>VWZX01002818.1:1470006-2052999 GCA_013399015.1 Galbula dea
ATCTTATCTTCATAAAATACCCACCTTCAGCCACCTGGCAGGCCAGCTTTGAGGATCCCATTTGTAGAGATAACATAAACATTTCTTGGTTTTGAGCATCTCAACCTATCTCATGAAGCACGCTTTCAGAGAGAGGCCAAACAAGTGTAATTGAAAAAGACTCTTGGAAAAATATTGAAAACTTTTGTTCACTGGGCTTGATGAATATTTATAGAGACTAGGCAACTTCAGGGTAGTGTGGCATGTGTGGACGTGCTGCGTGCCCATTATTATGTCATGCCATATCATAGAACAAATTGAAGAAAACATGTTCAGGCTGGTTACTGCCAAAAATCAAGGTGCTTTTGCTATGGACATCCAGAAGAAATGGGAACTATGCTTGAAAACTCCCAGCTGCTCTGTCTTTGCTATTTTCTCCATCTCCTCCTCTGTCAGGACTCTGAGCCACTGGGACAACTGTGAAGCAGCAGAATCACAGATGTCGGGTGTGTTAACAAAGGGAAACATGCCTGCACCAGTTACTAAGTGCCTTCCTCCCTTGACATTAAGGAATACTATGGGAAACCATTTGACCTTTCATTCCTGCTCTTTTTTTGTTTTCCCCTCCATTTCCATTTCCTTTGAAAGGTATGTGTTATGTTACAGAGACACTGCTACATTTTAAAAAGACGTTTTCCTGGTTTTACTTGAGGGACACTGTAGCTCAGTCCTATGGTCTATTCAGAGAGGTGTAAGGAGGCAAATTAAAAAAAACTTGGAAAGTGTAATCAATCAATTTTTTTCTGCAACATGAAGAAAGAAGATGCTAAACTAGTCTATGGCTCAGCTGAGCAGTTCATTTGTAGATGTCATAGCTCAGATCTTGCTCTGTTCTCAGGTTTAAAGAACTATGTTGTGTCCCTCGTGGAAGTTACAACTTTTATTAAGCTTAATTTCTTCCATGCAGGTGTATCCTGATTATTCATTCAAATGGTCTGCATCTATGTGTCATTATTCCTTTCTTCTCAATGAAGAGGATTTTTTGTATTTCTAGGCCAGACTGATTCTCTGTTATGCTGCAGCAGGGAAAAAGTGTATTACAACAGAAGGCGGTTGCTTCCATGGTGGAGAAAAATGCCTACATATCACTTTGGGAAGTTGTATAGCTTTCGGGTTAACACATAGCAATGAGCATATTGTGTGCTGGGATGAAACACAGGTAGGCAGACATAAATTTAAGTTGAAAAATAAGTCTTTTTGTAGGAAATGTTACTAATTTGTGCTTCAAAGGTGCATATCTGATTGTCTGCATGAATACAGTCAAGCTCATTCTAGGCTGAGTTTCAGATTCCTGCCGCTGTGCTGTAGGCATGGTCTAGAACCCTGGGGAACCTATTGATTCTTGTTTCCTGCTGACACAGTTTATAGTTCAGAGTTGAGAACAGATAATGGGAGTGTTCATGGTTCCTTTTCTCCAGTGTGTTTTCTCATACTGATACCCTTCAGCTGGAGAGCTTTGGCACCTACACACAGTGTAGCAGGGCTTGCAATGAGGTGATCTTTTGGTCAGGGTGTTAACATTTTTTCACTGTTCCTGTGTGTTTGTTTGGTGGGAGAACAGAAATCTGTTTAGAGCTAGCCATGTTATAAGCCTTTGAGATTATAAAATCTTTCTTTCCTGTCTGGACCTTGTGCTGCATGGCTATTGCAGCAAGGGTCTTTCTAGCATTGTCCTTGCATCTCTTACTGTTAATTTCCTACAGACTGAGATTCAAGGTAATATACAGAGAGTATCAGCAAAGGTAACATTTTTTTCCAATCGTCCTCTGCTTTAGACCAGAGAATTTAAATTCCTTTCTGGTTTCGGCAAAAAATTTTCTGGGAAAGGTATCAGTCTCCACTTAGTGCATTTAGGCCTATAGGTATGTTCTTAGCATAACCTTTGCTGACCCTTAAACATAGTCCACAGCCTCATATGGATTTGTAAACCACAGTTCAGAGGATTGGTCTTACATAAACTTGTAATCTTGTCTTGCCTTAGACAACCGTGGTCTGATCTGTAGCCTGTTGTATAAAATGTTTATAAAAGTTGGAGGCAAATTGTCTAGTAAAAATAGTTTATTTGGATTAAAAGGATTGATAATAAAGACTCTTCCAAGCTTCTCATGAAATCACCAGCTGGTCTGTCAGTTAGCTGAGAGCCTAGAAGTAGGAGGATGTGTTCATGCTTCAGATGGCTGGGAAGCGTTATAGTTAGCTAAGGAGAAAGGAGAGATCAGGATCCTGCCTTAGACATAGTAATGCATGAGTCACTGGGAAAGATGAGTGTGGGAACACACAGGGCAAAAGTTTAACAAGTCAAAGAACTGAGAAGACCAAGAATCAGGTTCCTCTCAAAAAGGTTACAAATTATAGTCAAAAGAAACACAGACTCTGTTTCTCTTTGTAGCTTAATCTTGCTTTATTTTAAAGAGGACCAGGTCCAACTTGAGACCATCTGGTCTGATTTGTTTATTCCCCTGAATGGGATTCTTTTCTACTCTGATATCTTTCAGTGGGCTAGCAGGTGGGAAATTTCTTTCAAAATTACAAAAACTTCACCAACTAGAAAAGATTTCAACCCTCTCTCAAATTTTAAGTTGAAATTGTTGAATAAGTTCAGATATCCTTCAGAGGACAGAGGAACACACACACAGACAGTGTGAACATAGAAACTTTGCTGCTGTAGGGAAACATACCATAAAGATCCTGTGATTCTCTGTCTTTCACTTGCACTGCTTCTTGGAAGTATCCTGCAATATTTTTGTCCTGGTTGTTTAAAGAATGTGTATAGTGTAACATGGGTGTAACCCATTGTTTTTTATGACTGTGTTCTCTATTCATGGATAGATTTCTTGTCTTGAGTCAAAAATAGCTATTATAGTCTGGAAAATTCAGTAGTCTAATTCTGCTGCTAATGCCTGAACAGATGTTGTTTATTTATTTATTTTAAACCACAACACACATCTAAGTAACACTTCCAAAACAACAGTGGAAGAACTGTATTGCAGTAAGACAAACTTTTTGGGAGATAATATTTTGTGCTTCCATGTGAAATTTCAGACATGACATGTTAATTCAACCTGTTGCATATTTCCACGATAGTACAGGCTTTAGTAGCATGGTCCCATGGTACGCAGTTCTCCCTGTCCTGTCTCCACCTGACTCCAAGAACAGATCCTTACCTCACCTAGAATGGATACGTTATCCAGAAGAGGCAGAATAAAGACAGCAGTTGTTCAATATATCTCTTTATTTCTGTTGTTCAGTGGGACTAACAAGCAACAGGCCTGATTTATTATCTACCCACTGTACCAAACACGTATCAAAAAGCAGGTGCTTTTCACCACTTGATCCAACTCCATCAAAAAGCTAGATTTGGCTGGGGAAGAAAACGTCTGCTTGTTTTCCTTGGCTGTCTTTGGCTAACAGCTCCTCTCTGTGCAGGTCAGCTCCAGGCTGGAGTTTAGCATCTGCTCAGAGAAGGGACCCTCTTCACAGAGCCTGTGGATTTCAATACATTCAGCATCCTGTGGGAAAACCTCTCTACATTGCGTTTGTCTCATTGCTCAAATCTATCATCTTGCTGAATTACTAGAGGAGGAGATTCAGTCAGTCACAATGGAGATACTGTAGCATTTGGAAAGTTGCTAGAAGAGAAGCTAGAAGGTTATGGGAGGAAGCAACAATCCCACAAAGCTGATTAAAGATGTCCTTGGAGGTTAGCTTGGCTCTCTGAGCAATGAGTTTAGGACTAGGTAACCCTCAATGAAGGCTTTAGTATTCACTGGATTATATTGTCTTCTCTGATTATCAAGCTCTGAGTCACTGGAGGGCTCTTTGTTGATAAAATTTTTCTTGAGGCAGCATTGCTGGAATTTTTCCTATGTAGGTTTTCGTATGGCATGAACAAAACATCTTAGGCAGCCCAGCTTTGTCGTCTTTGCACATTCTGATATGCTCAGCTGTGTCTTAAAATACACTTGCAGTGTATGATGATAACTTAGAAAGTTCCTAAGCAGCCTCTGAAAATGATTGGGTGTTTTCTCTTTGAAGGTGGCATGTGTAGTGGTAGAGTAAAATGTAGTGCCCAGGAAAATTCAGAACAAGAGAAAGAAAGGGTAAAGCATGTTTCATTCCATTCCATGCATCTCCTGTCCATCTGTACTCTGTATAAACATGTTGGACTTTGTTAGAAGCCACTGTGGGTAATTTATGTCAGTAAAATAGGGTAAACACTTCCAAAGGCATTATGGTTATTGAGAAAAAAAACACAAAATAAAACAAAACAAAAAAACTTTCAAAATGTGAAGCTGTATTTATACTTTAGAGGAAGACAAACCATCAAAAATTTTGGAGTAATGGCAAAGGTACAAGGTTGTGCTTAGCCTTTTTCAGAGAGTATGTGATTCTAATGCAAAGGAAAACAGATTTGTTTCATGCAGGTGATGTTTAGAGTTCTACAATTCACACAGGTTCAGGACTGGGAGGCAGATAGCAGCTACTTTCAGGTTGTGTCCTGCTCACCTTAAATTCATGTTCCTGCTGCTACTGTCATGGTACAGAACAGCATCATTTTCTGCTCTGCAAGTGGTGCTCTGTACTTCTGAAAATCAACTTGTTTATTCTACTGTTAACTCAGGAAATGGAACACAACCTTTAGCCAATGTTTGTAATATTATAAATGTAAATAGCTGTGTAAATGGTAAACCTAAGAGTGCCCAAGAAAGAAATAACATAGGTAATGGCACTGTAGCCAAAACAGAGTTTTTCTATTGCTGTTTTTCTAAACCATGTTTTTATGCATTTCTACTTACCTAATTTAAAGCAGGAGATTAAATGAGCAAGACAGGACACCTGATGTAGTCACAGTTCCTGGGTTTTAGTTTTGCCTTTTCTTGATGTCTTTGCCTTGTAATTGTACAGTGTCTTAAGATATTTGGGGTATGGGATTGGGATTAACAATTTTTAGAGGTACTAAGTATACTCTTTTTTTTAAGTTGGAAAATAAGATGATGACCAAAAAAATTGCCCACCTCTAGTAACACTTCCTTTTAATGGATCAATTATACTTTGAAGGGAAGAATCGAGGATGGGAAGAGAAGGTGGAAGAGTTGACATATTTCCTCTTACTTTCAGTTGCTGTAGTGGAGGTGATCTGGTGTTTTTCTCTTGTCTGCATGTATGTGCTATTCTGTTTTAATTATACTGTTGTCAGGAAAGTAAAATAGGTCCTGCTTAGGACAGAATGTAGTTTTATAGGTGGTGGGAGAACTGTGAAACTTACTTTAACCATTTTTGCTAACACAGCCACAAAGACCATTTCTTTCCATGCAACAGCTGCAGTCTAGGGAGGCATTTGAATGAACAGTCTCATTGTTTCACAGAGGAAGGGCAGGTCAGCAGGATTTCCTCTCTAGCTTCTCCTTCTGTTGGTCCAGGAGAATCTACACTTGTTGTCATCTATCTACAGGTGACAGAAAAGGTCACTTGCTCTTCTGGGTGTTGAATGTGGGGAAAACAACTCTGCACTGTGTAGTAATTTAAGTGTTTATTAGTATTTCAATAATGTGTGTCAAAGGCATGTTATCTAGCTCTGAGATAGAGGATTTCAGGAGAGAATGTGTCTTTCAGTGAGATGTTGTTGATTTCTCTTGTAAAAATTGAGCTAAATGCTGTTACCCTTAGTAGCTAGATGCCCCTCAGAGATCACAATTGTCCTTATATCTCTCTAGTTTAGTAGGAAGAAAGCTGTCCATAGTTTGTCTGTCTACCTCATCTCAAATCCTGAACTTTATTAAGGTGAGAATAAGTGTAAGTGGTCATGGCTGACATAACTACTTGGCAGATTAAAACCAGCAATGTGGGAAATTCTGGGCCATATCTAAATATAAAAATGACAAATGGATTCAGTAATATGTGTTTTGAGGAAATCACGTGACTGTCTTAACACAATGCTTATACCTAGTACTTGCTGCTACAGGTACATGATTGCCTAGTCAATTCAGCCATCAAAAGAGGGGACATGAATGTTTGATATGAGACTTTCACGAGAAAGCCTGTTGAGTTTCTGAGTAGAAATGTTTGGCCTGGATTTTATCTTTGTGTGTGTCTGTTTGTTTTTACGATAAGGGAACCATTTGATGTCAGACTGCTGTCACTATCACTGGCAGTGATAACTAGTGAATAGTGAACAAACAGGCTCCTACAGCATGTTTATTCTTTAAATGTGGGTAATTTAGATGTATGAACATGTTGCACTTTACTTTTCAAATCCTGTTGCTGGAACCAAATTTTGAATGCACATAAAGTAAAGCCACTTGAACAAACCATCCGGTTCTGCCTCAAAGTAATTGCCACTTATTTTGGTTGTAATGTGAGCAATGCTGGTGACATGACATTAGTCTTAACTGCATCCTGCTTTGGTGCTAATAAATATTTGCCCTTACACTAGGCATAAATAGGTTGGGACTTCTCTTGAGATAAAACAGATATTGCATCTTTAATTTAATATAATAGGCATAAGCAAGCCAATTGAGCTGATTTTGGATTAGAATTATGTATTTTTTTCTCCTTTTACATTTAACAAACTCTGAAAAGTACTAGAAGTCATTAGGCAATCTTCATAAACACCAAGTTAAAAATAAAACATCATTCATTTCCATGAAGATTCCCCCCAAATACATTATCTTCCTATGAAGATCATAATTTTGCTCTTGTGGAAGGTGCTGTGGAAAGATGAAAGTTTTCAGCCCATGACAAAGGCTTCTCAAAAATCTCAGTCCCTGTGTGGTAAGGCTGTGCCTGCCTTGCCCTGGAATGCCAAGCAGAGCGAGTGGAGAGATGTTTGTGGACAAACGAGGAAGAAAGGTCCAAAATCCAAATTTGGATGCCTGAAATGAGAGACTTAAATATGTTTCTAGTTACCTCTCTGCTTTCTTTAAGCACTTATATATAGATTTAGGTATATAAACGTTGAGTTAGCTCCTTCAACGGGAATATAAACCTCTACATTATAGTTTAAGAAAAACTAGGTTAGAGAATCTAACCAGTGTTGTCTTTCTGATGGATCAGGCTTGAGGTCTTTCCTGTGGAGGCAGTGTTAATGGTGGGCAATTAGCTGAAACAGCATCTCAGTACATAGTCACTTTACTAGTAAAATCATCACTATGCATGATTGAGTGGCAGCCAAGGCATTCAGCTTTGACTACGTTACCAAAGTCATCTGCCTGCATCACAAAACAAATTCATCTTATGGGAAGGATCTGAAACAAGGCTGCCTTTCCTATTAAATCCTTGAGGTATCACAGATTCAGGTAGATGTCATTCCCCTGCACTGTCCATTTCTGTTGAGTTTGCTGTGTCTCCCACTCCCCCCCAATCCCCTCATATAGAGCACCTTGTGAATTAGAGTTATTTGAAGATGTCCATAAAAGCCTTATGTAGTGAACAGCAAATGCAAACTGGCCACTGGTCATAGCTTATGTGGAATTAACATGTTCTGTGCTCTCTGTTGCTTTGTGGAAATCAAGCCCTTGGCCACAACGTTTCTTATTTCCTTCCCCCTTGCTTGTCATTGTCCTTGCTTGTCAGTCGAAAGTACACCAGATGGATCAGTCCAGGGGCAATACAGGGTTGCTTAAAGATGTTGATATCTGGGGAGGAGGAAGCAAAAACAGCATGTGTGTTATTCAAGGGCTGACTTCAGACTGTGTGAATTTGTTCTATGCAGGCTGCACCAGAGAAGGGAAATTGAGGTTGCTGCAGTCACTCAAGCCTGAGTAGATAGTTGTCATTCCAAAACTATGCCTTTGAGGACTTTGAGGAGTATCAGGGAAGGGAAAACAGAAAGTGGAATGTAGGTTCTCAGGGTTGCAGTCTGTTAACAGACAGAAGTGCCATCATCACAAATTCACCTATTTTCCCCATGCACCCCTAGGGAAAAGGTGGAAACAGTACAGATAACATTACCTCAGGTCTCTTAGGTGTGAATTTTATAGGGTTTGTATAAATCTGGTCCAGTGTACCTCCATGCATCTAAATTTATGTTAGGACTCCTGTGTTCAAGGGCAATATTAAGTAGGCTTTTGCCTCACTTGGGCTCTTATTCCCTCTGTGAGCTTCCTGTAACCTGAGCCTACTTGTAGGCACCAAGTCTCTTCATGAGTTCAACAAAGCAAGAGTTTGCATAGTGAAGAGTGAGGCAGAGATCGCATCTGCATATGCACATATTGACCGCAAAAAATAATCAAAATCATCCCCCTTTGGCAATGAGTATTCTTAAATGCTACCACCCTCTACTGGGATGACAGAGGTACACACAGAGGTACCACTCCTCAAGCCTCTGAGGCTGTTTCTGCCTGTAGCATACAGTTCTGGACCTGGCAGCCTTTCTGTAAAGCATTTCAGCTTGTTTTGTTGCACATTATTACACAAACAGGAGTCATCGCTTCAGTCCCTGCTTCCCATGGCTGCCAGCACTGACTGGGGGTGTGCAGTAGGTTTGGCTCTGCAGAGTGTGCAATAATCTTCATTGTCCAATAGCCTTTCTGTGCCTCCCACCATGAAATGCTACAGCAGAAGCATTTCTGAGGATCTTCACTAGAATAGATTGAGTAGACTGATGCCCAGATGTCATATTTGAAAGTTAATTTTGCATATCTAGTGATTTCTTTTTACTTTTACAGCATTGTCCCTTTTTTTTCTCTTTGACTGTCTAGGGAAGGCCATGCCTTGGTTAACACCTGCCTGGAAATGTAGGCTGGGCTGGAGGTGATGTCTTGCTGACTTGCTTGGATCCATTCTCATCTTTTGGGACCTTCAGTATTAATTGTCCATTTTCTCCTTTTCTGAGCGTTTTTTCTTTCCCTGCCAAATCCTTTGGCTGTACTGTCTCCTAACAGTGAATGCAGTAGAAGATTTTGTTCAAAATTTATTTCCCTTATGCCCAAAGATGAAGGAAATTAATAAAAACCTGAGGCAGCACCTCCTATAGTAGGGGGAAATTTCTGACTTGAAAATGGAAGGATTTCCAGTGATTCCCATTTCAAATGACACTGCAATTAAGGGTGGCAAGGGTTCATTTCCTTTCATGTTTCTTTGGCATTTGGTTGTCTAACTCATCAAGGAGAATTCTCATCAGAGTTGCATGTGTAGAGCTTAGTATGTCACTAGTTTATTATCTTATTTTGTTTTCTCTTCAACTGAAGGATTTTTAAATTTCCCATGTCACCAAGAAGACCTCGATCAAGCAACATTAGTGAAATTGTAAGGTGTCTTTCATCTGTGAGAAAACACACACACCCCAAAAGTCCTTATGATTGGCATTAAGAGGTTGTTTTTTCATCCTTGCAGCCTTTATTGGGGTGAAATGCAAACACCGCATTGCAGGAGGCAAGGCTGGATCCGGATGTGACAGTAGACAGCACAGTGATATTACTCTGAGCTGAGACCCAGTAAAGGGCTTGGCTCATTCTACAGAGCTACACAACTCACATAGCTTTTTTCAAAGAAAACCTGTAGCAGTCAGGTACCTCTTGCAGTTGCACCCCCTGGACTGAGAATCATATCCCCTTGGCTCTTCAGACAATTCTGTCTGTTCAGTGAACTCTTGCTATCCCACTTGGTGTGATAAAAGAAACTGTTAAAACCGGAGGTTGCTGTGTGCTGTGCTGCCTCTATTCAAATCTCTGATGAGCTCCTCCTTGTAGCTCTAGGTTTAATTAGTTTTCATTGCAATATTAATGATCCAAACAAACCATTTTAACTTTCCTGTTTCACAGCTGGAATCTTCTTATTTAGCATTCTACTCTATGAGGGAATCACACCAACTTCCTTTCCCCTCCCCCATTCATCCCATTAATATGCATTAAAATCACAGTCACATTGGCATAAAGTTTCAGACCTGCTATAAAACTCTAATATTTTCTAAAAATGGCAAGGTTGAACTAATGACAAAGCCTCATCCAAATAATACAAAGATAGATTTCTCCCAGACTTTGATGGCAGTGATGATTAATACTTCATTTTTTTATTTACAGTCTATCAGGATTTACAAAGATTCGCTCATTTCTCTGAGCACACGTACTATCTTTCTTGAACTCGATGGTATTACAGAATAAATGTCTCATCTGTTAGTCTTCCACAAAATTGCTTCCTTCTCTTTTTTCCTCAGGAGAAGGGCATGCTCTACCCTTCCTAGCACAGTTCTGAAGACTGCACATCTCAAAGTCTTCTACGGCAATGGAATAAGTGTATCTGATATTTCCCTCTTAAATCCCTGATAGGGAAGACTTAGAGGAGAGTCATTTTGTCACCTTCTGGTGTATTTCAGTTCCTGGGATATGCATAGGCTAAAATCAATTGGCTTGTAGATAATCTGGGAATCTTTGTATTGAAGGATGCTAGAAAAGACTAGACTCTCTTATGCTAAAGGACTAATGTGAAGTCCTGCCAGGGCTTTCTCCTTCCTGAGCCATAGAAATCATGGGAACACCGGTAGCAAGGAACTCCAGGGTCTCTGGCCTAACATCCTTCTTGGACCTGGTCTATTGCTAACACTAGATGTGGTCAATTTTGGCTTTGTCTTGTCTAGAAACCTATGTTTTCTAGGATCCTGAATAGCCATTCCCCACAGATAGGCTGTTAGCAGCTGGATAAAAGAGTTTGCCAGCCATATTGTGCAAGCAGAGGTCAAGATACAACTCTGAAAGTGCCAAAGAGATTTAGTGCCACTTGCAAACAGTAATTTTCATTGGGACTTACTCTCCTAAGTGTTCAATTTAATTCCATGAAATTTAGTCTTAAGTTCTTACTGGGAGGATTTTCAGTCTATGCTCTTTCTGCAGAGTCAGACTTGGGAAATCCAAAGGGACCAGTAAGATCTGGAGCTGGAAGATGGGGCTGTAATGTTAAGTCAGAAAACTGCTAGGCAGTAACACCCCGACTGGCTTGCTAGCAATCGGCACAGCATGTGTAATTGCAGCTTCAGTGACCTGCTTTGCTCTTTCTTCAGTCAGTCCCTTAGCCAAAATAGTGCTGTCAAGCTAAAATCAAAGTAAATATACCAAGGGACAGATCTGTTTTAACAAAATTGTTTTCTAAATTGTTTTAAATTGGTGTTCAAACTGTGTGTATGGCTTCCTTCAGTGACAGAAGTATGATTTTACCTCCTTCTATTCCTGGTAGCTCTGAAGAGCTGAAACACCTGAGAGGGGTGTGTCTCTCCATAGCTGGGCATTTCCATTAAAACTGACCCAACTTTTGAAAACAAAATTATAAATGTCAGTGATCTTTCAGTTGAGAGCCTTGAGTGACTTTCTGCTCCCAGACTAAATCATATGGCAATTAAAGAAACATTGTTATGAGTAAGCCTTTCATTACTAGTAGTGCTGCCAGTATATCTTAAAAACAAAAGATTTCAAAAGAGAAAATACTTCATATTCTTTCTATTTGCCTGGCACTTTGAGCCTTTGCAACACCAGCCAGCTTCAGCATTTTCTTCTGCAGCTGTGAATGTGAATGTATGTGGTTTTTGAGGGACTGAGGTCTGACTGCCTTATGTAGAAACCATTTAACTGCAGTGTTCTTTTTTTAAAAGAATCATTTCTTGTGCTAAAAGAAACATAAAAATTGCTATGTTTGGGGGATAAGCTGGTGCGTCTGCATTAAATACTGACTCTTTTGACTCTCAAAAGAAGTATTAGGGCCAGCAACCTTGCCTTAGGTTCAGATGCACTGAAAGAGAAAAACACAGATGCCTACCTGCGATTTCGGCAAGGGCGTTTCCAAAGATGAATGGTACTGCAGGAGCATTTATAGTTGTTTATGAATAATTAATAATTATATTAAAGGTGTAGGGTTGACTGGGCAGGCTTTCCCTTCTGGAATTGAAATCTCATCTCAAAATCTTTAGCCATTTGGCTTGTGATTGAAAGCTGCGTGGCTTTGTCATGTTGGAGATTATTGCAGGGAAAGGCTTGAAGATGTCAATTGTTCCAAGAGCTAATGGAGGCATTAAAAATGTAGCAACTTATTGGGTAGAAAGCAGGGTGAATGGGGAACATGTGTTACTAACATATGCTGCAACTGGATTGTAAGTGGTCTCCCCATACTCATGAATGATGGCTGACCTCTACTCTGCTAGGGCACATGTGTGCACGTCCATCATGACAACACACTCTGAACTTACTCCATCAGAGGCACTTGGGAACATAACCCCTGTATCTGTCTCCAAATATAGCTCTGCTGGTCTGCAATATAAGGCAGTGCAGAGAGCTGCTGGATTGAGGAGCCATTTGGAAACTGTTGCAGCCAGATCCACTGAGATCTCTACGCCTGGTTGATGACCTTCTTTGCTAAGAGGCAAATGTCTGCAGCTTGTAAAAGAAAAAGATGTCTCTGAATGCCTTTCTACTTTTAAAGGCTCCTCAGTGTTGGCTCAGCAGAGCAAGTGAAACTTGCAAGTGGCAGCATTTACTGTACTTGCACTCTATGAATGTATGCAGCCACACATCTGGACAAGGAGGCATGTCCCAAGCAGGGGGCTAGGAATAATTCCTGGAGCTGTCTCTGACTTAGAGCTGGAGCTTTGACCCAAGCCAAACCACTAACTAGGAACTGTTTCAAATTTGGTTCCTGTGAAAATAGGGCCAGAACCCCTCTCTGCCTCAGTGTTCTCCTTTGTAATCCCTTTGTAAAACAAGACTGTGTAACAATTCACAAGGGATTAGGGAAGACTCATTCATTTGTAGTTGAAGTACATTGAGATCCTTGGAGAAAAGTCTTTTATCAGAGGAATAGTGAATACAAACAATAACAAAATTGCAGGGAGTTGGTCAACATCACTTAAGTAGAGCTTTATTTGTCCTGTAGATTACAACAAAGAATAATCATTCTCTTTAAGTGTTTTTAAACATGGAGGATGAAAATTATATATTGCTATCTTTTGAAATAAAATTAAAACTTTAAGGTGTGTGTAATAAAATGGCACTTTAACTCTCTAGTGTGCCATGCAGGCTTCTTCTGTTAATTTATTCTCTTTTCTTTTTGTGCTTCATGTAATATGCTGAAGTTATTAATGTGGCAATATATTTGACCACAAAAACCTGCCTTCTAGTGTTGTTAAGACTGTGAATTAACTTCACAGTTGGAACAGAGGACATTTCTGACTTCAAGGCAAGCAGATCATGCTTGGGATAAAATGATTAGCAACATGACAGGTACACAAAAACTTGTAGGGGAAGGTTTTCCCAGGTGGCTTGCCATAACATGTAGGCTAAAGACTGAGGAGTCTGTGGGAATCCAGCTGTCAGTAGTGTGTCTCTGGGGTGCAGTGTGGTGCATACACCTGTGAACACCACCACCTGACTTGCTGAAGCCCCTGGGACGCAGCCGCTCTGTGCAGATGTTTCTGTCTGAACAGCGCTGCCACCACTATTCTTGGACACCTTCCATTGCCAGAGTGAGGGTGCTAGGTGCCAGGTTGAGGTCCCTGCAGCACACCCCCAAGATCACCACACACTGGCAAAACTCACTTGGTAAGGTGGCACCTCAGTCCTTAAATGACTTGAATGTCACCTGTCTTAGCTGGGTAACCCAAAACCAAGCAGCAGCCAACAGAAAGGCATTCAGTGGGATTGAATTCAGTTCAGTGCAGTCTAGACCAAATACTCTGCAAACATTTCCAGGACTGAGATGTGGACCTAGAAATGACCAATTAATTTGATCTTGTACCTAAGGGATAAGTCATTAAAGGCTGGTGGAGTTCTGCACCTAGTAGCAATTGTAGCATCAAGCCCTGAAATCACCAGTGCCAGCCTAATTTGTAGGTACTTGCAAATAACTTTCCTCATCTGACTCATTCCTTTATCCCTGTGTTTGGGCATTTCGTAGGATGCACCCTGCATTAGTGATACAGTTCACACTGAATGAGAATTAATGGGCACAGGTTCAATGCTCCTTATTTGTGTAGCTTTGGTGATGAATGGCAAATTCATTGGAAGAAGAAACAGGGTTTTTGTTAGTGGTAGTTTCTAGGATTAATATCAGGCATGGGGAATGGATGTATTTAAGGACATCATGGACAAGCTAAACCAAGTGGAGCATAAGAAGTTATGAGGTCTTGACCCCACTGTGCATGCATCACACATTCATGGGATAGCCTGGAGAGGCTGCCTTGGCAATGAGCTTAAAAAAGCAGGGCTTTCCAAGATGCTTTGCTGAAGCATATTGCTGTGATGGCTTTGATGTTTGTCTGTGCTGGTAGGCTGGACTCATTCCTCTAAAATGTCTGCTTCACACTCAGCTGATAAAAAAGGCAAACAAAAGACTGGGAAAGTGATCAAGAATAATATTGTGTTGCTATGTAAATCCATTCTGAATACTGCCTATGGTAATTGCTGTCACCTCTAAAAAGTTAGAAGAGTAGATTAGAGAAGGTACAGAGAGCAGAAGTATGGAGAAGTGTGGAAGAACATCTTGCATGAGAAGATATTAAGAAGACTTCTTCCATCTAGAAGATGGGAATTCTGAACTGATAGGGAATTCTTTTTACTTTTTCCACAATCTAGGAACTACAGGCCACACAATGAATACCAGTGGAAACATAAACTTGGCCACGGTCAGAGGCAGGAATTTTTTTCTGACGTTTGTGCAAGACTGAATAATAGGATTTGTGTGAGGGAGAGGGTTGGGGTTTATGCTGATCATCTGGTACAAAGACAAGTTGAGTAGGTGCCCAAAGGACTTCCCTGAATCTTTTTCTTTGACTAACCTGCTGAGGCACATCTTGACAGATGCTAGACTGCAATGAATAAGGCTGGTCTGAATCATGGTACCTGCATCCATCTGTATGTGGTGGCCTGTCCCATTGTGTAGACAGTGCAGCCTCTAAAGAGGGCTCAAAAAAAATCTGGCTCTTTGATAGAGGCTGCATAAATAGCTTCCATCCTGGCATTTTCACTAGGCAGCAGATGTCTAGCTCTAAGTGAGCAGGGATTCTTGTCTTTAGTAGTATTAATCAAAGATTTCTATCTAACAGCATTTCTTAGAAGACTAATTGCTAAAGGCAATTTCTCATGGCTACTGATTTTCTGCTGTCTTTTCATGTCTTGCTGGTCAGACCATTGGCACTGTTGTGTGAGTGATACCTGGTACCTGAGTTTCCTGACTCTTGGCACAAGCAAAAAGAGGTCAGTTGATATTGTCTTTGCCAGTGTCTGGACAGAGGCAGGTTGCATTGGCCTAGGCCTTTGTTAGACTTCAGGAGAAGAATGAGGTATGGTTAAGGCAAATTTTTCATTTGGTGAATGAAGAGTTGAACTGTAACTACTCATCCCCTTCACCGCTTCCAGACAGAGTGCTACTGAAGTGGGGCCAAGCCACTGTTACTTTCTTCTTTGTCCTCCAGCCCTTGTACTCAGCACACTAAGGACATGCACTTTTTCCAGGGTGGTCAAATGAACAGTGAAAGGAAACAAGACTTATAGGCTCATTTAACTGGAAAACAGCACCTGTCTTTTTAGGCAAAGGCAATGTTTGCTTATAGCTCTTGTCAGCGGCATGGACTCAACCCGAAATGCCCTTTAGGCATCTGGTTATGTAGGAGGGGGAGCTGTGTTGTGGTGCTGCAATACCCACAGCACTGGCAGGGTGTGGGGCAAGGGGAGGTGGGTTAGGTGTCCGTCCTGGAGTTATCACTGTCAGCACTGCTCTGCACCCCTTGCTCACACAGGGCGCACTGCTGCAGCGCTGCAGTATTCATAGCCACTGGGTGGGAAGAAGGGCACCAGCACAGGCAGATTTTTCTCTATAAGGACAACTGGGTACTTATCTCTTTAGTTCATCTTTCTGGGTGAAGTGCTGTTTCCTGTCTGATTTTGAAGCGAAATAAAACATCCTTTACTTATGTGAACTTGTTGCTGGTGAGAGATAGCAGCCTGTCCTGCTCATATTTGCTGGCAGTTTCACTGTTCACCTCCTCTCTCTATCTTTTTAACATAGATCGGAAATCCTGTTGCATTACAGTGCTCAAGAATGACACACAGATCTGAAAGAAAAAGCTTACGGCAAAAGCAGCCAGAGGGTACGGTGCTTGCCCAGCATTGAAAGCACAGCAGGACTGCTCAAAGAGCTTCGCAGGCAGTGACAGCTTAGTGTGGTTTTCTTAGGAAGGTTGAAGTGAAGGGACTTAGAGGACAGTGCTTAATTCATTTAGGAGCCTTTGAGCTGATCTTATAAAATCTTAATCTGCTTATATTTCCTCTTGGAAAATTCTTAGGAAGTCAACAGAGATAGAACCAGACCCACAAAGTTTAGATGAAAAACCAATGACTTCGGTTGTTTTGTTGCTCCTAGTTTTCCCTTTATTCTTTCTGTACTATTTTAGGACTTTCCCAGTATCCTCACTCCCTTTATATTTTCTTCTGTGTATAGTTTGTTTGTATTTCCTTGCTCTGGGGATCTCAGTCATTGCTGTATTTCAGTCCTCTTTCTGGGGGTCAGAGTCCTGCCACCCCTTTTCAGTTGTCTCAGCACTTGGTGCCTAGGCTAAGCCAGTCAGGAAGGCTTCCTATCTCATCTGCAGGGATGACTGTGTCCCAAGAATGATTCTTTCTGTGGTAAGAAAGACATTTCAAACTTCTAGAGGTAGCAGCTAGCCTCCACTGAAGAGAAAGGGAACCTAGATGGCTGGTTGAAAGGCCAGCTCTGGGTGTGATGAATTCCATCTGCTGAATCTTATCTTCTTGCTCATACAAGATATTTTGCACTAGAGCTTTCTTTCCCTCACATTACTGATTGTGAACCATTCATGCACTCAAATGCTGAAACAAGTGTTCTGGAGCATCTTTGTCCCCTGAGGGTGAATTGTTGCATTTCTGCCCCCTCCCAATAATAATAATAATAATAATAATATCTTCTATTTATAGAGGTTCAAAGTTTCCCAAAGAGCCACCTTTGGGATGGAACATACCACCAGTTAGTGCATAGCAACCCTAGACGACAACTTAAGACAAATGAATGTATCCAGTTGAAGCTGAAGATGAGATTTCATTTGGCAGAAGATAATTGCAAAAGTTATTAATTATTATTGTTGTTGTTTATGCAGCTCTAAACTAAAGAGCAATAGTTACTTTCTAAATACTACCAGTAGGTAGGCAAAAGCACAAAGGCGTTACGATCATACCATAGTAATTTGCAGAAGGCAGAACGTGCTAATAAAAATCCTCCCTTGGAGGTTTTCCCATCTAGGACTCAGCATAAGCTGATGAATAATAGACTATAATGCTGGAAGAGGAGTGAGCTGGATTGTCTTCCCAGCTTTTCTGTATAGGTTCCCAGTGTCACATTGAGCATATATTTCAGTCGTTCTGAATCTAACGACATATCTACACAGCATATTGTAGATATCTAGCTAAAGATGAGATCTGGAAAGCATTCCAATAGAAGTATTTTATATTAATGTCTATGCGTTTTGCAGTGTGATTTTATTCAAATTGACAATTAGGACTTTTTGTCTTAAGCAACAGGACCAGGTGTACAAGATCATCCTCTCTGAGTACAAGGTTAGGTGTTTCCTCACTCTGGTACTAGCCACAATGGAAATCCCTAATACCCTTGATCACTATTATTAAAATCCCATGAAATTCACAAACAAATGTAACACAAATAGTAAACATATGGACTGTGTGACTATATCTGAAGTATCCTATGGAAAAAGCGAGTCTGCAAACGATTTTTGAAGGCAAGTATTAGAATTTGGTGACTGTAATTTTTTACATTGATGCCAAAATAAATGATAAATCTGTGAAAGGTACAAAGGAAAAGGTCAGGACACTAGAATTAACCATACATCAAAGCTTCTAATGCTGAACAGTGTAAAAATCACAGAATAATAGAATCATTAAGATTGGAAGAGTCCTCTATGATCATCAAGTCCAACCGTCAACCTATCAGCACTGTGCCACTAAACCGTGTCCATTGTGTTATTTAAATAACATTTCATTTTTACTCATTTCTATCTACTCCACCGGTTCCTTGCTTTCTTCATATTTTTTAATCTTGCATTACTAACACAGAAGTTTTGCATCTGTTTTCCTAAAAATATGAAGACTTTCTGAATTGATAGAGGTATTTTTTCTACTGAGATGTTTCACAGTTCTCATGCTCAACTACACTAGAAAAAAACTAGTCCAAGGTCTCATTAGCATCCTTTCTGTGAGGACAGCATGATCTCTGTCTTCAAAGTAATTCCAGCTTCCACTCATGTCTCTAGAAGTGTTTCTGTTGATTTGAGCTGGCTTAGCCACATCTGCCAGGCTGCTTCTGCAGTCAACATCAATTTCCAAAATATCCTGCTTTTGTGCGTCACATTGAAATGTCTGAGGAGCTATTGTCCTTCAGCAGGGTTGAAATATTGAAATCAATGGGACTTGTGATCCAAAATGACATGGGCAGTGTTGAAAGTGTCATCAATGGAGACATGGGCCTTGCCTCCTTTTTCAGGCCTGCCTGCACACACAGTCATTTTCTTCATGGATTTCAGATATGCCTTGGATTTAGGAATTACTGCTGTATTTTGAAACAGCAATTCTTTCTGTCACTAACACAAGTACTGCAATAAAAATGTACTTTGAGCTTAAAGTGCTTAAAGGCTTCAGTCTGTGCTCTACAATGTGCATAAACACTTCTGGAATCACTGAAAATATCTGTATGAGTGATGTTATGGGTTTGATTAGAGCCTTGATTCTGTGAACAAGTTTAGTTTTGCTCCTAAGAGAAGGGCCCTAATCTCTGCAGGAAGATAATTACTCAACATGTTTGCAGGGTTACAGTTTTCATCAGTAATAATTTCATTATATGTTTTAAGTTTATCTTTTTGCCTTAAATGCCTTTGTAAAGTTTAAAGGAAGCCAGTTGTGACATTTTTTTGAAAAGGCAATATTTATGTCTTTATTCCTATATTTTTCTTCAAATATTTGACAGCATAAATTTTCTAATGAGATTTGCAGACTACAAACCTTTAAAAAATGCCTGAAGTTGGTGGTATATATATGATCATAATTCAAACCACATGCACTTTCCTTAATGGAATAAGATTAAACAAGAATTCTTCCATTACATTTGTCAGTTCATTACCAGCCACTTTAGTTCATTTGGTACAGTAAATTCCAGTCCCAGGAATCACCTTACTGCTGAGAATAGCCTCTGATTACCTGAGACTCATCTGATTATTCTTCATTAAGGTGTTGTGACATAGTTTTTAGGCCTCATGGATTCATAGGGGATTCTCTGACCCTGTCTTCTTATCTGCTTTACATACCTCACTGAACCTATTCTATAAGTTCAGCTACAGGGAAAGGATGAAGATCCATCCCTAGTTCTCTAGCCCACCCAATTTCCTAGGCAGATTGTGCCAAGGACCTTGCAACCAGGTCCTGGGCTGTGTCGACCAATCCAGGTGTACTGCAGGCAGAGGGAGCTGGGACTGATTTCTGAAGTGAATCCACACAACTGAGCTGTTTCTGATTGCCACACTTCTGTTTTCTCACTTTTCTGCAGCAGTTGCTTTCTGTTCCTCATTTGACTCCTTTCTTCTCAGTCATTATTTAGCACTGTTCTGCAGAGAAACATAATTTGCTATCTTTCAGGCCAGGTTTTTAGCTGTTCTTGGCCTTTGTTTCAGTGAATTCCTCCTGCAAACACTGATAATCTTACTGCACCACCATCTGCTAGCTTGTTAATCTTCCATTCCTGACACTCAGCAAAACCTTGAAGAATTAAACACTGGCTTTTTCTGAAAGGCTGAGCATAAACTTCCAGTTCTCTCTCTAGTGCTTCCTGTTTCACTGAATGCCAATTTTAGATTACTTATTCTTCTTAAATGTGACTTAAAGTCATATCATTTTAGAACACAGTATTATAATTCCTTCAATTACCAAAATGGGAAAAAAGGCAAAAATTATGTTGCTTTTTGCAGTTAACTGGTGTGCTCTGATCTGCGAGCTGGCTGGAAATAGGTTAAGCAGTTGTGTTTGCTGTGGCATGCGTATTAGAGTCCATTTTTCTGCTAAGCTATGTAGAACTGAAACATTTTTCAAAACTTTTTGTGGTTTTCAATACTCCTTTTCTGGGAAGGTTTTTTATATAGGAAAAGAGTTGGTATGAGAAGGAGGAAGTGCAAATTTAAATTCCTTCCCTGTCTGATTCACATCTGGGCTGAGACCTCTCTCCCAAGCCAAGCTGGCCTTCCCTTCACTGCCCATCAGTGCTCCAGCACAAACCGTACAGATAGTATTTTCTGAAAGTATTCTGCTATGCTAGGAGTTTTTGAGATAATGCAGATAGGTTTTGAAACTTCAGTGACCACTGAGGAATAAAATTCTCATATTTTTCTTCTGATATGCTTAACTCTTTCCTTTTCTTGGCCCACCGCAAGTTTATTCTGCAAACCGCAAAACAAAAGCCCATGTAATTCAGACAAATTCATTAACCTATAACAAGTTTGAATGTTTTATCTTTTGTTTCTTAACCTTACACCCAGAGATAAGCCCACATTTGAACCACAGCTACCTCTGCAGTACCAGCTCTACTGCAGCATAATACGATTTTCTTTTGTAAAACATTAGTATTCAGCAACATCTGGGTGGAGTCAGCCCTCTAATCACTGCCAAAACCAATCTCTCCATTGCAAAGGAACCTGGCACTGGACAGGGCCAGTGATTCAGTGGAAACTTCCATGGAAATTCATCCAATGTGTAGTGTAAAATGTAAAATATTGCATAAAATCTGGATGAGGTGGGGAGTAGGGGCTGAAACAAAAAACATGCTGGCTAGTTCACCTGGTCTGTGGTGGGTTGATAGAGTGCAGAGGACTCTGAGAGCAGCCATGTGACACCTCTGGGTTGGCTAGACTTCTAGCTGCTTGGGCTCTCATATGATCCCCTAAAAATAGCATCTTATGTTTCTCATCATTGCTGTCCAGCTATTTTAATTAGCCTGTGGTCTCCAGTTTTTTCTTTGTGATTTGTAAATAGGAAATATTTACATAAGGCAAATAACTCCATATTCCTTTTCTTAAATTAAATGGATTATAGCTATGCTTATAAAATACCTAATATGTGTGTCCTAATAACTCTAAATGTCACTGGCTTTTACATAATGTTTTTAAAGAGAACTAATTTATTAGATCAGACTACTTACAGGCATTTTTTCCCTCATCTGACCTGTCACAAGCATGCTCATTTCTTAACCTTTAACTAAAAGACTGATTGATTGAATGTCCTGGGACAAGCTAAACCTCTCACACAAGTTGAAAGTGCTGTTCGTTCCTGCTGATTTCACTGACAATTCCTTATGGCTGGAAGAAAAAGATTTTTAGTGTAAATTGGTGCCCAGTGGACAGATAGCTACCCAACATGTTTTTTGGCTATTTTAGATAGTTCTGTCTCTTTGAAAATTTGTCCAGTGTGCAACAGCGAACTACATGTCATTGCCCCTGAAACCAGGTGCAGCACAGCCTGTGCTGGCTAACAGGAGCAAAAAAAATTGAGCCTTGATCTTGTTCCTTTTTGAGTAAGAAAATACCTATAGCAAGATTGAGACATGTTCCTCCTTTAGGACCCTAGGGTCTCTGCTGCCTCCTGAAGTCAGGGAAGAAGAATAGGTGTGACCAGAGCTTTTGCACAAAATCCAGCTGGAGGAGGAGCACTGACACTTCTTTATTTAGTAGAAAATGTACAGATGCTTACTCAAGTCCAGTGCCTTCTGGAGGAGAATGCAAAACTGGAGACCTCAACTCATTTTCAGGCATTGTCTCTCCTCCAGCAATGTGTGAAATGAGAAGATTGAAAGAGGAGGAACAAGTGGAGCTCCTCCTCCCCAGAAAGTGGGAGCATTTCCACCATCAGAGGATGTGTGCATTCAGATCAGCTTGAGCATGGAAGTAAGGGATTTGCTGACATGCAGCAGGAATGGGATAGAACTGGCAGCCACATCCCCACCCAGACAGGTTTCATAGAGGTGGAGCCCCTTGCTTGAAAACAAGCTGTGGGGGCAGGGCTTGAGCCTAAGGAGGCAGGGGGAGCAGCATCTGGTTCGAACCATAACTGCTTGCTCAGCACTGTATTGCTGCTGCAGTCCTGGGCACATCCAAGAGCAGACATGCAGGTGCTATAAACACACAGAGAGAAATGCAGACCTTGCAAAATTTCGGGTGGAACACAGAAATATCTACCTGCAAGTGTGGAGATCAACGTGCAGAGCAGAAGAAGGTGTTGTCTTGCCATGGCATATCTTCTAATCCTTGGTTCACTGCATTTGTTCAGCTAATATGGCCATGGTGTTGCTCTGTTCAGCTCATGCTTTGCGTTCATCTACTCAGAGATCAAGTTATTGCACTGGGAAGAAGACCAGCCTGGCTGAACAGGGAGTTTTTGCTGGGACTCAGGGAAAAAAAAAATTACCATCTCAGGAAGAAGGAGCAGACAACTCAGGAAGAATATAAGACTATTGTTAGGTCATGCAGGAAGAAAATCAGAAAGGCAAAAGCCCAACTAGAACTCAGTCCGGCCATTGAAGTAAAAAATAACAAAAATGTTTTCACAAATACATTAGTAACAAAAGGAAGGCCAAGGAAAATCTCCATCTTTTATTGCATGCTGGGGGAAACACTGCCACAAAACATAAGGAAAAGGCTGAGGTACTTAATCACAGAATGTTAGGAGTTGGAAGAGACCTCATCTAGTCCAAATGCCTTCTTTGCCTCAGTCTTTAAGAGTCAGACCCAGTCACCCTCTGGGTACTCATCCCTCTGAGATGGAAGACAGAGATAAGGAGCAGAATAAAGCCCACACAATCCAACAGGCAAGAGTTGGGGACCTGCTACTTTACCTAGATGCTCACAAGTGTATGAAGCTGGATGGGTTCCATCCAAAGGTACTGACAGAGCTGGTGGAAGAGCTTGCCAAACCACCCAACAACCTGGGCAAGGGGATTGAGTGCACCCTCAACAAGTTTGCAGATTACACTAAGTTGGGTGAAAGTGTTGATCTGCTTCAGGATAGGAAGACTCTACAGAGGGATCTAGACAGGCTGGATCAGTGGGCTGAGGTCAATGGGATGAGGTTCAACAAGGCCAAGTGCTGAGTCTGGCACTTTGGGCAAAACGACCTCATGCAATGCTACAGGCTTGGGTCAGGGTCGCTGGAAAACTGCTTGGCAGAAAAGGACTTGGGTATTTTGGTTGACAGCCAATTGAATGTGAGCCAGCAGTGTGCCCAGGCAACCAAGAAGGCCAACAGCATCCTGGCTTGTATCAGAAATAGTGTGGCCAGCAGGACTAAGAAGGTTTTTGTCCCCCTGTACTGATGAAGCCACAACTGGAATACTGTGTTGAGTTATGGACCCCTCACTAGAGGAAGGATGCTGAGTTGTTGAAGTGTGTCCTGTGAAGGGCAACAAAGCTGATGAAGAGTCTAGAGCACAAGTGTTTTGAAGAGTGGCTGAGGGAACTGGGTTGTTTACTCTGGAGAAGAGGATGGGAGACCTTCTCACTGTCTACAGCTACCTGAAAGGAGGTTGTAGCAAGGTGGAGGTCAATCTCTTCTCCCAGGTAACAAATGACAGGGTGAAAGGAAACAGCCTCAAGTTGCACCAGAGGAGGTTTGGCTTGGATATTAGGGAAAACGTCTTCACCAAAAGAGTTGTTAAGTGTTGGAATAGGCTACCCAGGGAAGTGATGGAATTGTCTTCCCTGGAAGTGTTCAAAAAATGTGTAGATGTGGTGCTTAGGGGTGTGGTGGACTTGGCAGTGTTAGGTTAATGGTTGCTCTTGACATTCTTAGAAGTCTTTTCCAACCTGAATGATTCTATGATCCTAATGGTCAACAAATCCTTTGGTCTGTGACTGCCAGGAAAGAACTGAGCCTGAATTGCTCTGCTGGACAAAAAGTGCTGCAAACAAACAACTGAAAACTTGATAGTCATATCGCTCTCGTGGGTTAGTAAATAGGCCTCTTGCTCATTACTGCTAGGTGAATTATGAACCCTTTACTTTCTACAACCAAAGCAGTTTCATGCTTGCATTTTCCTAGTCTAGGGTGATGGTTTTTCATTTCTGTTTATAATTAGCTCCACCTTTTTGTTTCCATGTACCAGGGACTTTTTGCATGTGATCGGTCAATTGACCCCTCAGGCTCTGTGTATTGCTTCACAGGGCTTTGCAGCTAAGGTAACAAAGAAAAAATATGTCTCTCTCAGTAGAGCAAAACTCCATTTATTTCCCTGGAGGAAGTGTTAAGGGATGGGATAGAAGGCTCTCATGTCTGTATTCTCAGCCTTGCCAATCATACAAAGTTTCAAGAGAGTGTGTGTGTGTGTGTGTATGTGTGAAAGAATGAGCTCATTATAAGTACATGCATTCATTTCCATTGGATATATTTGTGCACATGGCATAGGTTTTTTCATATAAATTTAGAATTTCAGTCTAAATTTCTGTCTACAAAAGTTCAGTGTGTTCTGTTATTGCTCTATACTCACTGAAAGGAAGCAGCAGGAGTTTTTGCTTTTTAAATTTCCTGGGAGTACAATAACAACATCTAAGTGCCACTGGGTTGTGTTTGCTGTGTGTTATTCAGTAATTTTCCCCAGAAGTGGTTTTATTTTAATGGCAGGCCATCTGATCCCAGAGTCTCAACTGAGCACTGAATTTGCAAATATATGTATTTATTATCATCATATTTGAATAAGCATAATGCCTATCCCAAGATTTCAGTCCTTTCAAAGCTGGAGTTAGTAAATCACATTTATCATGATGAATAGTGTTAACCCCAGCTGCTTTCATGTGAGAGGCCTGTTTTGGATATTCCAAGCCATCAGCCACCCTTTCTGCACTAACAGTTACAATTTCCATAGAGATCTTTCTAGTTGCAGTTCAGCCTCTAAACAGTTCACAAGTTCATGGCTTACAGAAAGCAGCGCTATACCTGCCTCTCCTCATATACAGCAGGGTTGTGTTTATTTTTAGCACAAGTATTCCAGAAATACATTCCACCCCTGTTTAGAAATGTGTGGGAGAGACACACACATATATACAGCCTACATTAGTGGCTGTGTGTGCCTAAAAACTACTTTTTTTATTGTCTGTTTTCATCCCAAACTTTTTCTCTTTTTTCGTTGTGCACCAGTTCTCTCTGTCTCAGTTTGTAGGTGCTGAGATTCATGAGGCACCAGATCTTTGTGCATAAGTGCTGTCACGGGTGCAGGGCATAAGTAGCTGTTGGAAGTATGTAGTTTGGGGCCAGAACTTAGGAGAAGAACCCTGATGTTTGGCAAGACCAGCATTCAATTTGAGATGACTTAGGAGAAGCACTTATGTACCAAAAGCCCACAGCAGGTGTTTAGGGGAGTGGGCTTTGCAAAATCTTACTGCTGGGATCTAAGGTGAAAGATACGCCTCTCCCAAGAAGGGAATTCAAAGCTGAAGGTTGTGCTGGAGAAGGCAGGTCATTGTGTCTCCTGGAGGAGGACTGGCAAGCTTAGGCTGTTCTTGTATCGCAGAGAGGATTAGTTCATCGCAAGCCTCCTGGTGCTTGGAGATTCTCGGGCAGCATATACCACATGGTTGTTGCCTTGCTCATGCCCTAGAAATGTAATTAGCAGCTCTTTTTAAAATGCAAATGAGTCCTGAGCTCACGGGGAGCCCTGCTCTGCCATGGCAGCAGGAGTTGGGCTGTAATCACAGGAGATTCTTCTCTTCATTTTTGCTGCAGGCTGTGGCTCAAGTCCAGTGTGATGCTGAGCCCTGAGAGAGCCCCATGACTTCAGTAAAGAACTCTGTGCACTCAGCATGGCACAGGTTGCAATCTGCTGTTTATATCTGTAATACAAAAACTTAGCTTACTGACTTCATGGCATATTTCCCTTATTATTCAACATCCTATTGCAGTTCACCAAATGAAACCCTATGCTGGCATGTGGCGCCCGGGAGGGTGGGTAGTCTTGTTTGCTTTGGAAGAATGATGGAATGGGGTCCTCAATCCAAGAACATTGGATACTTTTGTCCCACCTTGATGATGAAATAAACTAGTTATGAAAAAGTACCAGTAAAACAGTAATGTGTTACTCATATGCATACTTCTTGCACAGTATTTTTAATGGTGACCTTAACAAGCACTTTGACTCCCAGCTGTAGATACAAAATTGGTGTTTTAAGGTTTGAATCACTGGCAGTAGCAAGCCAATTCCACAGCATTGCTTTCTGTATTAGTTATCTCTGAAGCATTACCAATGGCGAATCTGAATGTAAAAATAGCCGATGACTGTTTGTTTCATCTGTCTGTTACTTGACACCGCATGGTTATTCCAATACGTATGTTTGCCTCTTCCCCACTATGATCTGTGTTTGGTTTCCCCTTGCCTGATAACTATTTAAATACCTTTTACTAACTTTGGATTCCTTGCTCACTTCACCTGGCTGGGCAGGTCTGTGAGGGCTCAAGGGTTAGCTCTTCCACTTTTATTGTTTTATTTATTTTTCAGTGGTCATTTCTGTTAAGATAACCATGTTCAGAAGGAGAGTCTGAAACACATAAATAATGGGAAGTGCTAATAGTAAGCAGGCTGCTGTAAAATATGCTGGGGCTTTGACTTAGGGGAAGAAAGCACAGCACTGCACTGTCCCTGATCAGGAAGCTGGAGCACAGAAGGTAAGGGGGAAGTGTATTTGTGTTTTTAAAGCAGGGAACTGGTGAAGAATGGTGATGTCTGAGAGTGTGAATGTGTATGCGTTCAAGGATCTGTTTGATAATTGATTAGATAAGAGAAATCTAACAGCATTTATATTTTATTTTCAGTGGCTAAAGGTAGAAAGTCCTTTCATTTTGACCAGCATTTTTCTGCTCTGAACAATCCAGGTCTGTCTCTGAAAGTCTATGTGTGGAAAGAGACATACATGTAGATTTGTATGCAGTGATTACTGTGAAGGACATATTATTATTTAGTAAGGGGGTATGATCTTTTTAAAAGACCACTGAATTGCTATGAATCTCCATTTAATTGTTCTGTGCAGTGTACTGTAAGCAACTTTAAGCAAATATACATTGATTTTATTTTCCAGATTACTTCCTGCCTGTGTATAAGATACCCTTAAAAACTTTAAAGATTTGTATAGAAGCTTGAAGGCATTTTTATTTGTTTTTTTGGAACAAATAGGAAGAGGATAATTTAAATATATTATAGAAAGAAATTAGTATGCTACAGAGCCTGGAAAAGTAAAATAGTTGAAATACCTAGGCAGTGCTAAGAAGCCACTATAAATGACTGTGACTATGACTTGTATTCAATTTTAATCAGTGGAAAATTTCTTAAATGGCATAAGATTTTCTGAGTCCAGTTGTTGCAGAACTTCTTAATATGCCATGCCAAGGAACTGCATTTTATTAGCCTAGCTGAAGAATTCAACAGCAAAATCAGAACAGAAGTAACTAAAACTGACCTTGAGAAGCCAAGCTGCTTATGCTTTTTTAAATGACCTGTGAACAGGCAATGTGATTAAATCTGAACAGGGAAAAGGTTTCCAGCAGCAGGCCAAAGTGATCGGTTCATACTGACTTTGTACAGTGTCAGCTAGGGGGTTCCACACTGGTTCTCTGCCACTGCTGGAAGAGAAGGCTGGGAAAAAGGAAAAGTGAGAAGAGATAAGGAAGAGAAAAAAGACTTCTGGACAGGATCAAAGTCCATGGCTCTTTTCCTTAACTTCTTCATGGAACTGACCATGTAAAACACAAATGCCCACAGCTGAATGCTTGAAGGATAAGACCTGTGGAAAATAGTAACAAATAAAATATTCCCAGTATATTGAAGCCCCAAAACAACCAAATTTCTCCATCCTTCCTCACTTGTCACTAGGAGGGTATTTACACATATATTCACAACCTAGTTAACAAAACAGTTGTAACAGGCACTCAGCAGTGAACTTGAAAGCCACAGCTGTGTTGAGGTGTGCCGGTATAATTTGGTTTGCAGAAAAAACCAAAAGCTCATAGAAATTTCACTCTCTAGCTTCTTATTCATCCCTGTTTCTCTGAAATACTTGTCTTGTTCATTCTTGCATTCTAGAGCTGTTCAAAATGCCAGTCAAAATGTAAATCCCTTGAAGACCAGGAAAGAAGCTGGCTAAATGTATGAGCCAGGTTAAAAGAAAATACCACTCATCTGTATCAGTCTTTCCTTTCTTTAGTCTAGCTGAGTTCACACACATAGAATGTTTCTGGTGGAGACAAATTCTGCAAGAGTTTTTCTGTTGCAGGCTTTGCTGTACTGGCTTGCCTGCAGGGTGCCAAGCCACGCAGAGCTTTGTCTACTATAAATGACTGGGTGAGTCCGTTGCTTTTAGAGCTAGTGTACATTATTTGAGGTAGTGTTGCATTTTGGGACCAACAGTCTGTGAGGCAGCCAACAGGTGTAGGGGGAAAAGGAATATAATAGGGGCTGCATGTGTGCACTGAGAGGGGAACTTTACCCTTGAGAAAAGGTTGTCCCTCTTCAATCAAGTCTGTATATGTTTTGGGGTGGGTTAGTGATTGCTTATACATACCTATCTATAGGTGTGTATATATATTTGTGTAAGTTTATTAAACTTGGTGTTTTGTGACTATGTTGTTGCTTGCCAAGTTTTTATAGTTTTCAAGTGTGTATGGTCAGATAGACTGCCACTGAGACCCCTGGCCAAGGGCAGCACCAGAGAAACTGAGGCAGCATTGAAGCCATAAGAAGATGATCCTTTCCCAGAAGTAAGGTTTCCCTCTCTCTTGGGTTCCCCTGCCACATGATCCTCTTTGGACAAGCACAGAAAACAGATATTTAATTATAGTCCTAGGTTTCTTTATCATCCATCTCCTGTGCTTGCAAATAATGATATACAAGAAGGCATTAGCTAGTAATGATTAATATAAATCATCTGGCAACAGTCAGAACAATCTTCTTATGAGCCAAGCAGGTCAAGTAGTGATGCATCTTTATTTTCAGTCTCTCACATATCTGCATCCCAGTATTTTCAGGCGTGTTTTCCCTGTTACTTAACACACTATGTCTGAGGCTGTTTTGGGAACTGTGACAGGGCTATGATAGTCAGGTACATGAAGGCCACCTAACTCATACTTTCCACTCGGAAGACAGAGATAAAAATCTCTGTAATTTTTTGAAGTCTTTGAAAGAGATGCATTTGGTTACCATTTTGCTACATCTTAATTAGCAGAGTCAGTAAAGAGTAGTGTCTAGCAGTTTACAGCTACAGCAGATCCTCCATCTCAGATGTGCCTCTACCACCTTTACCTGGGTCAGACATAAGCTGTCATACCTTAAGGTCAGCCTGGTTTGCCTGTCAGCTTCATTATAGACCCTTGTACAATTCTTCACACTTCTGATGGCTTCTGTTCTGCTGAGATATATTTCAGGTGTGTCCCTGTCCCCATCCTTTGCATGTTTCAAAGCATAAGGCTCCAATGTGCAGAAACTGGAGGAAGTGCCCAGGACTGTCTGGGATGCTGGTGCAGAAGCAACAGCACGCTCAGAGGGAGCTGGATCCCACAAGCCACACCCAGGCTTTGTGCTGTGGAACAGCTTTCCTGGTGATGATGTTGTTCACTGAGACTCTGTTTTGACTGATTTGCTTTGAAGTAGTAACATTGGGGCTTAGCTTGTTTCTCCGAAACTAAGAAATTATTCTTTGACCAGGCTTGTGAATTGAATGAAGCCAGAGATAAGTAGCTACAATTGCCATATAGTGTGTGGTGGATAATTGAGGAGAAGGACTTGGGAAGAAGTGGTTGGTGAAAGCACTGGGCTGAAGGTGATGCTGTTGCCTGCCTACAGGGTTCTTCAGAGGGTCTGGGTGGCCTGGAAAAGCATTGTGATGGCAGCATCACTGAGGTTGATGAGGGTCTGATTCAGCAAGAGTCATTGGCCTCTCTCTTAGGGAACAAGAGCAGATTCTGCTTAAATCTCTTGTTATTTTCTTTTCTGTCTTTTGCATAGATCCTTTGCAGAATAATCACAAGAAATTCCTTAGCATGTGCATTATCTGTAAAAGAATAAGTAATTGCCTTGGGGACACATCATTGTATCATAACAATGAATCAATCTCTGAATAGGAAGAGGGAGTCTGGATTTCCCAGGAAAAAAAAATTAAAACCAACCACTCCTGTTGCATAGTGAAGAGGGAACTGTCAGGACCTTCCGTCTTGCTCAGGAAAAAAATCACACTCTGGCTTTGCTCTTCGAAAGGCAGAAAATAGTACGGCCTCCAGAGATAATACTTGTAGGCAAGGGTGAGTGGGCTCTCCCCTGCCATTTCAAAGTCCTCCCATAGGTAGATAGCTGCCTTATGGCCATCTTTCAGATAGCAGGCAAGAGTAAGGCAAGCCTCAGCTTTTGTCTTTTGGCTGGAACAACTCTGTTATAGTCACAAATTCTTGAGAGGCAGTTTGTCATCAGGGGAAAGATGTTATGTGAATGGATGATTTTGTGCTTGAGTCATATACTCTGGCATGTATACAAGTGTGTATTTCCCTCCCTGCCACATTGCTTGCTCAAGAATTGAGCTCCTTTGACAGCACTTGAAAGCTGTAGCAAATTTTAAGTAAAAAATAGCTCTATTCCTGCAGCCTGTGCCAGAAAACCTTGAAACTAAAGCCTTCACCTTCTCTCCCCTCCTCTGGTACATGTACCTATTTGTCTTTGGTAACATAAACAGGTGTTTCAGGATACTTAACGTCCCTAAATCGCATGGAATCCAGTGGGTAGCAAAACTATTTAGAACAATTTTGTATTTAGCACATACAAATGGCTGAATTATTTTATTTATATAAAGCAAATTCAGCAAAATCCTTGTTCAAATCCTGGTAATATCCAGAAGATATAAAAGAAGGGAGCAGATGAGACCACCAGTAAAGAATAATAGTTGTTTTCTGCGAGCCTCTTACTTCCTGAGACTGTATCTTGTGTGAGTGGATGGGGGTCAGGCTCTCCTTGTCAAGACACTTAAATGGTCCAAGTGTAAACTTGACAGTGCAGATGGTATCAGTGTGCTGGGGCTGATGAGGAGGGCAGTGTAAGTGGGGGATGGTTTCAGATTCTTCAGCCTCAAAAAAGAAGTGAGGCATGGCTGCAGATTTCCTTGTGTAGATCACAGAGGAGAATACAACTGCTTCTCTCTTATGTCTAACATACTTGCTGGTACCATCACAATTTTCCCATAACAGGGCCCGGGACTGTCTGGCATGCTCCTTTACAAAGCATCCAAGCCATTACCTTTGTTTTCTTGTCCATGTATTTCTCTTTCCTTCCGCCACTATAATCTCCTGTCTCTAGCCTTTGCAAGGCTGTGGTACTCTACAACTTTCCCTTTACTGTGGGAAAATCTCCTTTCTTCCACTCTAGAAATGAAAACTAGGAAGCTTTCATCCTCTAAACCTTGTTTGAGACTAAATGAAAGGAGATGAATACCTGTCTCATCAGCCAAAATCCTCTCAGTTCTTAGTGATGTGGCTATACCAATGCAGTGTCTCTTGTCACCTTGAACTACTGAGGAAGGCTTGACTCTTCATGATCTTAGAGAGATATAGGTATTAAGCACTTGAGTCAGAGCTGAGATCTTTTCAGTAAGTCAATCACCTGCAAATCTGATTGGATTTCACTGTACAATATAATGCTAAGCTCAGCACCATACTCAGTTAAAGGGTTGATTTGGTTGGTTTTTTTATTCAGAGACTCATAGGTAAAGCACCTATGAAGGGCAGTGGAAAGGCACGTTTTTGCCTTAACTTATAAAGGTTAAGCTCTTCTGTGATTCAGAAAACACAGATATGGTTCCCTGCCCTGCTATAGATGCCCTATTTGATCTTGAGTAAATCAGTCAGTTGAAGCTGGGCCTTAGCTGCTGTCTGTAGATGAGACAGAAATCCTGCTTGCAGTAGGAGAGTTTGTAAGGATAGACACGAGGTGTTCATGTACCATATTACTGGGGAGTTGTATAAATATCTCAGTGTATGATGGACTGACCAAGTTACAGCTATTGGCCTTTTCAAGTCAGACATTTAGTGCCAAGAAGTGCACTGTTTGGGTTCAGTTGCTTAAATGTCACTTGTCTGTGATGACTTCAGGTCATCAGAGGCCCATCATCCCTTTGCCTTGTGATTCGCATAGATTTGTGCTGTTTCCCAAATGCTGCACCTGCTCTTTGCCTGTGTTACTCATGCACTCTGTGCCTTTGACTTCGTCCATCATGTCTGCATGTCACTGACTCTTCAAGGCAGTGGATAGGACTCAGGCAATAGAAAGAATGAACAGAAGTTTCAAGAAAGCCTCAGTACAGATACAACCCTTTCTGAGAGACATTTCCTTCTTTCAGACTTGACAGGCCTGTTGGCAGGATGAGGCATTTGGAGGACATTGGGAAAGGCAGTCTGGAGACCAGCTGGAAATAACTGTTGGGTCTTTGCCATTGAACCAGAAAGGGATAAGGTAGAGAGACTTGCAATGGTTCTCCATAGCAGTCAGAAGCAGTCTCTGTTCCTCCCGTTTTTCTTCACGTGAGGTCTTCATCTTCCAATACTTGAAGCTTTATGGTCTGATCTGAAGAGGTAAGCGTTCCAGTTGGGGCCTGGAAGAGTTTCACATCCTTTGGGGAAAGGACACAGAGCAGGGTACAAATCACAGGATCATTAGCTAGGTACACTCCCTCCTTGTATTCATGCTTCCACCAGGTTGCACTGACCTTCCTTCACCTGTGAGTCTGATGAGTCCGCAGTTCCAGCTCCCATGGCGACAGATGCACTGGCTTCAGTAGAGCTCACTGGGAGAAAAAGAATTCAGCTGTCTTTTCTTTAGAAAAAAATGGTTTGATTAAACAAATAAAATCACAATCATTCATTCTAACAACATTTCCCCTAGAAAGATAATTGGATTTTTTTTTTATCATTTGGAATATTTACTTGGGGAAATACCAAAACTGTTGCAATATCATCAGAGTATTGTTTGATGTTGAAAATAAAATGAAAAATTTCAGTTAATGTTAAACAGCATACACTCTCTCTGACTTAAGGACAGTAATAATATGCTATTTTAACTATTATAGTATATATTACATGCTACTTCTCATGGCATGGTGTAAAGATAGTGACATAAACTGAAATAAGAAATTTTTTTTTAATTCTGAATGAAATTTTGAAACGTATGATTTCATTTCTCTTCAGAATCTTTATTCATGTGAAATTTCAAAAACAATCTGAATGAGAACATCCTCTCATCACACACACATGCAAACACATTTCCAAAAGATCATATTGTCCACAAGGTGGCAATTCAGATGGGCAGCCAGCTCTGCTGGTCCAGTCTGGGACATCCACTACACCACTCATAGGTTTAGGTATTCTAGTGAATTTTGCAGAAAAGAACAGAATTACTTTATCCCAAATGCACTGCTGTTGCCAATGGTGAGTGACACAGGTTAGAAAATCAGAATTGTCCAAAGGATATGATTGGGTGCCATAGCAATGTGGTATCTGTTCCAAATCCTTTCCTTCACATGTTGGTCTGAATACCACATAGGGGTGAGGTTTGGCTCTTCAGAGATGTTGGATTTTACTTTACTATGGTTACAGTTGCTTATGTAGCCTTCTGGGTAGTGTACCAATGTTGATTTAGGAAGTAGATGTATTTAGAGTCACCAATTCTGTTCTCAGTTATTCTACTGACGTCAGTAAAATTACTCTAGATTTATACCAGTGTAACTGAGAACAAAAGTTGGCCCAAAGTCAAGAACAGTCTCTCCTCTTTTCTTGCCCAGGACAAGCTATTCAAGACTCAATTGCTGGGCCAAATCCTCAGGCAAATGGTTTCATTCTACGCTAGTTTGGTTCAGGCACATGGCTCCTTCACCTTGCTTTCCAGTGCAATGATCAAAGATATGATGCTGGAACAGCTGAGGAAGTCTTGTTCTATGTTAGTCATTTCTGTCAGCGTTTGGACAGATTCAATTCTCCATGCTCCATTAGCTGGAGCAGATACTTAACATTTGAGAAAAGTGGTTCCCTTTTTCCTAAGCAGGAGAATTCATTTTGGCTTCCCTTTATATCCACAAACCACAGATAGAAGTGATCTTCTTGAATGAGGGAAATGGAGGTTCATGCTAATAGCTTTCATCTTATGACCATCTTAATCCAGAAGCTGCCTTTCTTGACAGTTCAGGGAAATGTGACTGAAGCACCACTGTCTCTCCTGCCTGGCAGCTCCCCTCCTTAGTGAGGGTATTGTGATCTTCTTCTCTAACCCACGCACCCCAAGGGATGCCCAGAGAGGCAGTGTGTCTGGGACAGCCCAGGCAGCAGGGCAAATCAGAGAAAGCATTTGGCTCTGATGCATCCCAATATAACCATCCCACACACCATTGGCAGTTCAAGCATCCCAGTACAAGGGATGTTCAGGTATTCTACACCAGACTACAGGGGTTTTCTAATTCTCCTGGACGTCCGTCCAGCTCCTTGTCTCTGACAGGGACTCACAGGGTGACCATTAATTCCTCAATATCTTTTTGTCTGTTTTCCTAAATGTACAATGAAGACAGGTGTTCTGTGGACATTGACCAATAGCAGCACGCTCAGGAGCTGCTCATGTGCCGATCACTGCTGCCTTACAGGATTTTTTGGCATTATCCAACAAAGCTCCCTGAGCCAGCCATGCTCAGGCTAGTAGGGAGCTACCATTAGCTGGGAGAGTTGTCTCAGCCTGATGACATACACCAGAACAGGCCTGCTTCCATTCAGCTCTCTCATTTGATGATAAGCTTTCATGTGTCAGGAATAAACATGCACTGGTGCCACAACATCATCAATTCATTAGAGAGTCTCCTATATTCCCATGGTAAGAAGCATTAACTATTCATTGTCATGATGAGGCCCTGGAAACCCAAAGTAGCAGAGTGTGCAAGTAGAGTACACTGCTGACTAAACTTAAACCAGCAGTCATCACAGGGCTCTGAGTTTTTGAACTGGAGCTGTGGATGGATGTTGTATAGAGAGCACAAAATGAAGAAACCAGCTCATAAAAAATTTTAAAAAAAACAAAACAAACAACAACAATAAAAAAACACCCTTCCCTTTGTCTCCCTTCTCACCCCATCCTCAAGGGGAATACAGTGCTGCTGACTCCAGACGGCTATGCAACTCCAAAATGCCCTGCCAAAATGCCACAGCAATGTCTCATACCACAGCATTTCAGCCAAATACCAGCCCAAGTGGGTGGGGGAACCAACCAGCCCTTTATATATTGCAGCAGCAGTGATGTCACACACTCCAGCCAAGTTTGCTGGTTTGCCCAGCTCCTGTCTAGTGAAAAAAGTTGACATTCAGTCTGTGCCAAGCCAGGAATAGTCTCTGTAATATAACCTCCTCATCACAACTTGCTAGTCACTTAAGAGAGCCAGTGAAAAAAATCCTCCTTTTTAAAAGACAGGGGAGGCTTGTTTCCAATTAAGCTCCTTGAAATGTGTATATTCATGTAAACTTTTTCAGTAGCTCATGTCAGATGATGTCTACTGCAAACACCTCAGATGTTTTTCAGTATTTCTCAAGCAATTCCAAACACCCTTTTGCTTTCCTCTGTCTTGAAAATCGACTAAATTCAGATATCCTTAAACACTTCAACTGAGTCCTGACCTAAGCTCAAACACTGCACCTTGCTTGCTGGCTGCCTTTTTTGTCCAAAAAAGTAAAGAAATTGGACTTTACCATGTTATTAAACCAACTGTGAGCAGCTTCTTTGCTCAAAGTTCAGAAGATGCAATCATACCCATGCAAAGGATAACTAGATCAGTACAGTGCTGCTGTTTCCATCCAGTCCCAGTACTGATCAGCACCTTGACCACTTGGAGTAGATACAGCCTTTCCAACTTGAAACATTACACTAACCAAGTACTAGTATTATGGCCAGGCAAGAGAAGAATCTTCACAAGGGTTTCAGAGACAGTAGCAGTCACAATTCTTTTTTTAATCAGCAGCGCTGAGTTGTTTTTGTAACAGTGACTCCATCTAGGAAAATAACTGCTGAGATTACATCATGATCTCCATGTTTATTGTTACCTTGCTCACTTCTCAGCAAATGTTCTCACTTTACAAGGGACAAGATCTTTCTTCATACCTCTGTCCATTAGATCTAAAAGCCAAGTTTCCTCCTACTTCAGGCACCACCACCACCAAATAATGTCACACAAGCCCCCTTGGTGAGTGAGCCAGAATATAAGTACAATCTCCCACAGCCATGTTGGCTTTGCATAGTTAAGAGTACAGAAGCAGTAAATTTGTAATTTAACCTCTGAGCAAAGAGATAACTAAGTATACATCTCTGCAGTGAGGATGCTTTTTTGCATTTTTTTTAATTTGCTTTTACTTTTTAAAAAAAAAAAACAAACTCAGACATCTTAAATGGACCACAGAAAGTTCTTATTGGTACAGGATAACTGTTCTCCCTCAGATAAGAAGTAAGAGACCATCCCAATGAGTAAGCCCTTGTTTCCACTCTTGCCAGTGGGCTTTGAATACCATGAACTACCACAAGTTTCCTTAGAGTAGACCCTTGCTTCAGGAAAATCTATTGTATCTACACCTATGTGCTACTCACATTATCTCAGAGCCAGGCAGTTCTCCTTGTAGGAAATTGACATATATTGCAAAGATTAAGCAAACTAGCCTGGACTTTGGGAGTCTCCACAGCAAAAGCACAACAGCAACGCACATTGATCATAGCTGAGCTTTCCTTTAGCATTTCCTGACACTCATGCATGGGAGTGAAAAGATGTTTTATTTACTGCCCCTCATCATCCCAGATATCCTTCCCTCTCCTTTACAACAGACAGTGAAAAATATGGACTTTCAAATCCCAACTGCATTAGTTCTAATTCAACCAGATTGAGTCTGTCCATATTTGCTGGCACTAGGAAGTCATACACAGGTGGAGTGGAGGAACATTTTTCTCTGAAGTCCTTCTGAAAGGGTGGCACAGCAGGGGCATAGACAGCAGAAGGGAAGAAGTCACCTGGCACAACCCCTCTTTTTAGTCTGGAGATGTCACCTACCCTTTGCAATGAACAGACCATTGCTCACTCAGCTGTTTGTCCCTGCTGGGATACAGAGAGTACTGTAGGTTGTGACCGTGTTTTTGCTAAGAACCTTACTGCACTCCACAAGCTACCAACTGTCCAGGTATTTGGTTATTATCAGTCTGGGATGGATACCTGTGTCTTTTGGTAAGAAATCCCGTAAATCACTCCTAAAATGTTTTTTTAAATGTGAACGAACAAATAAATTAATGAACACAGCATGAGACAATCTTCAGATCATGCAAATAAATGTCTTTGTTCTCAAATTGCAGAGTTCATTTAAGATCAAAAAATGCTGAAGGTTGGAAAAATCCCAGGACACTACTTCTGTCAAAATCTGTATCACTCAACTATTTCTACCTTGTCACTAAAGATGGTCAGAAATGAAGCCAAATACAAGAATGAGAGGGAGTTCTAAAGATGAAAAGCAAGGTTACATGGCAGGTATGTACCTGTAGTTCCTACTCATATAACAGTTAAGGTTCAAAACCAAGAGCAAAGTGGCTTTTCATTTGTCTTCTTTTTTTTTTCCTGCTCATTGTACAAAAAAAATGTATGTGCCACGGAGGGAGTGCATCTCACTTTTGAAAAATCTTTGTACAAGTACAAGCTCTATTAAGCTAATTTTATTTCTGGTGTAAATCTATTGTAGTTCTGCATAAGTCATTGGAATTGTATGGATGGAAGGACAGAATTGAGATTCACTATGATACTTACAGTCTAAAAATAGGCTGGCTGAGGGGGTTTTTTTAAGTAGAAAAGAAAGGTGAGAAATGTTTTCATTTGTAGAAACAACTGAGCCTGAGTAATTCAGCTGATTAAATCCAGTTCCTCTGACTTTTTATACTTTGACTGACACTGACTCATCATAAGGAAAAATGTGCCCTTTCCAAGAGTTTCACTGAGATGGGCCAAAGTGGAATCATGGATTTGGGCAGCTAAGGAGCTGAAATCTGGATTTCATTGTTCAGTTCTGTAGTGGATCCAAACTTGAGATGGAGACAGCTTCCACTTGTATAGAAGCTAGAAGCTGCTGTAGATGTGAACTGTGGTGTTTCAGCTCATCGCAAGTTATATTATATATATTATTTCCCTATCATATTATATTATAGTATATTATATTATATTATTTCCCAATTATACTGGGAAATGGAGATACAGATCAACTTTCCTTAAGGACTGGGGTTTAGCTAGCTCTTGAGTATACTTTTAAACTGAGTCTCACTGTAGTTTAGTCAATACCTTGATCAAGCTCTTGAATGTGGGAATAAGGATATGAAAAGTTTACAAAGTAAACTTTAAAGAGCTTTAGTATATGGATTTCAAATATAGCTGAAGACTTTATTTTGCTTTTACTTGTCCATGAAAAGATTCCCCCATCCTGTCTTCAGACTGATGTGGAGATAGACAAAACCCACAATACTGTGGGCCCTGACTGTGCAATGTAATCAGGGATTAAGAGAAGGCTGTGATATTTTGTAATTGTATCGAATGGGTTGCCTTTTGCTCACAACAGTTCTGGAACTGACACCAAATGTTCCCTTTGCTCCTTTAATGGGTCTGTTAGAGTCCCCTAGGCTCTTCTGCCTTCTGCTGGCTAAGCTGATATTAGCAGCTTCTTCAGTTTCAATATACCAACCCAACGGTATCTGGATAAGGGTGGCTAAAGGATTTTACTCCAGCAATATTTGCTTGGAACACGCTAATGCACAGAAAATACTCATTACCTGTGGTGTCTTCCTGTTTTCTCAAACAAGGATTCTGCTCAGGGTAACTGTCACAGGAAAGATTCAGCCTTACACAGACAGATTCATCTCTGCAGACGTCATTTTCTGCAGACATGAACTTACAGATGAGTGAGAATACAATCTTCTACAACTTTATTTTTCACAGAATATTTTAAATCTTAGGTATGACGTCTTGCTAAGTAAGTTTAATCAACTTTTCTTTCATTGTGGACATAGTGTGCAGTTATGTACCCAGTGACATTTTTAAGTAAGTTTTCTTCCTAATTATTATTAAAAAATGGCTAACCCTCCTAGCTAAATACAGGCACAGCACTTGGAATTGTTTATGCTTTGAGGTATAGAAAGGGAAATAATTAAAATTTGGCTCTTATGTCTCTGTTTAAGAGCCTAAGTAAAGAATCTGAGGTGGAACCACTTTTTTTTAATGGCACTTTCCAGAAATTAAACTATCCACCAATTAGCTACTAGCTACTTGAATTAACCAAAATAACAATTATTTTTCACATTGTTTATGGTGTTGCTAGCATCTTGGTTAGAATACATGTAGGACCAAATTAGTGAGTGACTGATACATCTGGAAAATCGTCTCTGTCTGACAGTGTTAATATAGAAAAATGTAATTTACCATTTTTGGCTTTGCAGAGAAGAAGGTCTCCTTCAGCTCTTCTGTAAGATGAGTCGATGTGCAGCAGCACTGTCTGGAGGAACAGCTTCGTGTTTGTGAATTGCAAACAGCTGGAGTCACCCCACAGAGTCATCTGCCTATTTCATATCTGAAATTAATTCTTTGGATAAGCCATTCATGACTCCCATGAACAATGCAGGGTAATAAGAAACATACAGAAGGACATAGTGACTCCTCAAGTATTGGGAGTCTCCTGGATGAGACAGACAAAGAGGTGAGCAGCCTCACAGACCGGGCTTTCAAAAGCTTGTGTGTGGCAGAACTCGAAGACTCTTACAATGAACCAGATCTTGCCATTTCACCTGACTTTGCTCTCCAGTTCTCTGCTAAATTTCACCCAGGGACGTTAAACCATGCCATCAAGACAAGCAACGTCTGTAACAAGTTAACAGCAAGAAACAATGAACATACAATATGGGCTTCCACATTCCAGCAGTTGCCAAAGTGTGCTTCAGAGGAGAAAAAGATTGCTAAAAATAACGCCTTTGCCATGGAAAGGAAAAATCTGAATTTGCCAGTCCCTGGTCCAAGGAACAATAAACATGTTTCAAAAGTGTCCTCACTGATTAAGACATTTGATAAGACTGCAGACCAAGGGTCAGGAGGTTCCCTGACAGCCATTAAGCAGCCCATTAAGAACAGCTTTCAAAAATGTAAATTAAGTCATGGAAATGATATGGTTTTCTGGGATGACACAGACATTTTAAACAACCACAAGGAACTTTCTGAGTTTTCTGAAGCTAGTCAAGGTAGCCACTGTCTCAGTGGCAAACATGAGCCACAGAAAATACCTAACAAAGTAGACCCGAGTTGTTGTGGCTCTGATGGTTACTACCCTGTGCTGATTGAGATGTCAAAAGTAGCCAAGTCAAATTTTTCACGTTCTTCTAAAAAAGCTTTAAAAAACAGAAGTGTGAAAGTTAATGAGCCAGCAAAAAAAGGTAATTTTCTTCACAGTGAAAACAGTGCTTTTGAATCATGGAATGTTCATCACAAAAAACTGACTGAAAAGGAGGAATTTGATGTAAAAATAAAAAGGGAAGGTCTTACATACCTGGAAGAAGCACCATTTATTAAAGGATCCCACACACATGAACATAAGTTACCACCTATCAAGACCACTGTTGCTAAGAAGCAGGAGAAAGATTTTCAGAGGAAGCCAGCTCCACCAGAAGCTGGTTTCAGCATCCCTCTCTCATCTGTATGCGTACCTCAGGGCCCTGTCCCTTCAGAAACTGAATTTCCTGCTACTCTTCCTCCCACACCCCCCCCTAGAACCCATGTGCACCAGGGTCCTCCTCGGCCACCCCCTGTCCTGCAGGCACTCTCTCTAACACCTCCCACCCAGCAGAGCCATCCCCCAACACCCCCTGCCCCTGAAGCCCCTCCTGTGCCTCCACAGCCAATGCCAGCTCAACTTTCCCCCCCAGCCTTGTCTCAGGCCTCCATCTCACCCCAGTCCATGTCCTACAGGATGGTTTCACCCTCACCCATGTCGCAGGCACCCAGCTCACCTCCACCGAGACATCTGGCTACCTTAACGGAAGAGGAAGGCCTCAGTCCCCAACTGGGCAATACCTGTCCTCCCTGGAGGAGACAGAGGGCTACAAGAGGCGCAGCAGAGAGGAGACAGACTTCAAAGGAGAAGTTCACAGCCAGTGATGAGACATGCTTATTGTCTAAAAACGGGACTGATGCTGAACCTGGTTTGGATGTGACTTCTCTGGCTAAAAAGGTAAACTCTACTGGATCAATCAGTCCCTCTTTCAACATCACTGAACTCTTAACACCCATCATACCACCAAAGCAGGAGGTGGACACTGTTGAAAGCAAGCTGATACCGCTGACACCTCCTCCCACTGAAAGTGTGGCATTGGGAGACCATGAGGGGAGCACATTTGGTGATTACAGGTCTCGGGACAGTTACAAATCAAAAGCATCGAGTCTGTTATTCAACTTGAAGGATGTGCGTAAACGTGTTAAAAGAATTTATGCTCCCTCTCCCCTGCTAAGGGCCTTGGAGGAGAAAAATAGAACTAGGGAAAGTATACAAAAGAGTACAAAAATAAATGCCTCACTCTTGACTTCACAAGAAAAAAGTAACAAAAATATTACAGAGAAAGATGATTTGAGTGATATAACCTCTGCATGGTCTGGCAGTGTTGACAAAAATGACAGTAAAACTGATTTAATAGGACACTTTACAGACAATTACCTGACTTTGAGTTCGCCCCAGACAACAGAGGACCTTTTATATTACCAAACTGGAGACAACTTGCAGCAAGATGATTCAACACATGAAGATCTGGGTGAAAACACAAGGGATGATGAACACTTCCCCTTGTTTAAACATGAATCAAATGAACCTGATTTAAGAAAACATCTACAGTATCCAGCACTGAAACTATTCAGTAGGGACAATGCAGATACAACAGCTGGGCAGCCCGTGCAAAATCCCAGAGTCCAGGGTGAGGAAAATGGGAGAGAGGCTGCTGTTCACAATGAAAATTTTGCCTTCAAAACACTCCAAAACCAGCACTCACCACCAGAGGATGTGCCTTATAGTGACACCCAAACTAATATGGTGCTGCCAGGCCATGAAGCACAAGGCAAAAGAAGCAGTAGTTCTTCAGAGCAATCTTTTGTCTCCACGGTAGAGCAGCCACCTCAGGAGGAGCCACTTCCACTAGTACCTCTGATGCAGAAGGCATGCCTTCAAGAAAGCCAGCAGACTAAGAGTGAAATGGGTGCAGATAGTAAGAAAAGCCAGAAGGAGGGAGGGAAAGATGTTGGGGAAGATGAACCACAATGTTATGCTTCCATTAGTTCTGATACTAGTGCCGCAGAGAAGAGGAAGGAGAAAGTAGCTGGGAGTGAAGAGAGGAGCTTGATGACCGAGAAGCTAAGAGAGGAAAGCCAAGAGGTCAAGAGCATGGATTCTGCTTCTGACAGCACAAGGGACATGTCCATCCCCAGGTCTGAGGAACCACAAACATCACCATCTTCAAACTCAACCAAACCCTGTTTGTTTATGATTAAAGATAACACATTCAGGTCACCTCAGGTAATAAGGACTGTCAAGCTACCCCTGTTAAGATCCTTTTCCCTGGATGATACAGTGAGCAGCAGTTATAAGGAAATGGTAAGTAGGTTTATGCCCCTAGCAGAGCACAACAAGCAGTACCGAAACATGCTGCATGCCCAAGAGATGGGTTGGTCAGCACTGAGGCACAGAGGGCAGCAGAATGTGAGGGATGGCACAACCAACAGAGTGAAAGAGGCCAGTGACTCTGGATCTATTTCAGCCACACTGGATCCTAGTCTTCTGGAAGATACAGGGAGCTTTCCATCAGGGAAGATGATGGAAAAAGATGAAGATACTTGTGCTTTGTTAAATAAAGTTGGGCAAATGAACGAGGAAAGTGTCTGCAGAAGGAAAGAGAAGCCCCAGACTAGGAAGGCAAGATACAGCTTAACACAGACAAATATAGGTCTGGAAAATGACCAAGTACAAAACAACGCCAGCTGTCCTACAGAAAGAAAGACAAATTACTTTAGGAGTCATCATTTATCTAATCGCAGAGGTGGCTTTTGTGCAAAGAAAATAATAACTAGGGAGACAATTTCCCCTGCGACTGGTTCCATATCAGAGGATCACATGTATTCTCCTGTATCCCATGAAGCTTCAGAGGACATCCTACATACGGAAGGTGAACCAGTTTTGTTAGACAGTCTTGCATGCTCTGCTGTTACAAGCCCCAGGTCAGGCAGCACAATGCACTCTCTTGCTGCCAGTTCATCATCAGACAAACCAACAATTTCTGGCCTTAGAGAGACAGAAGATGTTATAAACCCTGCCTTGCTGAACATGGCACTAAAGAGCCAAGGTGATATGTCTGCAGAAGAGGTACTTGATTCAGCACGGAGGAATCTGCTTTCCGATTCTGCAGGGGAAGTTGAGAGACTGGAGCTCAGGGTACTTGGGGAGAGAGCAGCAGGGAAGCCTCCTGCTGTGCCACCAAAAACAGAAAAGGCTCTGCGGCGAGCCAAAAAGCTGGCAAGCAGGAGAAATAAATTGCAAGAGCAGAAGAAAAAACATGAGACTGAGCATACAGATGCACTAGGTAGAAAGCCTTCTCATTCTGGACAGACACTACCATCTTCTTCAACCTCGGGATGTTCTCCACTCCATCCTGCCCCTCACTCCACTTTTATCCCCACAGAAACCAGTACAGCAAGAGCCAGTGGTGCATCAGCAGTAAGTCCTTCACCCTCTTCAACTCAGCGTAAACTCCTCCAAGATCCTGACTCTGGTCAATATTATGTAGTTGATTTACCAGCTGAAGTTAATTTAAAGACATTTTATGATCCAGAAACTGGTAAATATATTCAAGTCTCAGTCCCTTCCTTGGAAAGGAATGTATACCAGCCCCCCTCTTCAGAAATTATGGATTCCCCCTATGTCTCCTACCCTAAAGTTCTGCCTTTGCCAGCTTCATCTTTAACAGTGCTGAAGTCACCTTCTCAGCTCTCTGAACCTACCTGGTTAATGGCAGCTGTACCAGGAGAACCAGCTGAACTACCTGAAGATGGCCAGCAGGACTACAGATACACTGGAGCTGTGGATACTGAGCCCTATATTGAACCAGCCTCTTGTTCCTATAAGCAAGATGCTGAAGAAAATCAAATTCACTTAGGAAAGGACATGAGCTCAACCCCAAATATTGACATAGTGTCACTCACTGATTTAGATGATTTTGCTGCTGAAGGAGTATCTTGAAAATTGAAGTAAAAAAAAAAAAGTGACAGCTAGAGTTTTTAAGAACTGTTTAGACAGACACATGCACACAAAAGCACATGCAGATTTGATGTTTGTACAACACTTTATGTATGAATCTCATTGTTGTTTGGGTGGGAAGGAAAATGAAAGTTGACCATGTTGAAAGATGCAGGTGATGATCACTCTGAAGAAGAGTGAAATTGAGTAAGCACCAAATTATCAGTGAGATGAAGTGGCAATACCAGCTAAACAAATAAATATGACAGTATGAAGTCACTGCTTGCTGCTACTGCTGCTTTGCCATTACAGTGGCTGGGACTGCCAAAGCAAGTTCCATTTGCCCAGATGTGTTGCATGATATATGGCACAAAGGAAAACCTGTGATACCATCCTGTACATCCTGTGAGACCTAGAACAGATGCCACATCTACTGAACTTTTCTCACTCACTGCCTTTGAACTATATTGATAGGTAGAATGCATATGGCTACAAATATGGCATAAACCCAAGAAATGCACACATTAATTGCCCAAATGTAATTGACAAGAAGATCATATGCTGCATGCACAATGATCGCAATGGCAACAGTCATCTCAAAAAAACTTTAAACAACCAGAATATAGTTGCAGTTGCTCAAGACCTCGTATACTCTTGCAGTGTCCACTAACAAGCTGCTGAATTTGCTGTATTCCTTGATAATCCCCAGTAAGTTCCCCTAGAGTCAGGAGTTATTTATAATACAGCTTGAAAATTCAATTTGTCTTGATACTAGGCCTGAAATGTCCAAATTATTCATTTCTAGAAAAGTGCTTCTTTGGGTTATCACTTTTCTTTGAAAGATCTATATAAAAATATTACTCATTCTTGCATAAGCTGTTTTTATCATCATAGATAATGAAAGAACCTTTCTAAAAAGATGGAAGAATTGACTATTATCTGCTTGCTTATAAATATCTATATTTGGAATATTGGTTTACTTTTTCTCTGTCTCATTTTGAAACTGTTTTCCCTAATTAAAATTGAAGTGCAAGAGCTCCAAGGAAGAATTATACCAATTACTTTCAGTTTGATTCACATCTTGGGCTATTTTTACAGGATTGTTTTCAGTGAAGCAACTCTTGACTTCCTGAAAAGAAAGGAAAGAATCAGACATTTTGCTAGTAAATAAAGGGTGGAGATAGGACAGAGGCACTGCTCCACTCTCTCAGTGTTAATATTTATGCTAGGAGTTTTCTTCAGTAAATTCTTAATTTCCTAGGACTGAGGCTGCTCTCAGGATACAGATCAATACTTGGTGGTTTGACAGCTTCCATAACCTGAACTCAGCTCCCAGCTTTCCACCAGCCCTGGCAAGAGCCATGCATTCATATCCTGCCCTGATCCCATCAGACATTTCCTTTTGTCAGTGCTATTTGCTAAATCATTTTTACAACGGCTGAACAAACACTAAGGGCATCTCTTCATTGATTTCAGTGGCGTTTTGATTTGGCTTTTAGTGATTTTCTAAAGTTCATTTCACTTGTTGTGCAGAGTTATGTCAGATTTACCATTTTGTTGTTTGGCAGGGACAGTTGCAGCAGAGGTGTGAGGTGGAAATGGAGAAGCTTGTACTGGTTTGGTTTGGTTTGTGTTTTGAGCCAAATGCCCATCTTTGAACAAACGTTTATTGTTCAGTCTCTACCGATGAAAGTTTTCAACACCTGACTGGATAAAGCCCTGAACAATCTGGACTGGCCTCAGAGCTGACCCTCCTTAAGCAAGAGGTACATCCAGAGACCTGCTGAGATCTTTTGCAGCCTGAAATATCCTGTGAGCCTATCCTGCAAGCACTGAAATTTTTAAACCAACTCTGACTTGGAACTCAGAAAATGCAGTTTCCCCTGGGAAAGGGCTCATTTTGAAAGAAATAAAAGGTACTTTGAAAATCAAGAGTGCTTCAGGAGCAAGAATCAATTTGCAAGTTGTTACATTGAGGGAAATGGTTCATATTATGAATATTTTTATTTGGGGGGGTTTCATTTTTTTTTTGGTTACAAATATTTTGCTAAACTGACATGAGGTCTTTTCTAGCCATACTTTTCTGTTGCTACCACTATATATATCATAATGCCTATCCACTATAGAGCAGAATGTCATCTACATGTTAAAATAGAGATAAATAAATCTATTAAAGTTTTCCATGGTACATTTATACAGAACTTATGTAATCTGAAAGCCTGGCAGAGTGCAAAAGCCACTTGCTCATTTGACATTATAAATTTAAATGCCCTTAACAGCCACAAGCCAAGAAGCAGGCAGGGTCTCAGAGGACAGGGCAAAAGCTTGCTTTCCAGGGGGATAAAAAGTATGGGTAGACAATTATAAAATAAAAGGAAATTAATAAGCAAAAATATACAACTGCATTTAAAAAATCTTTTTTTCTTGGTTAACTCTTATTTGTCTTGTAGATGTGCACATTTTTCCTTCTGCACCTTTTTTTCCAAGGTCCTTCTTAAACTCTTACTGTGGAGAATGGGATCTTCCAATACATTACTTCTAGGTACGTGAGGAAAGCAGAGTGTATTTTTCACTCTGCTGTGAAGGTAAACTGAAATGTGGGCACCTGAAAAGGAGCCAGTCCTAACTTGGAAGCCAAATACATTTCTTTATTTTGGCCAGCCATTTCTGCTAGCTTAAAGGAGCTGCATTCACGGCCAAATGTGTCTCTAATCATGCACATGTCCCAGAGGGTGTTTTGACCTAGAGAATTTGTAGCTCAATGAAAGAAACAGAAATGAGAGTTTTGAGAACAGAAGTGGTTCTCCTCATGTATCCAGAGCTTTCCCTAGAGCACTTTGCCACAGAGAGTGAATGATATTATAAAAGTGTTGCTCCAAGTCCCAGCCTGCTGTTGACTCCATTTCAGTATGAACCCACCAACAAACCTGTCTCTGGCCTAGATCATGCTGTTGGCCAACTTCTTGCTAGGCCATGGGATTGTGTGTGTATACAAATATACATAAACAATCTTATATACATATTTTTAAAAATATATAAAATATACCTATAAGTCTGCCCTTTGCATACCAGTGTAAGACAGCAGTAATGCCTGTGCTGGTGAACAGAAAATGTGCATTAAAAGGAAGCCAAATGACACCTTTTCAAATAACAAGCATTTTTTCTTTCTTTGCCGTTTTCTGTTTCTGTTTGTTGGGTTTTTTCCACTGCTGCTGTGGGAAACTAGGATGGAATATGCCTTTCCTAGGCAAAATGACAGCTGTGAATTGGCCTCTTTCTTTAGGGGAGGGCTATGGAAGATGCACAGTAGTCATGAAAGCAGTCATAGGAAAGCACTGTTTCATGATGCAAAGGATAGTGATTTTAAATCATAGGTTAAAGAGGTGTTGAGGCACACTAAGCTGAATTCTCCCTTGCTAGCAGATGGTGGCTAGGACTAAAGAGCACAGCAGGCTGTTTGCATGCTGGAGCAAGCTGGAGGGAACAGTGGGCCATTGCTTTCACTGCTTTCTTCTGCATGTAGCCTTTTTTGCATGTTGCATTTCTTGGTGCCCTGAGGCTCATATAAAGTGGTGGTTCTTCCTTGGCAGATGTGACTAAGGCCAAATCTTGCTTACCTAGTCTTTTGATCTAGGGCCAGAACGACCTCCCTTTAAACCTCCTTCTCCTTCTGGGGCAACTGTAATGCCTTGCAGTCCAGTTGCCACATATCAGAACTGGAGTGCCATCCCACAGCCATGGCTCTGTCTCAAGAGCTCAAATGCCTTTGTGCAAAGTGCTGGATTTGTTTTAGAGAGTGCAGTTTAATTGAAATGGCCTACATGTGTGTGTTTATCAACTCCTTGGGTGTTCAGTGGCTTCCTAAGTCATCTGTCCAAGAAAATGTGTGTCATCACCATGTTCCACCAATGCAACTGTATTTGCAAATAAGTAATTATTTATTAATTAATAAAATAAATGGGACTTGGTTTACAATAATGGAATGACATCTAAACAGCTTTTTCATTGTAATTGTGTCTTACTGTAATTTTATCTCCAGTTATGCCAGCAGTACAAGTTGACAACATGGAAATGTATGTTTGTGTGCTCACATGGTACACAATTTTAAGGTCCAGGAGATGACTGGATGCAGGACCTCATCCCCCTTCCACCTCCTCCCAAATGGAGGGAGCAGGAGAATGAGTAGAAACACCTGTGGCCCAAGACTCCTGTGATTGTTCCCACCCTTCCCAGCTGTGCAAGGGCAGTAGTTTGGCCAGAGGATGCTGGGAATGTGCTGCCAGCACTCAGTCCAGTAGCAGCGGAAGATCACTTTTTTGCCATCACCCAGAGGACATCAAGGCTTTTTCATTCCCTGTGCCACATCCACCTGGCAGAAGTTACAAGGTGTGTAGTTTGTTTTCTTTGTTGCTAACCAGTCCTGCAGATGTATGTAGTCTCCAAAATCTTGTCAGTGATGCTTTAACATTTCTTCTCAAATTCTCTTATTGTCTGTTGCATTATGAAGTGCAGCAGAGACTCTTCTCGAGGTGGTTTTGGCTCAGTTTTTGTCCAAACTGGCAATTTTGTTTAGATCTGCTCTGCTTTGATGCCTTACTAGCCAAGAAGTCCCTGCTGACAGCAGAAGTGCAACTGTGGTTTGAAAATGACAGCATAAACAGCAAAGCTGGCTAGTTAGGTTTTTACCAAAAAAATACATTGATAAATTTACATATCTGTATTTAGGGGATATACTTGGTTTCCTTTCTGAGTAAAGAAAGAACTTCGTGGTCCTCTGTCTCACTGAAAAGCAATATCAGAAGCTGGTGATATTGTATATGATGGGTTACAAAGGCTGTGAATGTGTAATTTAAAGCAACTGGCATTCAGGAGTCATTTTTATTATAGAAACTTCTTCAGAGAGGAGATAGAAAGAACACAGAACACTTGAATAAATTGAACTTCAGTATACTTACTTCTGTGAAATGTTCATTATAACAACAGAGGTCAATGATTATTTTGGTTTTAGGTTATTATTCTGGTCTTATGATAATCTTACATTCACTACTGTCCCCTGATATTAAAAATAATGTGGTAATTACGCAATTTAAATGGGTAAGGAATGGCTGAAAATGACCTGTGGTCTTCCCTTGCTTCTTTTTCTTATTCTCAAAGCTTTCATGATGTTGATCTTTTACATTAGATAGACAGGTCTTTGGTGCTCTGTGGCCACTTAGAGACTTGTTTCTATTATGTTATTGAACATACATAGAAAGCAACATTTCAACAGTGCAGAAGAGAAATCATTAATGTCCCAATTGCCTAAAGCTCTGTGTTTTTATTAAAGCAGATTTAACTGAAGTGTTTAAGGAAGCAGCCTGCAGTGCTATGAGACAGGCACTTTCCAGTGTCAAAGTCCATAACAAATAAATCAAGACGTGGGATACTTTGAAATAAGGAGAGAGCAGGAGCAATTTTTTAAATCTTTGTAACAATAGAAATAAGTTGAACTCTAATAAAAAGTAAAAAAAGGTTCAAAGCTGGAGATACACTTTGAAAACCCAGGGCTTGTCAAAATCAAGCTGCCTGACAGGCTAATTTTTCCCTGCAGTGGCAAGCTACACAGTATGTTCATACCCTTGCCTGCTGTCATTTAATGTCAGAGGCTCATCTTCTCACAACTGTCCCTCAAATTGCTTAAAACTGGCACAGGGAATGGTAGCATTCAGGTCACACAAAAATGGACCTCTTGCTATGCCAAAAATGCCAGCGTTGTCACCAAGAACATGAAGAATTTCAGGTGACCTAAGGTGGCCTTCTTCAGGATCTTCCTTACATTGACAGGCCACAGATGGCAGACAGACACTTTTAGATAAACAGAGATCCTTCTTTCTATTCCCAGCACTGATAAAGTGCAGAGGATGTAAACTGAATCTGGCTTTTTTTGATTGCACTGAGATTGCCGAATGTCTGATGGCAGGACTGGTTTCTGCTTGTGAGTGCTGCCCGCCTGGGTCAAGTCTCTTGAGACTGTCCCTTCCCACAAAATGCAGATGAAAACATTTCAGAAATATTCCATGTCAAAACTGAATGTGGCCTTGTGAACTTTCCAAACAGAAAAATCAGAAAGAAATGAAAGGAGAATGTTCTATAAGACAATGATGTTCTTGATAATACCTCCATACATGGATGTATATCTATATAGAGATGTGTCTAGGTAAGTCTATATATAATTATAGTTGTAGTATTCCTGTTCCACTGAAGCATCTGAACATGATATAAACAGTGCCCTTGAACTGCCTTTTGCATCTCCCACATGTCAGTCCACATGTCATGTTATTTGCAGGACTTTAGTAAATGTATTAAGAAGTGGAAACTAAACCAAAAGTTTTCAAATATCTCTAAACGCTTCACATAGTCCAAGCTGGTTTATTGCTTCATGGTTTATTGGACTTAATAGTGTTTGGGCTTTGGGTTTTTAGAGTTGGGGTTTGGGTTTGGGGTTTTTTTCAGTGTTTTGGGTTTGGAGTGGGTTTTTTTGTCAATTTTGGAGTGAGGAAGATGTCACCATCATCACAATGGCTGTGTGAGCAGAACACAGTTTCTGGTGCAATCACAGGCAAGTGCTCCCAGCATTAGAATGCACCGATGAGCCACTATGGAGCTCCCTCTTGTGCTGGATATTTCTGGATACCGCTGCCCTGTGACCAGCTCTCCATGCTGCGTCTTGTTATTAACACTGGGTTGGGGGGGGGCCTTTTCCTGCTGCTAACGAATTGTCTTTTCAAGTGGTAGAGGAACCTGGTTGTAGTTTTATATCCTTCTGGGCATCCAATACATGTTTGATGGTGTACAATATCTGTATCCCTGGAGTATTCTACTAAGAGAGGTTATTTGATCATGCTCAGTAGCAGGACACTAGCCACATGGTTTACAGCTGTCAACTTTTACTCTTCTTATCTGAGAAACCCAGCAACAGTCTGGTCCTTGAAAAGCTTCCAGCCACATTCACGCTGTGAGAGTGGCAGTCATGTAAGTGGGATAGGATGTTCATACTAAGCTTGAAACACTCCTTCAGGGAGCATAGCTTTCTCGGTAAACCTCAGCTTTGTGCTGTAGCAGTAAACCATTCTGTAAATACATTTGACCCAAGCGTAAAACAAAGGGTTTATACATGTGGTTGCATCTGTACTGTGGGCTTTTGCTGGAACAGCATTGTCAGCAAAGGTTGTACATGCCTGATACGCCTGAGCATGGCAAAGCCTGTGATGCTCAGCATTATGAAATGCTATGGCTCAGAGGCCATAAACAAAGCCACATGGAGCCCAACGTGTGCTTTTTATTCTAGCCAATTCTAAATCCAGCTTGAATCAAACTAAACCTTTGCTCTTTTCTGATTTCCCTAAATTAATGCTCACATTGCTGTGTTTACTCCATTAACTAATGCAGCACACAGCAGACATCATTCTGTACTATCCTGGGCTGTTCGAAGAATTTTCTGCCCCTCACTGCTTATTGCTGTCTCTGCCAGCAGAAGCAATTCACAAGGGCTTCCTGGTCTAACTGTAGTGAGCCCAAAATGCTCGCTCCTGCTCCTAGAAATCTGAGGATTGAGCTTAGGAAGAGAGAGGGTCTCAGGCAGAGTGTAGGGGGAGAAGGGGAAGGAACAGCAATGTACTTAGAAGGTATTATCATTTACAAAACTAACATCTGGCCAATGCAAGTCTCCTTTGTGCTAAGGTTTGCTTTCCTGTAGCCCTTGTTAAACTGTGGCCCAGATGTGTCCATCCTGACATGCAGGAGCTATTGCAATTGGGCACATGTAAGTTCCAGAGACAGAGGCTATGAAATCAAGGCCAAATCACCTGCCCATGAGGTGGCAGTAGGAACAAGGTGTCCTTTCCTAGCTCATTAATGGAATTCTAAAATCTAATTAATAATGATGATTCTCATTTATTCACTTCTTTCCTGTTCTCGCAATGTCTGATAAACAGTATATTGCAGAGCAGAACACCAGTGTCACTAAAGTAATTTTAATATGTATCTAATTCACCAAGCTGGTGCAGAGGCTTAGGTCTTAACTCACCAGATTACTGCTTTAAGTTTGGTTTTATCTGAACTGGGTTGAAAATGGAAGATTTCCAGAGTTTCCCATAAACAGGAAGCTTCCCAGCCTCAGCAGCTCTCTACAGACTTGGCATTTGTGTGGAGCAGCACACCTATTATTTTAACAAAACAAATTGAATCCAACCTATGCTACCCTAAAAGAAAATTTCAGCCCAGATCTAGGGATTTGTTTGTGTGGAGCAGAGTACCACTTGTATGCCCAGCTGTACTGCTCCTCACTTCTGGTGACAATGTGATGCAGGCAAGGCAGTGTGGCCTTGAGCGGGGTGACACAGAGGCAGTGAGGGATCCCAGATGGCTTGTGAGCTATGACCAAGGGGACAACAAGCCTCCCAAGCTATGGAGGCTGGTTCAGTGACTTAAAGAAGGGACTCCTTAGCAAGAAATACCTCCCTTTGGTATGTCTGCACTGAAAAATGGAGAGTTAGGTAGGACTCAGATTGGCTGGTCACAGTGCAAAGAAATCACTAGTAAGAAAGCACTAAGAAACCTTCCTCCTCCCATTCCTTCTGGCTTGGACCCAAGTTGTGAGCTCCATCCCACAGCCTGATTAAGGAAATAGGTATAAAGCATTGTGCAGCAAGTCCTGCACTTTGGTGACAGAGAAGATGACTCTCTGGAGGTACATGAAGCTGACTCATCTAAATGCAGGTTCTAAGTCCCATGGGTGAAAGCCCACCAAAAAGAGATGAAGTTGTAGGTCGCAAGCACATACATACATGAATGCTGCTTGTTGTCTGATACTTGTCTGAACAAGAAGATGCAACATCGATCTGGATTATTCCCAGCTTCAGCCCCACAGGCAAAGCATTCAGGTATTTGGCTTTCTGAGTGGGATTTTGAACTCTCCTTTCTGACCCCTCTTGGTGATTATGAAATCCTTTCTGGAGAACCTCTGGCTCAGTCCCAGTTAGGTTTAGCTCTGAACATTAGAAAACATTTCTGAGAAACAGGATCAGCTTTTTTCTCCTATAGATTATCAGCTATAATCTTCCTTCCCTGCCAGCAGCTGATTTACACACAGCTACAGAAATATTTCTCATAAAAGTGAACAGCTCCCAGGGATGCTCATACCTCTTGTTGTGCCAAGTACTGGTGATCACATCAGCGTCTTGGTTCTCAAGCATCTGCCAAAACTTGATGGCTTCAGCCAGCACAACAGAGCAAAGGTGAGCCAGCTGTGATACAGCAGGCAGAGTCTAGGTTCCTGGGGAGTCTTCTTTTCAGAGATGGGCTTCTTCATTTAATGGGCTTTGGATCTTATTTAACACATCATCTCATGTACGGTGTGGGTGTAAAGAAGCTGTATGCATATAATAAAAAACCTCAGCCTATTCAATACCTAAGAGAGTCCTAATAAATTTGCCTCTATAGCAAGTGTTAGTCTCTAGGGCCAATATTGCATGCTGGAGTTTAATAAACAAAAATTCTAAAGCAGGAGGACCGAAAGGTATCTTGCCTTTTGAGGGTTTGCTTTGTCAGTTCAGCTGACAAAGCAAATAAAATTAAATTAGAAATTAAAAGTTTTCTCCTGGCCTTGACCAGTCCCAAGGACCAGCATCTCAGACTGGCTGTGTCTGAGCTGCCTTCTGATGGCTGCACTCAGGGTGTATTTTGTGACCATACTATCAGAGGTCTTCCAACCTCGGCTGAATGGCACTGCTCAGAGTACACAAGAACTTACATACCAGAATAGACCTTGACAGCTAAAGAGCTTTTTATGTCCAGGCTATCCATGGGGGAGAAGTTTGCTGTGGGAAAGAAATGCAGGCCCATCAGAACAGAGTTGGGCATTAGATCTGGAAGTGATTCAGCCTGCAGAAGACAGCTGCCTTTTTTTGCTCTAAAATGACACAGATGGTGGGGTTTTTATCTTCTCTGTTTCATATTATGAGTGTTACAGCACTACTGTAGAAGCACTGACTACAGAAGAAGCCATCAAGGTTAAATAATGGAAGAGTTATGCAGGCCAATAGTTTAAATCCTGGTGAGATTTAACAATTATAAGTTTGCCACAGGAGACTTGTCAGAGCTTCAAAAAATGATGCTCAGATTTCTGAGATAGCAGACCAGCACCTATATGTCTTGTGGCTGAGAGCTTAAGGGAGTCAACAAGGACATTGTGATGGGTTTATTAAAATATTGTTGACACATTACTTTCAAATAAGGATGGGTTTGCTATATGCCAATGAAATTCTCATTCTCACAGGCCACACCTACGTAAAGGCTTCTTTGGTTGGTATCAGGTATCATATTCTGTGGTAATACAGTCACTTGAAGTCAATATTTTTCTACAGTGCAGAGGAAGTTTTTAACTGGAAATAATAAGGCATTGTTTATTGTACTCTACTGCTCTTTTATTTATGGTAGGGGTGTCAAACTCTTCAGTGGAGAGGTCTGAATTATGTACTCGGAGCTCAGGTATCAATTCAGGGCATCTCACTTCCCCTTCTTCACACACTGCTTCCACCACACAAACAGCCAGGCACGACAGGATCTTTATCGAATAACAGCTCTTTTAGAGAGAGAACATGCCACAGCAGCACACCACAAGCATTTCATCTCCATGACCTGCTCCCTCGTGGTCTGCCCAGCAGCAAAAAACTTCCTCCCGCACTTCACTTGCTTCTTTTTGATGCAGGGAAGCAGAAAGCTTAAGCATTCATCAGAAGTGAAGACTTCCCACAGACACAGCCCTGCCAGAGGACTTTTCTCCCTGTTCCTGAAAAGAGATGGGAGAATCCTTTGAGAGATGAAGGGAAGGTCAGACCAAACTCAACCAGGGCAGCAGCCTCTGGGAAACAGAGAGGAGGGCACGAACAGCAAATGGGAAGAGGTTAACGGTATCCTAAGATCTTTTTCTACATGCATGTGGCCTTTAGGATCATTGTAAATAATACTCTGAAGAGTCAATTAGCCTAGGAAGGACTAGCCTACAGCATAACGGAGCAAAGGTACATGCTCAGCTCCACATTTCCTGCTATAATGCATCTATAAGGAGGCCTAAGTAGATGTGCTAGAGATAAAAAGCATGGAGAGCTGAGAGAATGGTATGCAACCTTACAAAGAAGGTCCTGTGGCCTGGTGCTTTGCATCAAGCCCATTTAACAAAACCTAGACCGATATGCTGCAATAACCCTGCCCGCAAGTCATGAGCACAGCCCGTCTGGCTGGTGCTCCTGTGGCTTCCCTGGTGCTGGGCTCAGCACCAGGGCAGGACTCTGCAGGGTGGGAGGGACTCTGGCTTGGAGAGAGCACAAGCTGAGCATCAGCATCAGAGCTGGAGGCAAGACCACAGGCTTTTTGCAGAGCAGTGAGTGAGGGTGTTGGGAGATAGCCTGAGCAGGGAAGGAGATGAAGGGAAATATGGGCATCATGAATGTCTGTAATTTCTTAAGAAAAGAGCCCAGGACTAGAGATGGTTTGCCAAAATCACGCAAGTGACATCTGCACAGAGGCCATTCATGCTACATATGGCTCGTGCTACAATGGAAATTCAGAAAAGTACTGCATGTGATCTAGTGACAATGCAGTAATTGTTAAACAAAACATTTTTGTCTTACATCCATTCCTCAAACCTTGGGCTTCCATTTTTCCTTCACAGAACTGAAAAAATACCACGCAGGCTGATTTTGGAATAGTTCACTTGTAAATCATCCCCCTGGGCTTGGGCCTCTCAAGCTGGGGTTCAGCCTGAGTGACTTTTTATAGCTGAGTTATAAACTTTTAGAAGCCAGACTTAATCAAAGCTACTGAGATGGCCATTACAGGAGTAGTTTAAGTGGCATACCACTGATATATGATAGCACAGGAAGAAAGCAGGTAGTTCATCCATGATGGGAAGTCAATCTGGAAGGGAGCAGGATCTGGTGGCTAGAAGTGGGTATAACTGAGACACAGGTCTCTTGAGTTTTCTCTTGCCCTTGTGCTACTGCTCAGTAACCTCAGGCAAGTTCCTTTAAGTTGTGCTGCCCTGAGCAGGCAGGTCTCAGACCAAAACTTCAGAGGAAAAATGTGGCTTACCATGCCTTGACTTCCCCAACATTCTAACAAGAATGCAAATATATATTGGTCTTCTCTAGGGAAGTCACAAAAGTTGTTGGCAAATTGGCCTAGAGTTTAACATAGTGCTTTGCAGACTCAAAACATAAATTTGAAAGCTTCGTTTATGGCTGATTTAGGGCAACCACCCACAAAACTACTGAATAATTATAATCAGACATATCACACACTGAAGAGTCTAAAAGACTATGGGCTCAGGCTTCAGGAGACTTAATATCACTTTGCTCCTAAGTGGAGGCTCTGCAAAACTTTGAGCCCCTAATTTTGCACGTCGTGAGAGATCCAACAGGTTTCAGCTGTGAATCTGAGAGCCTCTCCCATTCCGCAACACCTTTGTGGTCGAAGCAGAACTGGACAGTCATTCATGTGAAAGCAGACGCTTGGGCAGAGAAATTGATCTGAATGAAAACAGCACAGAAACTTTTCAGAGTCTTCTTTCTAAATTTATTCAAGTATTAAACAAACAAACTACAGCATGCATCAGATACTTTTCTTTATTGTACAACAAAAGTATGGACTTGTTTGTAATTGCAGCATTTCCAGCAACATCAGGCAGACTTGTCGATGTTATCCAGTTTTGCACAGTCACTAGAGTGTCGCATCATGAATTATTAAATCAGTGCTTCGTGGTAATACATAATTTCTTATCAATTATTCATGCTAATGTGCGTGTAGTTTACTTAATTGTGTTATTGACGATCAAAAGTAATTTCCTGAAAATCCTCAAGGACAGAAAATTTAATCAGCGTAACTACTTTTCAGATGCAATGCTGTTAAGTATTCTTAATTTGCTCAACAATTCACTTATTTATGTACCTTTCTGGAGGAAATATGAGTTTAATCAAACAATTAGATTGAAGAGTTAGTGTACAGAAGGGCTGAAGTTCAACTGAATGCAAGGTAATTATGTTGAAATGAAATTGGGCCTGCCTCTTTGGAGTGGAATGTGATTTTTAAGGTGGGGGGGAAGTCTGGGGGAGGGCATAAAAAATTATGACTTGCAGGATCACTAGGAAACAGTGATCCTCTCTTCTCCAATCACTCCCCACAACAAAACACACAGTGCTCTGTTTTATTTGGGTTGAAGAGAAAAGTTGTTGCTGTTGTTTAAACTAAGCCATAATTCACAGCCAGGGAAGCCACCTCCACCTACAGGTCAGCAGAGCAGCTCCTGAAGCCGGAACACAAAGGTGGACCACAGTCTGCGGCATGTTCCCCCTGCAGCTAGGAGAGTTCAGGATTGCCAAAAGAAGCACATGGTGTGACAAAAGTAAAGCAAAATTGCTATATTTGACGAATGTGGGCCCTGTCAGATTTTACTTTGTACTTAAGACCCAAGGACAGACCAAGGGATGCCCTCTCTGATAGCCTGAGTCCAGAAGACACAAACCCCACCATGGGGGAATGCCTGGCACCCTTCACTCCTGGAGCACTCAGGGTGATTGTTGCTGCCAAGCCACCCCCTGAAGACCAAAGCTCCCACCCTTTGAAAGGGTGCTGACACCAAACCCTGCCTCAGGGAAAGGTGTGCACCAGAGGGTACAGGAGTGTCCTGGGAGCCCCAGAGAAGTCCCAGGTTCTGGGAAATTTATCGGCTGAGAGAACAGGCTGGGGAGAGAAATTTTTGCTGCCAGCCTTACTCTGGACTGCCTCTCAAAGCACAACCCAAGCTCAGGTTCTATGAGAAGCTGAACATAACCCCATGTAAAAGCATAAGCTCAGCACATTGCAGGAGATCCTCAGCACAGTGTGCAGGATCAGAGCTGACAGGAATCCGCTAGCCTCCATATTACCTGGTCAAGTCTCAGAGCAGTAGTTTCACCCTGTTCTCCAGGGACATCTGTGGACAAGTGTAACGAGTGTGCAAAAGGCACCTGAGAAAAGCAAGTCCATGTCACTAAGTTTAATTCTGCATGTGCATCTCCCATGGTAAAAATGTGGGGCACCTCAGATCAAAAGGCCTGCTCTAGAGTATCAGATCTTAGTCTGCTTTGTTTTGGAGAGTTTTGAGTCAGAGATAAGACTACGTTTCCTGAGGCATCAATTTCTCCTTAGCACTGCGTCCAGAATCTAAGAATTAAGACATTTCCGTATATAAATTCACTACAACAAGCCTTCAGTGAATGGAATTGTCTGATTTCAGATGGTATACAGGAATATCCTTCCAAGCTTTATTTCCTCTTTATTAAAAACAAAACATGCAAGGATATATTTGCAGTGTTGCAATGCAGGATTACTTTGTTTTCCAGTCCTTCTTTCTGAGAGAATGATGCTCAAATACCTCCAGCTCTGTGCAGCTCTAGACACAACTGTACTCTCCATTAAATAGAAGCATTACTGTTTAAAGCTATGAAAGCTGTCCTGAAGTAATTTGTCTTTTTTGTCTAACCTGGGGAATGGCAAGATTAACAGGCTAATGTTCACATAGAGACTAGTGTAAGGATTGTATTCACAGGTAGACTGATCTCAGCAATTTCCCAGTAATCTACTCCATGGACAATTTCACTTCCATGGAAAAGAAGGGAGAAGAAAATAATAACAAAGTGCTTCATTCTGTTTTCTGCTTCTCTTACACCTGGCTTCCCTGGGATAGTTTTGTTTGAAATACAATCAGAAAACAGCAGGCCAAATTGGTACATACCTTACATACCTGCATATTCCTTCATCTCTGCTGTGCACGATGGGGTAAATGATGCCTGGATGCCTCTCCTGCCCCAAACTTCACATCTGGAAGTGCTGCCCTGCTGCCAGCCCTCCATCTCACAGAAGATGGGAAGCAGAGATATGTTGGAGCAAGCCAGAATCCTGGGCATTTTGGTGACCCTGGGATGTGAAGGAGGGGCTAAAAACAGTTTCACACAATTTCCCAAACACAGATAGTGTCAATAAATCAGAGGAATGAACCTACGGCAGCTCAAGAAAAGCAAGGATGCATGAAAAGCAGCCAAAGAGGCCACTCAGATTTTCCTGGTCCCTGCTGGCCTCGTGACATCCTGCTGGGGCATGGTCACACTGCAGTTCACCCCACAGCAGAGCCGCAGGTCCCTGTCCTCAACTGATGGGCTGGTGCCGGTCCAGCCTCATACACTCTTCTCCCCTTCCATGTGCTCCTTGGCCGGAGAGGGCTGCTTGTCCTGGCTGTCCTCAGGGCCGGGTTTGGTGGGAGGACTGGGGCTGCTGCTGGTGGTGGGCAGGAGGTTGGCAGACTGGAGCACAGCCTCCGAGTGCTCCCGGGCCTTCATGCGCAGTGCAGCCACGCTAGCGGTGCGGTTGCTTTGGCAGCCATAGGTGGGCAGGAAGGAGAGGCCCATGGGGTCTGGAACGCAGCATGAGCACAGTGGGCTCCCTGGGGAGAAAGGAGACAAAAGGCACCATCAGTGGTGGGGAAGGTCATATTCACTGCCTGACTGTTCCCTCCATAGCCAACCTGGAGAGGGCAGAGATGAGATTGGAGTCTCAAATGGCTCTCCTCCCCTACTGACCTTTAGTGGGTACACAGGTGTTCTCTGGATCAGGGCTTGAAAAGCCAGATCCTGCTCTGCTGCAGCCCACTGTGAAGGATCTTACAACAGGAATTGTCCAAGGTGACAGAGTGAGGACAAGCAGAGACAGAAGCAAGCAGTGAAGCTTAGATGACACATGAGATTTCCCCTCAAGAGAGGTTGAGCTCATCCCCTGCTCTCATACGGAGCTACTAGTCTTTGACTACCATCAGCCCCATGCTGCAGGTGCTCTCTACCCTCCACCTGCACAATGAAGCCTGATCAGTTTGGGTAGACGCATTCATTCGGTGAGAGTGGGTGTCCGATCACTCATCTACACTTGAAAGATTACTGCAGAGAGAAAAGTGAAAATACTCTGATTATTACTCTAATGACCTTTTCCTATGTCACTGTAAGGTAAGACAGACTTTTCTTTTGCCAGGCCCCTACCAGCTATTGACATCATATCTACCTGCAAGAGTCTGTTCTATATTCACCCACCAAATGTTGGTGCTGCACAAGGATAACACCTCACAGAAAATAGTCTCCAGAAGTGAGCTAAGGCCATCTAAAGCTGCTGCTGCTGACATGGCTTATAAGTCCCTTCAGTAGAGACATGCCATCTCTACCCTGTCATCTGAGATACATGGGCTGTTCCAAGCAGGCAGTAAAACACTGAAAAGAGGGTGAAATGGTATTAGTCTCCCTTTAAGCCAAAAGGCTTCCCTGCAACCCACTGACAAAGGCAGTCCTCACTCCATCAGCTGCCTTTCTGAGCCAGACCTCTTTAAGCTCTTTCTCAGGCTTATCTTTGGTAACACTGGGACATGGGCCAGTTCACAAACAAGCATACCTGGAAGTATAAGTTGACCACTGTGCAGCAAATGAAGTTTGTCCAAAAAGTCACCCTGGTACCTAGCTTACAAGCATCTATTGAATGAAGGAGAATGTGTCAGAGGAGTATGGAGAGAGGGCAGGGTGGGATGGCTGAACTAGCACTTTAATTTGCTTTCTGTTGAGAAATGTTGGATGAGGCCATTTTTCCAGGGGTCTTAGAGGCCACACCCTCTTCTACGCCCCGGCAAAAGCCTGTCCTTTGCCGATACACTACCTCCCAACAAGAAATAGCCTGGCCACACACATCCTGACATAATGCAATGGCTTCCTCTGATCTTTCCAAGCCAAGGACTTGCATTAATTTCTGCAGTTAATACTAGAGCTAAATGGATCATGACTAAGTGATGGAACTAATAACCTGCAAGGGGCAGATAGTCTTTCTTTTACACTTCTGCTCTCAGCAGTAACGGGTCAATACCCATCTGCTAGGAATGAAGACAGGCAGTTGTTTGTTTTTAGGATGTTGGTAATTGCCAGAGATTAGCATCTTGCAGGTAACATTTAGAAAAAAGTATTCTTTGCATTTTAAAAAATAGACTCTACAAGGGACAAGTTATTGATGTAACTAGAAAGTCTTATTTTTTTCTTGTAGTACTCCTCTAAGAACTCCTGATCAGCAGACTAATATTTTCATGGGCCCAGGCATTCAAATGAACTGCACAAGCAAGTTTCAGCACTTGATTAAAATACTCCATTTTTTGGCTTTTAGCACTAGGAAGCTCAATCTTTAATTCTGTGGCTGCTTTGAGCAGTAGGGTTTATAACAAAATCCACTCAGTGACAGAGCTTACAGTTTCTCCCCCTAACAACCACACTCACAAAGTTACTTTTTGCCCAGTTGAATCATGGCCACTTCGGGGGTGCTGAATGGCCAGTGTTAACAAAAGGAGAGAAAGGCAGATCATCACTTCAGAGTCCCCACAGTTTGCAGCAGATCTTTAGCTGCAGAAGCCACACAGAAGCCTGTTTTTTCACTACTATGAATCCCCACTATCTTAAGATTCACCTCTGAAAACGGGGAGCATTGAGGCCTGCCTGTGCATCAGCTGTCTCTGCACTGCTACTTTCTAACTCTGAGTAAGACTTTCAAATGTGGCTCTTCAGCTCCTAGGATGATAGAAGGGCTGGCCCATCTGCAGTACCTAACACAGGACTGAGCACAGACATTGTCTGCTTAGTGGAAGATAGAGAGAAGTAGAAAAGAGCCTTCTCCTTTTCAAAAGAGCAGGAATCAGCTCCATCCCCTAAGAATAATTTTCATTCCACGGCTAGAGAGGGATAAAATATTTATCAGTCTTCAGTACCAATTTAAGCTCTTTGCTTAATAATTAGACCTGATATTACCTAGTGGCTCTGCAACCTGAGGGTGCAGTTACCTGTGGTGAAAACCAGGCTATCTCTAGCAATAATTCACCCATAAACTATTCCTTTAATTTTCACTGAGGTTAAAACATTTACAAACAACAGCTTACATACACACACACACAAAAATAAATTAAAAAGAAGTAACAAGTGCCATTTGCTCCAGGGTACAGCTAGAATACAGGAAAGTAGCCCTGTTTCTTTTGAACGCAAGTTGTAAGGAAGGTTAAGTTTACCTCACAATTGCCTATGTCTGCAGATAGTAAGTCCAGTGAAATCTATCAGACTTTGCTTGCACAAAAGCCAAGACAAACAATGGGAGACTCGAGAGCCCCAGGTCTCTTCACCCGCCCATCAGTCAGTTCATGATGGATAAGAATGTGACTTTCACCAACAGAGGCATCCACTTATAGAAGACATTTTTGGTTTTTACATCCTATTGCAATAACCCTGAGTCCACAGTGAGGAAGAAAGGAAACATTCCTACTTAGTTCAGATCCTCAGAAGAATTTAGACACCTAGGTCACATCAAAATCAGTGAGGATTAAGCTGTTAGCCCTAGATCTTGATCCAGCTTCCACCAGCATCTACGACAGTTTGATATTGCATTAATGGGTACTGTTTTCTCTTTTTTTCAGAAACTTACTGCCTCCTGTACACAAAATTAAAATACACAATTAGATTTCCATTAAGTTACAGCAAATTCTGCTGAATTGATCTGAACCTCCTTGTATTCCTATATGAGATCATACTTTAAATGCTCAGCCTGAACATAAATACTTAATGTAATAAATACCATCTGAAATATTTGATCCTCTTGGCAGTTTAATTGATGTACTACAGAGACTGACAAGAAAAATTAAATTAGTTCTGTCTTGTCTCTGCCAACATCACATTTCAATTGTAACAATATTTGATCTGCAATTTTGGTTGCAGACCCTTTTGTGCAGTTCCAAGGTTCACTTTCAGCTGAGAAGAGTGGGGTGGGAACAGGGCCCATAGTGATATGTAAGTATTTAGAATATATATTTTGTGTTTCAACTCGATAGTTTAATAATTTAATTTAATTTTCAAAAGGCAAAATCGTAGTCCCTTTCCTCTTTCAATATTTGTGTATGTCAGCATTTGATATGAATAGCTGAACAGCAACCTGAGGTGAAGGGAAGTGAGAAAAAAATCCCATTTAAAATCCTCATCTGTCAATGCATGCTGTTTAGTTTTCAGAGAAAATACTGTGCTTGATTTAAATACTGTTTTCTTCTGATAGTAGTCACATTGGTTTGCTTGAGCTGTAAATCCTCATAAACTCTGACATCACTTTCACAAGGGTTGGAGTGTCAACACAACCTCAATATCATGGTGTTATTTACCAGTGAGAGCTGATTCAAAGGGCATTCCCTCTCGCTCTTCATACATGGTGCCAATGCTCTGGCTGTGAAAGCCTGAGGCACAAGCAGGAAAAACAAAAGTGGCTTTATCAAAACCTTCTTGAGCTCTGAATCAGGAGGTTCAGAAGAACAAGAAAGGCCTGAACTTAGAAGTTTGAAACAGAGAAGCACCTATATGCTCCCGGTATAATTTAGGGTAGACTCAAGGCTGCCAATGTTATGCTAGGTGGTTCCTTCATCTAATGCCTAAGCTGCTAACATGTGTTAAGCACCTGTGCTGCACAGAGGCTGGAGGAGCATGTCAGAGATGACAGAAGAGTCCAAACCTAAGTTCACATCTCCTTGTCTTGTGAACCTTCTATGCCCAATGCAAACAACAAAGAACCAATGATCTGGTTCAGTGGCTGTAGTAGGAGCCTCTTTTGTATAAACAACTTAACATTGGAACTGCAGGATTTCATCCTCCTTTACTTATGCCATTAGCACTGTTTAAAAAAAAAACAAAAACAAAAACAAAACCAGGACTTTGCCTATTTGAACAGAAGAGCTGGCACCAAAGCCCACCAGAGAGGGGAGAATACAACCAGTCCTTTGAATACAGTCAGCTCAGCAACCATTTAGCACTCTTCCTTTCCACATCAAAAACATGATCTGAATCTAAATCCTGTTGAAGTGCCACTCCAAAAGGGGTCGTTAGGAACCCCTGCCCAGCTAAGGTACACTAACCTAATCAAGATTTGTCCTGGAGGAACGAGAGAGCACTCATTTCCTTCCCATGGCTCTTAGGGCTCCTCATATCTGCACATTCCACATTATTTGTCATAAAGACAAAAAAAAGCATCTACCTGTAGGGCAGTGGTAGAGTCAGAGACTTGTGATATGGGAATCAAAGTAATTTGCTCAAGGTCTGTGCATCTGCAGCAAACTAAAGAATTTTTTAGAATTCTCTGAAGTCACAGTGGACGATAAAATAGGGAAAACACCAGACAGAACCCACTTGATCTATTTGCTGTGTTACATGAGAAGAAAAAGTCCATAATCAAGAATGACAGAGAACATAAAGAAGGCCAAGTGTTTTGATACACATTCCCCTGTCTTTAGGTAAGCAATGGTGCTTCAACTCAGTACCAGTTCAAGGGTAAGTTAGGTCCTTGAACACTTATTCGTCAGCCTTGGCACTGGGAATTGCCCAGTGGAATTAGGCAAATTCTCTTTGTCTTTCCATAACAGAAACTGAAATGTAATGGATGGGCAGCTCTAGTTGCTGTGGGTTTGTTTTTTTCCTGGATATTGCAATTAAGCCTCCCTAATATGAACAGCAACCACAGCAGCAACAAAACATAAAAGAGGCTAATCAATGGTGCCCTGGAATATCCACTTTGATGTGCATAATGCAATCCTGCTTCTCTATCAGTGGTACAGATATGCCATGAAAACCAACTGAGCTGTAACTTGCACAGAGCAGAGCTGTGGGTGAATTATGAAAGTAATTCCCTGGCAAGAGTGATTATTTCTCTCCTCATACACTGCACTCATCACCCAGTCTGGGGAAATTTCAGTGGAATGTCACGAACACACTCTTGGCCTCAGCCACCAGTATGGTAGAACACTTCTGCTAAAAAACAGAGATTTTGTTTACACCCATTAATAACATCTTCTACATTAATGAATTGTATTCATGCTGTCATCCATTAAGAGGTCTATCTCTGCACAGAACACTAGCTTCTCCTGATCACTCTATTGTTATACAGCCCATAAATAAAACAAGTATTTTTGCTTCATATTTGAGGTCTGCAATTAAATCTACCAAATGGACTGCAGATGCATGGTTTACAGTAAGTGATTCATCTTGGAAGATCATGGAAATGTTGAAGTCACCACAATGAAGTAGCATAGTTGTCAAATTAGGATCATTTCAGAGAGTAACGAACACCAGAAATTTCATCTATGTGAGCCAGCCTTCTTCCTGACTATGGCCAGTGGTGAAGAACTAAAACTCTGAAGTAGAAAACCCTGTATACCACATAAATTATGATCTTATGCTCATTTTTCAAATGAGACGTTGCATTTCCTGAAAAATATTATGTAGTAAGGTGACATAGTAGTTAATAGATACTTGCTGCTAAGTACAGCCTTTTATGTGCTAAACTTCAGAGAGGCAGAGGACTCATCTAAGGAAAGGAAAAGGTCTGTTGTATTACTGAATAGACAATATTTGATAGAAACAGAGAAAAATTGTCCAGTAGTAACATAGTTTTCTCTGGAACAGTCTATGCTCTGAAACATAGTTCTGATTGCTATTTTATAGCTAGCCTGCTTTCTTCAGAGAACATCAAGCAGTGGTAATACCATCCCTCTGAAGGGAAAAAAATAAATAAATATCTGTTTCAGAGAAAGCAGGATTTGTGGGTTATAGTGCTTAGGGAGAACAGCCTTCTCATTCATCAGAGCAGACCTAGTTTCACGCTCCAATAATATCCCCCATTTACCTAGAAGCAGCATATGTAGGATTCAGATGAGTGCTGCCTGTTGAAGAGTTGCAGGGCCACACAAAGCAAGAGGCAAGCCTACAGTGCACTGCACAGTCTTTCCGAAAGCAAAGTTGAAGGCTCAGTCCCTGCCCCTTGCTAGGCTGTCCTGAGATTTCTTGTCTCTACTAGCCAACTTAATCATCAACTATTAAATCCTTATACTACAAATTAGATCCAGAGAGGAACCCTGTGCCCTAGAAGCTTTATGCAGCCTTGGAAAACTGGGTCTGGAGCCAAGCAATCAAAGTCAGAGAAGGAAAAAGAGAGGTATTAGTTTCTTTACAGAAGGCAGAGAACTCTCAGGTGGCAGAATGAAAATGGTCCCTGAGAGCATAAAATAATTATTAATTAGTTACATCACCATCATTACTTGTTATTCACTGTATTGATTTTAATTGTCTCCTTCTAAAGAATCAGTCAAATATTACTCACTGACACCAATGAAGTGTTGGCTTGCAAGCCCAAAAAAGCACGTCTTGTCTCCTCAAGAGTAAGAAAACAACCTAGACTTTCCATTAGTATCTGACATGCTGAGAGTCCTATTTGTCTTCAGGCAGCTTTTATGGCCTTACTGAAGAATATGATACCCTTTACTGGCCAGGATTATTCTCCAACGGTGGGAATACATTTCTATTTACAGGATTCATACAGAGAAGCTGAATTTAATTTGACATTTGCAGAGAAGAAAGCAGTGTCACACATCCATTGGTAGTCAAATAGTACTTTGATTCTGGAGCAAGTATCTTCTTTCAGAAGTACAAAGAACTCCTGGTAGTTTCAAAGCATGGACAGCACAAAAGAAACAGCACAAGAGAAATACCAGAAAGAGCTTTTGACTATTTCACTTTTCAGTAAGACAAAATCTTGCAAAACTTTACTACTTGCTGAAGCAATCCAAAAACAAAACAGCTCAGAATTTTATGCCCTGTGCTCAGTTTGATGGGATTTTGTGTAGTGTAATGTCCTATGCCCTCAGAATTTCTGTGGCAGAGTCCTTTAGGCATTTTTGCTGCAAAATTAAACTAGATTCTCAAGACAGAGGCTTAGGTCATTTTATTAAGACACATAAGTACACAGACTAATGCACATCTAAATGTAGGGTTAGTTGTCCTTTGACAGGTCTGAAGTGTACAAATCTGCTCCTAGTTCAAAGGGGAAAATGAGAAGGGAAAGTTAAATAAACTGAATTGAGCAAGACAGAGAAAGTCCTATAAATGTTTTGTGAACAGTACATCCCTCCCTGTCCTTTCCTTCCTCTCTACAACCATTATCTTTTCCTCCAGGCTGACACGTGAGCTCAGTTATGCTTTCAAACACATTGGTTTAGATGAACCATTATTCATCTGCTGTTTCCATACCAAAAAAAAAACAAAATGCAAATCAGGCCTGTCATACTTCTGGTCAACACAGAACCTCTAGAGATTGTCCTGTTCATCATTGCCAATTAACAAGATGGAAGCTCGAGGTCTGATATTCACATCCCCTACCTCTGCCCAAGTGAACTGCTCTTGGGGAAACAGGAACATGTAGAAATGAGACTGGGAAAGATGAGACAATACTCCGTATATGAATATCACAAGAACGATGCTACAATTATTCTTTGCTTGTATAAATCAAATTTGCCACCTTACAGAACAACAAATTCTTCCCCCTTAAACTCAAAAAATTTGACATTACTGAGACCTAGCTGCAGAAGAAAAAGATGTCCACTCAAAGCAGCAGCTCAGTCTACCAGTTCCTTGCAAGTACAACTATACGTTGACAGGCATAGGCAGTTCCATAAAGCTTCTGGTATGTGGATATGCAGATATGTAAATTTGTAATTGGATTTCTTAAAATCAAAGTATACTACAATATTCCAGTCCCCTTGCATGTATCTAGAGATTTCTAGTGCCAAGCAGGAAATATAAACCAGGCATCTTAGTAATAAACTGCATGTATAGCTGACAACATTCATCAAGAGAATATGCATGCATCTGCTAACTGACCATTCCTGTATAAATTACAACATTTTTTTAAAAAAAATCTATATTTACATTTTGAACCAATTTTTCAGGAACACTACCTTTCAGCCTGGGCAACTGACGATCTAATAAGTGTCTCTACAAGAGATTCAGAAATAGGAATTTTCCTGCCCCTAGGTTGTAAAACTGCTATCAAGCAAGAAAGGAGCAAATTATTAATTTCCCAGTTTAGCAGCTGAGCTGTAAAATCACAGAAAAGGCTATCTATCTGGAAGTCTTTCAAAAAAAACTTTTAAATCCCTCAAAACATTTTTTTCATGCAGTTTTGTTTTATTTTGCTTGACTTCTGTTTATTTGGTTATTTTTCTTAAAATTTAAACATGAAACAAGTGAGAACAATATATTGATGCCTTTAATTTTGAAAATACTTAAATGTAAATATTAAGAAAAAAATCCTTTCCATATGTAATTATTCACTGAACACAAACCCATTTCCACACATTTCAACCAGCCCAGGACTGTATTTACCAATGAACAATCTTTTTGCCTGAAGAATTTCAGCTGTATCTACTCCAGAGAGGCTGTTCCTGCTCAGTGGGAGAAGCTGAAAGTCTCTGCCCCAAGACTTTGCAGCCACAGGACAGAGATCAAGGGGACTCATGCAGTCCACCAGCCACTGCCCGCTTACAGGATTTAGGTTGACAGTCATCCTTTAAGCTTTAGGGTTCTAGTCACACCTGTGTGGCTTTTCTTGATTCAAAATCACAAGTCCCACACCTACCAAAACAGCAGTAGCTGTGTGGTGTGTGTGGCTTCAGCTTTTTTTGAAAGACAAGAGAGAAGGGGGAATAATGGTTAGGACACTGCACTTAATGCAAACCTCAGCAGTTCAAAGCATTTGCTTCAGGAATGTATCTTGGCAATGCTGATCTAACTGGAATGAGGTATGCCAGAGAACATAGTGGGAAGTATTAGAGGACATTTGTGCTCGCAACAAAGGGTCTTCAACTGGGAAAATTTCCTCACAAATTATTGCACCACACTGGGGCACAGAGTAAATATATGTGCCACTTTGTGTTTGGCAGTGCTATGAGGCTTTACATCCTATAAATCTATAAATTGAATTCATCCTGCTTACACCCTTAGTCTTACAAATTGTTAGAGTAGGAACAACTAATGGATCAGCTGGTGATTTATTTTTAAAAGATGCATACTGCTGCTTTTTGGGAACTGAAAAGGATATGGACACTGGATGTACCCTTCCTGAAGCGTGGGTCCCAGGTAACAAGGAATTACTCTGTATCCTCTTGTGTATCTCATGCATACCTTTTATTCAAGTTCTCAAAGGGGACCTACTGTTCAAGAAGAGAAAGGTCTGGCATTGTGCAGAGATGTACTGCAAAGGAAACCTCATGCAAAGAGCAGATGAGGCATCAGTAATGGTGCCAGGTAATGTATAATGCAAAAGGATGTGTATAACTAATTTATTAGTATAAATTTGACTCTTTTAAAAAAGCATATGCAAAGAAAACTTATCTAAAAGAGCAAACCCTACATGCCTTGCTCCTTCAGACAAACCCTGAACTCACTGAAACTAACTGAGTAAAATGAAGGAACTTCACCACAGGTTACAACAGGAGACTCAGTCCTGTACCTGCAGCACTGGTCTGTGCAATTACTGCCAATCACAACAAAAAGAAGGATCCATCATCTCTCAAAGGCTTCCTGACTGCCTCAAGTGGGGCCATGCTGCTTAGCTTCAAAAAGGTGATCTTTTTGCTTATCCCTGAAGTTAAAAAAAGTCACTTACCTTTTAGAGAGGCGACATGGGATAAAGCTTGTGCATAGGTGGCTGTGTTGAGAAGAGTTCCCGGCAGGCAGGAAGGGAAAAAAGGTCCTGTAGGACCCACTGCTCGACTCAGACTGATGGAGAAGAGAAAACAGCTTCCTTACAAAAATGGAACTTGCTTATTCCAAGGACAGTACTTGTGCATGCACACAAACAAGTTGGTGACAGAATGAAACTAGGTTGGACCAAGCATGGACAACACTAGTCTCCTACAGCCACCAGATTCCCAGCATCTCCACAAGTAGCAGTGAGCTGCACAAGAGACAGCTCATCTTCTAAGGATTTAGACTGTACCTGAAGATGACATTGGGTAGGTCAAGGCTTAGCAGTTGGCAAGTCTGTATGTACGTATATACATATGATGCACACTTGCCCCAAAGAGAGGCAGTTGTAACACATATTACTCTTACCTCTGCTGAATCTCCAGACCCTCTTTTTTATTCCTGGTTTGATCCGCTGGGGAAGGGGAATTTAAATTCCTTGCAGGAGGAGCCACCTCAGTCATTGTTTCCTTAGAGCCTTCTTGGTCAGATGCACCCCTCTCTGTTTTCCTCCATTTAGCTCTTCGATTTTGGAACCACACCTGGAGCAGGAAAGCAATCCAGGCTGAATACTGTGTTTAGCCACATGTGAAGCAAGGAAACTGTACATTTTTATTCCAGTATAAAGTCAGTCATTTATAAGCTTGGCTAAATCTTCCTCTTACTGTGTGTCCCCATTGTTATTCTAGTTGACCTTTAGGATTACATTTGTATCTGAAATATTTCTGTGTCTGGAAAACAAATCAAGAATGTCTAAAACATTCACAAGGCATGCTAAAATAAAAAAAAATAAAAATAGTTTTGATGTTACCTCACCTGTTAGCAAAACATTTAAACATTGCCTTTATGCACATGTTTAACTCTCACCAATTTCTGTGTTTTAACATGTCTAAAAGCCTTTTGCATAGGGATGGACTTAAATACTATCTAAGCACTCTCACAAAACCATGTGTAAATCTTTAAATGAGCTGCTGCTAGAATCAGGGAGGTCAGAAAAGAAAAGGTATGTACTAGGCCATCTTATCCAGCCCATTTCCTGGAGAGGACTGATACTTGTGCTGTTATTCCTTTGATTTATTTGACCACTCTATATTTAGAGAACTTAAAATGTGACACATACTAATTCTGGAAGATCATTCTGCAGTTTAAAACACACCAGTTTTCAAAACTTATTTGTTCCCTGCAATGCAATACAAATATTCATGCTCTTGATTTTATCCCCTGATTTTTAGTCCAAATAGGCTTGGCTGATGGTGGTTGGTTTTGGTTTGGGGTTTTTTTTCCATTTACCTTGGTGCTGATGCTCTGAAAGCACCTTATTTGAGTAGGAAAATACCAAGCCTCTCTTGAAATCAGTAAATCAACATTTTAATACATGACTTCAAATATAAATAAGATTGTTATTACTATTATTCTCCTCCTGCAACTCTATTTTAGTTATCTGCCTTTTAATTGCATGTATCAGCAAACACTGAATAATGATTTTATCTATATTCTAAATTTAGAGCAGTTAAATGCAAAGCAAAATGCAGACACTTTCTTGTGTCTTAATTGAATGAAGGTCACAGCTATAACAACATTTAATTGAGCTATTTTTCATTATCATATTTTAATGACTTTGCACTGACAGTTCGCCTGCTTCTGAGGAAAGAGCATGATGAAGTCGTTTATTTCCCTATTTAGTTATTGTTTGACAACATCATCTTCGATTAAGACTCTGCTTTATAGCACATTAATCATATTTGAATGAGCAAGGGGTATAAATGTAAACATATCTCCCATTCTCTGCGTTTCCCCATGTCCCCGCATGAAAGCAGGCTAAACAAATGCTTGCATCTATTGTCTGTTTGCATAATAGCCAACAACCAGGCTAAACACCAGTCCTCAGCAATCTAATTGTCACCACCCCTATCTCACCCTTGCACCTTTCAGGAAGAAGTTATGATCTTCCACTTCTGAATGCTCAATAATTGTCCCATTTATCTCAATTTGCAGTTCAGTCTTTAGGCACCAATAGCCAAAATGGCATCTTTTTTACATATTTTTTTAAGCCAGCACCTACAATGCAGTGGCAAAAGGAGATTTTCATTTCCAAATAATAATCAGTTTAATTTGCCCACATATGACCAATGATTCATGTTCAGATTTAATAATCAGGATCACATAATCTGATTATAGGAGAAATAATTTGTTTACAATCCCCAATTTACTGCGGTGAATTCCATTATCTCTCTTCAGCCATTGGGTTTTAAGAGATACTAACATGACCCTGGGGAACAAAAGGCAAGCTATTATATTTCCTACAATTAGATCTTTGCATAGTCTTAACCCCAAGCACCTAAATAAAAATACAAAAACAGTGTGCAGAAAAGCCCCATAAATAAAATGAATACATAATCGTGTTCAAAAAATATTTTGCAACTCTGTGGTGGATGCCTGCAGTTATAGGGATCCATCTCTGACAACTGCAGGACTGTTGTTCTTAGCAGAGCTTGTGGACACACAGTTAATCCCTAGATCTGGAAAACCAAACACCTGGACCAAAAAAAAAAAAGAAAAGAAAAAAAAGAGGGAGGAAAAGTGAGGAGAAGGAAGGAAGAGCTGAAGGGGTGGAAGAGAGTAAGAGTGCAAAGAGAATAATCTTGGCCAATGGTATTTATTGGTGTGTGGAAATCACTCTACAGGCTCTTTAGCTGTCTAAATTAAGTGTTCAGAAAGAAGGAGAAAGGTAGAAAAGTTGAAGAGATGCAGAAGATCTCTTCCTGGCAGCTGGGCTCCCTGCAGTTGACTAACCTCATGGCTCGACAGTGGTCATAGTTGCTTTGGAGAATCACGTCTCAGCTCTTTTCTCCACACACACCCCCTCCAAAAGCAAGGAAATGGATGTGCATTGATGTAATTTAGTACCTTGGAGACGCGGACAAATTAGTGTAGAACATTATCACTAGTTAATTATGAATGACCGATTAATCAACCTAATCTAATATTCCACATTATGTTGATGTTATTAAAGTGCATCATGAAAATGACAGATCGTCTTCATTTGCGCTCTTTGGCCAAATGTGCACTCTGCAGTCATGATGTCAAAAAAAAAAAAAAGTTTGCCACTTTGAATACTCGAGAGTTAAATAATTCCTTAGAATGTTTACCTGCACCCTGGCTTCCGTGAGGTTGATTTTCATCGCCAGTTCTTCCCTAGTGAACACATCGGGGTAGTGGGTTTGAGCAAAAACGGCTTCCAGTGCCTCGAGCTGGCGGCGGGGAGGGAAGAAAGTAAACATCTGTAAGGGGCAAGGCAGGGCCTGGGGCGTTGTGCGGGCCGCGGAGCTGCCACTTCGGGGGCCGTCTGTCCACCCGCTCCAGGGAGGGGGAAAGCGGGGCCGGCCGAAGCAGCGGGCCGGGCCGGGGGCCAGGTGGTGCAGGGGGGAAACCGGCTTGCAGATTAGGGAGCACAGAGGAGCAGGCTCCTACCTGCTGCAGGGTGAAAGTGGTGCGGTTGCGACGCTGCTTCCTTCGCAGGAACCCGTCGTCGAAGTCGCCGGTAGAGTGACCTCCGAAGGGGGCCGCGCCTGCGGGCGGAGAGCTGCGTTAGGGGCCGTGGGGCGCGGAGCCGCAGCCGCCACCGCGCCCAGGGGTGTGGAGCAAAGGAGCAGGAGCGAGGGTTACTCCGGCTCGGAGGGAGCCCTTCGGAAGCGGGCAAGGAGCGCTTCCGCGCCCCCGCGGGACGCGGAGCCCCGAGCACCTCGGCCGACCCGGAAGGCACCACGAGAGCCGCCCGGGCAGCCGGGTGCGCCACCGGGCTGTGCGGGTCCTGCCGACCTGCGGTCAGCCTGCCAGCGGTGAGGACAGCCTACCCCGGGAAAAGATCTTTTTCGGGCCATTTGTGATTTAAAAGGACGAAGAGATGAGGCTTTGACCCAGGCATGGTGGCGGTTGCTTGAGCTCGCAAAGACACTGCCCATGGCCGGGAGAGCAAGGGGCAGCCCCCACGCCTGAACAGAGCTGGACTGGGCAGTGCTCTCCCCGCACTCACACACACACACCGAGCAGCGGCCGAGCCTTCCCCTGTGTACTCGCCCTCCTCTCTGGGGGTGAACCGCGAACACGGGACGGAGCCTCGCACAACGCCGAGCACCGGTAGCGACGCAAGAGCTCCTGGGCCTCGGACATGGCTTGACCAGCCCGGACTCGGCAGCGGGGCTGGAGGAGGAAGCTCCTGCCCACATCCACAACGGGGGGAGGGTTCGAGGGGCCCCTGGGGGAGGTTGGGGCACTGGTAGTTTGTCCCTGGGCGGAGACCAGGAGAGGGCAGACGGCCCGTCGGGATGCAAACTACCATCCGTGGAGCAGTTACGTATCACTGATGCCCTGGCTGAAGTGCTTCACTGACAAAATAGGGTAAAAAAACCCCAAACCACACTAAAACCCTAAAATCTAAATCAAAACCACAACAACAAAAGAAACACGAAACAAAGTACCCAAAGCCACGGAAGCGTTGCTGAATATCTTCAGAACCCTACTCGCAGACCTGTCCGGTGGAGTGGCTGGGCCGAACCGACCCCATCTCGGAGCAGTGAGACTGGAGCTCACCGCTCATCTTGCAGCAACATTCGGCAGATAAATACAGTCCTCAACCCCCTCCTCGCACAGACGGAAGGCTCACTGCTTCCATTGGAGACGCTCAACAGAGAATAGAATACTGTCCTGATGACCCCACAGAGCCTGGTCACGTCCTTGTGACACCACCGGGGCTTCTCAGGTGCCCAAACCCACCGAAAGCTCTGACCGAAAAGGGCTTTTCTGTTGCTGCTTCGTCGGTTTGGTGATGGGTGGGTAACGGTGTTTATTGGACGGGGGGGCGGGTTTGGGGGGTTTTTTTTGCTTTTATTTTTTTTACTGGTGATGTTTTAGGATGTTTTCACCCTTTAGCAGGCCAGACCAGCCAGCCCCCGCCCTACTGCTGCCAACGCCAGGAGAGTGAGGGGCCGGCCCCGACACGGCGCCCTCTGTCCGCAGCCCCGAGGCCGGGACAGGGTGTGCAACCCGTGGGGACCACTTTCCGACTTGGACCACCAAACACGGGCACGAGCCCCAAACAGCCACCGGAGATACAAACAAACCAACAAACAACAGCACGTTTCCAAAGCTGCCTGCCAAAAAACAACGAAGTGGCCCCACCTCTGGGTAGCACCGGCGGGGACGTCAGGGCAGGCTGGCGGGGCGCGCGGGGAGCGGACCCTCGACACTGCCCTGCCCAGACTGGTTCCGTGGCCGGGCTGGAAACAACTTTGGGAAGCGAATTTTGCAGCAGGCTATACACAGACAGGCTTGGGTTCACATGCCCTGAGGCAGCCGTGCTTAAAGAGGAGATGACCCTTCGCCGGAGGAGGGTGAAACCGCTGGAGCACCTCTTCCTGACAGTGCTACGGTTGGGAAAACCCCTTGCTCGCCGGTTGCTGCCCATGCAAAGAGCGAGGTGGACGGGCAGGGGGATTTTACAGGGATGGACCGCTTCCCCCGCCCTGCAGCCGAGACGAGCGCCTTTAGTGCCCAGGCACGGCAGGACGGCCCGCCTCGAGCTGAAGTTGTTCGGCCGCGACTCCGGGATGCTCCTTGCACTACGAGGTCTGGCCAGAGGGAGCGGGTGCAGGAGGCCCTGAGCATATACAGGGATGACACGGGGAAATCCGGAAGGCTGACGTATTTTTAAAAGAGGAAACAAAACAACAACAGGAAAAAAAACCCCAACCTCTGATCAATAACACAAAGAAAAAATCCTCCCAAATTTTATCTTTCGGTTTTGTTTTGTTTTTCCCAGTCGTGCCCCGTCTTTCCCCATCCTCCTGCAGAATGTTTGTAAAATAGCATTAAAGATTTATGCAGTCCCTTTGGCTGGAGAGAGGAGGCGTGACCACGTCCTGAAAGTGTCCCGATAACAGCCATGACACCAACATCTGTGCTGGGAGGGGAGAAAAGCATCTCTTTCGTAGCCTGAGGCTCAACTGCGGGATCGCTATCCACAGAGGGGAGGCAGGTGGCAAAATGACGGGGGTGGGGATGTAAAACCAAGGCCTTTCCAACAGGAATCAAATTAAAAAAGAAAAAACCCAAACACATGCAATCCTTCTTTCCATCCTGTGACAAGACGGGAAAGCTGAGCGCGGGGAGGGGGGATTTTTTTTTTCTCAAGGAATAAACATGCGCTTTTTTGTTTAGATGTCTTTATAAATCTACATCATAACTCAGCACATATCTGTACCCCGAAAGTCTGGGGGCAAGTCAGACGACATTTTCTCCCTCCATCCCCCAGCGCAAAGCCCCTTCACGCACCTCGAAGTTCAGCCCTTGTACCTACACGTCTCTGTGAGACAACACTCACCCTCTAGCTGCGGGGGGCAGTGGAAGTAGAACATGGCCCTGCGGCTGGGTGGGCGCCCGCTGCCCGCCGCTGCGAGCCCGGCGGCGGCCGGGACCAGGGCCGGGGCCAGCCCGCGAGGCGCGGGGCTTCAGCGCACCTCCCGCACGCACACACAGGCAGCAGGTCCTCAGCCGGGCACCGCCGCGCACCGAGTTGTCTCCTGCCGACCTGAAGACAAAGAGAGGGAGAAAGAAGAGAATAGGTGAATAACCAGAAGAAAGCACCTAGAGAAACTCATTGATAGTCCTAGATCCCGTCCCAGAGGAAGCAGAGGATGTAGTGTATAACCCCGTGCAGCGAACTCAAAAAGCCAAAAGAAGAAAACTCCGTGGTAGGTGCACAGTAATTAGAATCAGTAAAACTTTGGTTTGGGGTTTGTCGGTTTGGTTTTTTGTTTGCTCCTCCCTACCCCCGAACAACAGATTATCAATCCTCTCTCTCTTTTTTTTCTCTCTCTCTTTGTACTTACATACATACCTACATCCATCTATACATTCATTAATCCTTCTATCTATCCATCCATCTACACATTCATTGAGATATCTATCCATCCATCCATCCATCCATCCATCCCGGAGCAAATAATTTTTTAAAAATTGAAACCTTATAGTTTAGAATGAGCCGTTTGTTTTGGTTTGTTTTTTAAATGTAAATTATCCTGCCTAAAGGAAACGGCAATAAACCCTAAAAGCTGTCTTCTTTTCAAAGCATCCAACACACTGGGAGCTGTGTTGGATTTGGAAACCAATGTCCTCGGCAAGAAAAAAAGAAAACTAACTATTCACATTTGTATGAAGTAATATAAAAAAAATCCAGAAGGCAAGTAAAAATAGTAATCCATACCTAAACCGAACAGAAGTAAAAATCACCAGTAAGATTTGGGAGTATTTTGCACTGGAATAAGGCGCTGTAAGTTGTTGGCTGCAGAGACAGAAGGGCTCTGTGGAGTTCTGGAAGTGGCCAGATGTCTTTATATCTGTCTACAGCATGCTCTGCCTCTCAGCACTTGCCTTTATAATCTCACGCATAATTGGCCTTAATCTGATTATTTCCAGCGCTGTCTACAGTGAGTAACTTGGATAGGTCTATTGGGTCCTACAAATGGTCCACGTGGTATGCAGAGCGGGGGGAGGCGGAAAAGAAAGAGGGGGGAGGAAAGAAAATAAAAGATGAAAAGAAAAAACCCTCATCATTTCTCAGCAAACACTAGGAATGTGAACAGTACCAACAAAATCCCATTATTTTCTGCGCGTTGGTGCTCCGGGGCTCGGCAGCCCCCGATGCCCCTGAGGCTGCTCCCCGGGGTACCCCGGGGTGCCCCGGGCTGCCGGGCTGGGGGATGCGTGCCGTGCCATGCCATCCCTGCCCCGCCGCCTGATCCCGGCGCTGATGACAAAGCCCCGGCTAATTGCCTCCGGATGGGTTTTGGGGGGCCGCGCTGCACACGCCTTGCCTTTCCAAGCGATCGTACCACAGCAAAGTTTGATTTTGTTCACAGCGAGGGGTCTCTGGATTTATGCTCGTTTCCCGTCTGCAAATGATATGCGGCGGGACCCTTTGCAATTACTTTTAAAATGCATCCGAGACACAGGCTCAGCGGAGAGAGATGGCCCTTGCCTCAGCCCGGGTGAAAATTAGACTTTAAAGTACCCAGATGAAATTTTCAAGTCAGGGACGCGGGATTGGATCAAATCACATAAACTGCAAAAAAAGCAAGTATAATGGCGCATAATTGGTTCTGTAATAGCATTACACAAGGATAATAGCCTGTTATGGCCCCCTGCACATTAAGTGCTTCCCTGGCGTAAAGCCTTTATGATATTAAAGGGGGAATATAATGATATTTTGGTTATTAAATGCGTGTAATTAATTTATGCACCACTGAAAATAAAGTTGGTATTATGACCCACTCAAGATGCATCAGAAGATGTAAGTCAGACAACTGTTGATAAGTTCTGGTGTCTATGTTTCGTCTAGACTGCTGATTTTATTTTGGAACAATTGCTTCTCTAGCAGACTACACAAATTTAATATTTTATAAACATTGTAATGTTCTGTGCAGGAAGGGCGAGCAAATCTACACAGGCTCTCTTAGGTCTGATGGGAGTTTAAAGACATAGCATGTTCATACCAGAGCAAAGGAGAGGGATACAGATGATACAGGTGCAGAAAGAGGTTTTGAAGAGAAGATGTCTTTGGAAAGTTATTCTCCATATACGATCTCATTAAATAAACAGTAATAAGCCTGAGAAATATCACCTGCTCTATCTGCATTTCACACTAGGCATAAATGTGTAAGTTCCCCTAACGTACATTCAACCTGAAGTTATGTTTCAGTCTTATAAAGCATTATTTTACGTAAGCAAGGCAAAAAATAATAATTGGACCCGAGATCCAAATTGATTTGATCTGATCCTATATTACACCTTCTACCTATACTCTTAGGATTCTAGCTATAGATTTAGAAGGCTGTATTCAAACATATATATAGATATAGATATAGATATTCACATGTATACACATACATAAACACTTTTAGGGATATCTCTGTTTGACAATGGATGTTGACTTACCATCCAGACAAGCCTCTGAACAGCAAAGTATACCATGAACTGAGGCAGCTTTTACAGCACCACACAAGATGCAAGACCAATATTTTGAATTTGACTGCACTCCTTAAAATAGTAGCACAAGCTTTAGATCAATTAACCTTAAAAATAAAAGCATAACCCAGAGGTGCTGTATGAATCTCCCCTGCCAGTCTACTCCATCCCAAAGCTTTAAAATCCACACTGGGGCAGTACTGCAGCATAACTTTGCACATACACAGATCTGTCTTTTCCTTTTTCTTTGACGTTGGGAAAAGAGGAGTGAGAGAGAGTATTTTATCATAAGAACCCTTAATAAAATAGTAATAACTTCATTATGGCGCGCTCAGGCCTTGTTCTAGTCAGGGGGCTGCATTGCTGTTTTGGCTCCAAGACTCACTTCCCCCAGCAGTTTGAAGTCTGCAAGTTCAGCGTATTGCAGGAGCCAGAAAGGGTGATATGGAGCACGGGGAAACGCTCCAAGTTGCTGCTATTTAAATAGAAGCATAAGGACTCTGAGTCGGGCAAGGCTCAACTTTTTCCCAAGGAGCAGCAGCTGCAAAACAAGGAGATAACGAGGCAATATATAATCCCCCACCCCTCGCCGGTTCGGTGACTGTTTAATTTTAATGCACGAAACGTTGGGTTGGCATAATTAAAAGTTAGCGCTTCGGAGTCTAGGGTGCTGTTCTCGGGCGGCAGGTGCCCCGGGGCAGCAGCAGAGGCGCGATTCAGCACCACGGAAAGCTCCCGGCACAGCTCTGCGTATCATCCGCACCGTCCGGTACCGCTCCGCGCTCCTTCCGTCTCACAGCACAGCACAGCTCCGAGCCCGGCCCGCTGAGGTGTACCGCGAGGTTAGTCCCTCCTCCAGGAGAAGGCTGTTTCTGGATCTCTATGTATCGCCCTTCTGTAGACACCTTCCTGCGAAGCTTGGATTGCAGGAAAAAACCCAAAATAAAATCGGTAAATTGCTTTGGATCACGGCAAGTAGTCCTTCGGTAGTTCCCCTCATCTAGCTACCAAAGGCAAGTACTAAAAATAAGCTGTAGGATGAAATAACATACAGAGGTGAGCTACAATATTTCAGAAAAAAAAATCCCTTCTTATGCAAAGTCCTTAAAGTCTGTCTTACATACATTATTATTATATCCATATGAGTTACTAGGTCTGCAAGGAAAAGTCCATGTAAATATAATTCCAGATAGATGTTTTGCTGATTGTGTTTGTCTTAAAGTAGAACTGTTCCTGTGCTGCACACACAAGCACACCTCTTCTTTTTTTTCCTCCCATGACAATAAAACCTAGGAGTGAACTGATGAGCAAAATCAATGAATGGGTGTTTTCCTTGAGAGCACTCAACTTTGGGGGGATCACTTGTAAAATTCAACAAAGTCCGAATGGCTCAAGTTTGATGTGATGGCTCTTTTGCCTTTCCAAGTTCAAACACTTCCATTCCCATGATTCTCAATACCTGACCACCAAAAAAAAGGCTAGCAGCTAAAAGGTTATTTTACCCTAATTCATGTGCAGTAAAATGTATTTTCCAATTAACCAAATTTGCCGATTTGTCCCGCTTGGACACTCTTATAATTTATAATGTAAAAGTGTTCTTTCTTTATCTAAAGACCAAGGTGACTGCTTTTAATTTTCTGTAACCTCTTTACACTTGATGTTCACCAGACTCATAATGTTAATTGGCTTCATATACGGATCATCAGTTTAATGAAGGAATAAATCCTATGTTGCTTTATGTCCCTCTGTTTTAACAATGATTGCTTTAATGAAGAATGTGACGTGTTTGAAATCAAAGCTGCAGGAGACATTAAGGGGTTTTGGTTTTGGTTGTTCTTTTGTTTGGGTTTGTTGGGGTTTTTTTAATGAAGACTGAAATGCTTATTTAAAGCTAAAACCATGAGGTTTCCATATTTCAAAAGCTTTTCCTTAAATCATTTTCCATGGAAAATACTGACACATTCTTCAGCAAAGAACTTTCTCTTTGTAATTGTGAACAGAGACTAACACAGTTTTGTAATACAAACATCCCAATTAGGTTGCAAAAATATATCTGAGTTGATTTTATACCATTGTAGTTTTCATTCAGAATTTAAGTAAAAGTCCTAGAGAGTTAAAAAGAGTTATGTCTGCCTTCATAAGGAGTTTTTTGGGGTAACTAATACATCACTTTGTCAACCTACTGTATTTTCATTGTTCATGTGTAGATGGAGAAAATTATAGGGGAGAAAGAATTGTCAGTTCACACACAAAAGCTCTGGATCACTGTAATCTATTTCTCCCCACGGGGATTTTGGGATTTCGGAAGCATGGGTAAAATGTAATGAAACATAGGCTTGTAGAGGTAGGTGACTGCAAATCAGAGCATCAATTAGGTGAAGCTGAAAAGCAGCAATTAGACCCAACTGCATGTGCTGGTTATATTAGCTACAGCAGGTTTAAAATGTAAAAAGCAAATGCATTCTGGTAATTGAACTTTTACATTCCTGGTCCCACTTATAATGAAAGTAAGTCTTCCTTTTTTTTCCCCTGTCTTTTTTTTTTTTTTTTTTTCTTTTTTTCCCCTCTAATGGGGACTGCATATACTGGGTATATTTTTTCTCATTTGAGAGCTGCTGTCTGGACTGGAATTACATGATCCTAAGATAAGGGAACGTGCAACACAGAAGAGTAAAGTCTCTAATCAAAGCCTGGAAGAGGGTGGAGCAACCAATGTATTTGGACAGAAATTTCATGATATAGCAGAGGAAACACATGAGAAAGGAAGGATAATAGCTTACACACCACTGAGAAGTCATTCAGTGTGCCAGGCCTTATCCCACGATCTCTTTGGTTTATGTGCCCACAAGTATTACACTTATTCACCCCAGGTCACACCAAGCTCCAAGTAAATACACACGCATCTTCTCTCCCACCCACCACATAATATTGTGTTGAAAAGAACTATGTGTTTCCTTTCAAAGCTGGTCAGTACTACAGTCCTATGGCCAGAATTGTATGAACATGCAGAAGGCAGCCCATAAATGATACTTTGCTTTTTCTCTTCATGAAGAACAAGAAGGTACCTAGTGGCATTTCTAGTAGCACAGAGGTTTAGCCTGCCAGGAGCCTTATTCAATTGCAACAGTTCTCTACCCAGAGCTATGCCTTTACAAACCTATACCCGGTCCCCACACTGCTTACCATTTGAAATTACTCAGACTGCATGCTGGGACTATGCCAGGATTTGCTGAGGCAAAACAGCAGAGGTTTTCAGGGGGATTCTCTGGAGTTTTTAGTGAAGATGTCAAATAAAGGTGTTTCCTCCCAGATGTGCACTTTCATACAAAAATGAGTCTTCTGACCAAGACTTGTGAGAAGACTTCCAAGGCAGCAGCTGTAAGACTGAGAAAAAAATAGTAGCATTACTTGAACATAGGAAACTGAGATACAGAACAACTAATGGATTTACTCAAGTTGTCCATAATGGATAACTAGAGCAGAAAAGAGTAGCAAACTCAGACTGTGTAAGTTAACATCTTAAGCATTTGACCTTGCCTTTGGATAAAAGTTTTTTTCCAGAAGAAGCTCCTCTGGCGTACTGGGATCTAATGTTTTTGAAAATTGAAGAGGTCTCACATAAATGTGGATTATATGATTACTGGAATTATTTATGCTGGTCAAAGGTAGAAACATGATTTTCTGTTGCCTATAAGGTTCCCAGAGCTACTAGAGATTGACAGCCATGGAGGTTGAAGTTAAAAATTGAAAGATACATGATAACTCAGATTTAGGCTTGCACTTTCTTTGCATGGTCCTTATTCTCCCATAGATTTACCACTTTATTTGAAATTTTTCAGATGCTTGGAAATCTGCAAGAACTAGCCCTTGAAATATACAGAAGTTGTACCATTGTTTATTCCTCCTTTGTTTCAATGGAATATATTTGGGAACAATATAATAGTCTCAAAAACAGCTGCCCAGTTTTAGGTGCCTGATCCATACAGAGCCACTAAAACCAAGAGCTGCTTTTCAAAGATGTTGACTATTGTCTGGGACTTTTGAAATCCTGAAAACAGCTCACTTTTTCTAGAGGCATGGTCTCTTGACTTCTCTGCAGCTCACTGTGTTAAAAGGCAGGCTAATTGGCTTTCTTGTAGAATAAATTTATCTCAGATCTCTAGCTGAGCACAGAGACAGCCCAACATCATGTTTATGTTAGCTGTATAGGTATTTTTCATAGTGTCATGGTCTTGTCCTTTGCCAAGTATGACAAAGCCATATCTCTATCTTAGTATCAGCAAGGCAAACCCTTGTGCTTACTCCATGAAATAGCACAAAGAAGGGATTAAACCCTTTCTTTCTGCCTTGTTCTTCATCTCATGAAAGACTGGTGACCTAGTTTACATGTGTAACACCTCCTCAATCCTTCAGGCCACCCTTCTAACCAAGCCTGAGTTCTAGTCCATTCCTGCTCTACCTCTTAATATTTGATTCAATAGGAAACTAGGACTAGGCTTTTCTCCCTCCAAATCCCTCTGGAGTTATTTCCAAGGATCTGGATGCTCTATGCTAATAAAAGGCATTACCGAAACACTGCTAATGGTGTTCACTGATGTTCAGAGATTTGTTGATTCAGAGAGTGAGATGGAACCATTTAAACAAACTGAATATTACATGAATGAAAGAAAGGAAGAAATTGCCATTCATTCTTTGTGCTTAAGAACAAGGCAGTGCAAGGTCATGCAAAATTTAGAGGCAGAGTCCTAAAGGATTCTAAAAAAAAAGAAGTCAACTAAAGAGATTATTCATATAGCCATTCAGCCTTTCACCTCTAGCTTCATCAACCTTATCTTTCCCACCCTTATCTTTCTATTTTCTTAAACCAGGACCACAAAGCCCTTCCTCCACCCTTTCCGATGCCCTTAGTCCCATTTTCTTACCTTAAAATACAGGTCCTGTCACTGTCTCAGGCACCTTGGAGCATTTAGCAAGGCAAGTCTGGAAGGCTTGAGACAAGACTTGGAAGAGAAACAGGCTATCACAAATCACAAAACATGCAAAGTCACCTTGCAGGCTTCTTTGTAGAGAGATAGTCAGCACACAGGGGTCACCATAAAGTGGTGATCACACAACAGCGTATGGTGAAGGAGGAGAGGTTGGGTGGTCCTGAGGATCACATACCTCTGGTTAGCTGATAGACTTATATGTAAGATTTGCCTTAGTAGAGAAACAAGTGATATATTCATTGAGCTGTCATCTAAGAAACAACAGGAGAATGGCTGTGGTCATTGTTAATGAGTTTGTTTACCTTGCCTGGCTGGATGCAAGCAGAGAACCCTGCTGGCATTTTCTGGAGTTTATTTAAAGTTTGCAATGCTCAAACCTGCATTTTAATGTTTTCTTTTTAAATAGGTTTCTTTTCTTAGCCTGTCCTTGAGCAAGCTACATTTACACTTTCAAAGTTTGCATTCATGTTTTATATGTGCATTTGAGTTGCAATTACAAGTCTCAGAACACATACCTCTTGATGCCTAGAATAGGAATGAACCTGTTTAGAATATTTTAAATTATTTTCTTTTTAAAGATTAAATGTTGAACTTTGAACACTGAAGCTGTTCATGGGGGGGAAAAAAAAGCACCCTTTTGGCATTTTGTTTGAAAAACAATAGAAGTTTTCAAAATGTACCTGTTATGAAGAAAACTGTAAAATAATTTCAAATTACAAATGTAAAACTTTGTGGTTTAAGTTAGTATACAGGATTATGGTACGTTGAAAAAAATCTTTTAATTTTTTGGCATACAAGAAATTGAAAGCTGAATTTACTGCTTGATCCTGAAAATTCTCGCACATCAGGGAAAAGTATTTCTGCCCATTCCTGTGCAGTACCTGGTGCAGTGAATCAGTGAGGCTGAAAGGTGTTGAGCTGCAGAGGCAGATGATGTCCTGGTGTGTGACCATGGTCTGTCCTGTCCATTTACCACACAGCCTTTGAAACAGCTTCTGAGCTGTTGCATTTATAAATAAATAAATATGAGGAGCCAGAAGGTGACTTCAGTGGCTGTTGACTCACCTGAAGCACTAGCAGCAGCATCCAGGGGAGGGTGCTGGTGGGCAGCTTGGAATGGCATGTTTGTCACATGCAGCCTCTGACTCTCATCCACCTGCACAGCAGTTTTTGTCTCTCGAAGCCAGTTTGAAAATGTTGCCTGGTGCCTATTATCACCGTTCTACCAACAGGAAGTCACTGTTGTGGTCCAGCTCTAAGACTATCGAGGCTCTTGTAGGACTCCAGGTAAGCCACTCAGGGTGAGAATTAATTTAATCATATATGCTGTCAGTATCTGAAGTTGAGTGAAGTCAATCTGAGCTCCATTTTCTCTAGGTCTCAGCCACTGGCCAGCCCATGCACAGGAGAAGCAGTTCAATGTCCAGGTCAAAACCTTACCTTGGTAGAAGTTATTAGCTACAGACTTGAACCTGTAATGCAACAGCTGAAAACAGCACCTGTGAAAACGTACCCTTGTGAATCAGAAAGACTGTTACTGCCATAATAATTGTAAATTATATTTGGAAACAGGAGCTTGTTGTGATCTAGGAGAAATAATCCTAGGACATCTCAAGACATCTCAGAAATGTTAAGTAGATGAAAGCTATCAACTTTTTATTATTTTGTAATAGAGGCAATTATTTAGCCAACCTTGTCTGAACTTTCCAGAGAGACATGTAAACAGATTCACACAGGGACTGTGAATTTTCAGAGAAACACTGGATTTGAGAACTTAGAAATGCTTTTGCATTGTTATAATCTCAAAATAAATGTGAGGGTTTAATTCATTTTTTTTTAATAAAGACAAAATCTTCATAACAAAAGAAGCAGAAAAGCTCTGTTAAAATCCATTGCTAAAACTGAATACCACATTTAGGCAACAGAAAGTTATTCAGGATAGGAAGCAACAAGAACCACATGGAGTTTATCAAATGCAAAGTCTTGCTCTTAGGAGTGAATTACCCCATACACTGGCACAGACTCCTTAGCTTATCCAGAGACCCTTGCATATAAGGACTTTATCATACACCCTTGGTATACCTATGCAGTGCTGAAGGCTAGCCTCTAGATCCCTTTTAGGTTGCATTAGCAAGAGCATCATCATGAAGTCAAGGCAAATACGCTGAGAGTTTTCTTGCAACATCATCTGTTCTAAATCTGATTTTGAACCATTAAAAACTTGACACTTTCCACTTACAGCCTGGACTCCAGCAGTAAAGTGGAAATCCCGGGAGAAGCAGTGAAGACCCAGAATTCACTGTTTATTTTGAAAATTGTGATTATTTGTTCCCAGCAGCACAGAACTTTGTTTCTTAAGGCTTTCATTGTCAGGAAAGATGGCCCAATGCTTAGCTTGATTTAACCCCAGGGAATTTTAAACGTGTTTTGAGGAAATTACAGTGATTTTTTTGTTGTTGTTGTTGTTTATGGCTTTTGAGGACACAGTTCCCTGGCCACCAACACTGGCTCAGCACATTCAGCAGAAAATTTGACTTGGATAAAGAGTTGACTCCTACATGGATCACAGTACACAGTCTATAGCAATTTTTAAGCACACACACCAGTTTTATGCTACCTGACAACTCCATTTGACCTGACAATCTAAACTTCTGTGAGCAGCTCTGAACCAGTGTACTGGGATTTATGCCACAATGCTGCTTTGTGTCATGAAGCCTGGATTTACAGCATCCCCAAACCATGCCTTAAGTTAAAGGACAATCACTTCTCAGTAACAGGTAGTTTTCCCACTTACAGGCAAAACTTAAAGCTTTTGTTTTCCAGGACCAAGACAGGCTGTGATCTAGCTTTGAATTAGAGCAGTTAGTGTCTGCATGAATCTATAGCTGCACATATCCTTGTGACATCAGAAAGTTAGCAGTCCCTTTTACTCTGTGAATGGCTTCTAGCAATAAACCCACTAGGAAGAAAGAAAACATTTAATTAGCTGCTTTAAGGCACCATTGTCTAATTCACCAAAGGTCAGTTCACACCTGCTAACTACTCTCCTTGGAGGTGAGCTACACTCTATGCCAAGAAGGGCAGAAATGGCTCAGGTGTGACATACTTTTGCACAAAGCCATTGAAACACACCCTCTGGATGTGGAAATGTTCTCAAATGAGCCCCAAGCACTCCACTTCAGTATGGAGAAGTAGCATCATCCTTTGGGAAGCAGTTTGGGAGCAACCGGGAGGGACGCTGCATCTGAACATGAATGCATGCGCCCACGGGTGAACAGAAGAAAGAATCCGCAGGTATACATGCACTTGCATCTATGCATCTGCGTGATCTTAAAGGGATTAGAGACAGTCTGGAGGGTTCGATATCTATGGGGAAGCCTTGAAAACTAGGATAGGCAACCAGCTTCTCTCCTCTCTTTTCAGGAGACAAGCTCCAGGGCTATGAATTCTGTGCTTCGTGGGTCTTTCAAGTACAGCACATAAATGTCCCATTTCCTATGCGGAGAACATGAACCACAGTAACTACCCCAGGCAGTCTAGAAACAGGATCTAACATTTCTAACTGGGTGTCTCACACTGACCATCACTTTCAAGCGTGCAGAGCAGACAAAATAGAGCAGAGACTTTTCAGCTGCTTACAACACTGCTGTGCTCCAGCTTCCTCAGGGCAGTCACATTTAAGTCATCTCCCCCCCTCACAAAGGAAACGATCCTAGACTAATTTCCCAAGCCCAACCCTTCTGCCTTACCCACCTGGGGACATTCCCAGCATATCCCTCCCTCCCCCTGCTTAACTGCAAAGAATCTTCCCATAGCCTATACCTTGCAACAGGAACACCGCAGGAGCACTTAAACTAAGCATTTCTACAAACAGGAGACCATGGAATCTGATCTCTTGTGGATTTGTGCTCAATACCATTAGCTCTCCCCCCCAACATACTCAGATGCTACTACCATCCACTGCAGTGTTGTCAGGGCCAGGTTTAGTGTTCTTCTCACCTTACAAAATAACGACTGTGACTGTACATACCTCACATACCTGGACCTCTTTTGTTCCAAACTTGGGCCAAACTCTTTTATCATCACGTTGAGCATAACCCTACTGCTTCACCATGGTGGTAGGTTCTCTTCCTAGGCATTCTTTGAGTCTTTCTGCTTCTAAAATCGTGCTTTCCATGTGTTTGTGAGTATAAAATGCAAGATGCGTTATTCACCAAAAGAGAATTACCCTGATCCAATGCTATGGAGAGAATGCAGAGACCATGAGCTGTCAGAGGTCTGAGCCAGCAGGCTCTGAGTTGCAGAGCTGAGCGCTGTACAGGTGCACCACTGTGAATAGTTAATAGGGCACTCTGCTTCCAGGCACCAGCTGAGGCAGCTTGGACAGCCCCACGCCTGCTCTAGCTGCACCCTCGGTGAGGCTTGGAGCTGGAGGCAGGAGAGAGATGCAAGGCTCTCAGTCCGTTACGGTGTAGCTCTTCCTCTGTATACCTCCAGTTTTCAGTCTCTGGGCTATTAATGCTCTTAGTAGCATCCTGCATGTAAAATCTGCTGTCATTCCTTTTTGTTTCAGCACTTTGAAAGGAGAGCTCTTCAGGGCCAGGTGAGCTACTCATTGGTCTCATACAGTGTTTATCATAATGGGGCTTGCTACAAGCCCTGCTTTCTCTTGCTGCTGTTGTGATGCAGCATAGTATAACAGCACCCAATTCAGGTCACCAAGCCTTTTCCACGCTGTCTATGCTGAAGACTACGCCTATTCCCTTCAAAACCCTAGCTGCTGCTTTTTGGTATATCACCTAAATATACGATGTTCTGATTAAACCAAGAATTCAAAGTATAGCATTTTTTATTTTGAAATTCTTCCTTATTTCAGTTAATGAATAATCAGAAAATATACCTTTGTTCTATAAAACAAAAAGTATATTTCTGCTTAATTGTTATTTTAATTACAAGTTCTGGTGTAGCGTAAACTTTTTCCCTTGGCATTATTATGAACCTAATTTCCTTACAAAGCCCAGGATAAACAATTCCAATATATTTTCTTTTAATTATCAGGGTTTAATGGGGCATAATGAGACTATGTTGAGTGGTGTGGAAAAAATAATTTAATGTGTGCAAAACTACTGAGTACTCCTAGCTTGACTGTGCATATTTCACCTTTTGTAGGGCAGCGCTACGTTAGCTAATATTCAGCATGCCCATAATTTATTAATCACATTTGCTTTTCAATAGAAAATTTTCTTTTTTGTCCTGGCATCTGAAACAAGAAGAAACCCATTAAGATATCCTGGAAAAAAGGACAATTCTGTTAGTTGAGCAGTGAAGGAAGCTGCTGATACACAGCTGATGGTGCTTGAAGCATTTGTCATATCACGGACAGAAGCGTGTTGGAGTGTGCTGGATACAGAACCTGCCTCAGCCAGTCCATTCCAAATGCAGTCCTTGCCCAGCATTATTTGGCAGTGATAACTTCTGGCTTCAGTTCTTAGGGTTCCTACCAAAAGGAACACAACACCAGCTGAAGCCACCATCCAGAAATTACCTTGCCTGCACTCTCACTGTAGATACATTTTCCTATTCCCAAGGTATGTGGTTCCTTCACCCTGAAAACACCACACATACTCTGCTGCAAAAAGGGGAAAGTGCAAAACAGCAGCCTGGGAAATAAACCAGTAAAGTGAGATTATGACTCTTCACACTTTCCAAGGTCTCTTTGCCAAAGGCAGAGAATCCCATGGATGGGCGTGGCTGATGCAGCTGTTAGCACCATCCTACCGATTTAGATTCCATTTTACCAGGCTGACCACATACCGTAATCAAAAGACCCACTCCCACCCTTCCCCCAGCAGAAGTTTTACATAAGCAGAAGATTCTGGCCATTTGAGTGGTGATGATGGGCTGTCCTGCAGGAAATACATACGCTTTTGTTCTGCCATGCTGGGCACCTACAGCAGGTTTGAAACATTCAGTCGTACTGCAGTCCCCACAAGTACAACACATAGTTTGCTGTATGGAAACACAGGAGCCCTATCACAGTCTGTTTCCCTTGCTTGGGGGAATCAAGCCTTTTGTCCCTAACAGAAATGAGCTTCCTAAACACTCCACTTCCTATTCCAGCCTGGACTGAGCACCAAGCTCTTTCCCCTAACTACTGCTCTCAGCAGCAAGATCTGCTCTTGGAGCTGTTCTTGCACCAAAGTGTAACATCTCTGCTGATTAAACTTAAAGTCTTTGCAGCCTTCCAGAGAAACAACTAGGCGAAGGAAAACCCTTCTGTCCACACTGCATGTGGAAGGAACATACGCATGCCATCCTTTCTTTCCAAATCCTTGGTTATGCTCAGGCTTCTCTACTCCACCCATTCCAGGCTGTAGTTCTGATAAGCACATGCCTGGCCTACACATAGGGGCAGACCCTTCTCATCCATATACAGTATCTGTGAATAACAGTATTTCTTTTGTCTTGGCTTTCTAACTTAGTGAAAGTTTTAGGAAGGCATCTCAAGATATTACAACATACATGAAAATAATGCCTTACACAGCAAGAAAGCTGAAAACATCTCAGTTATGTTAAGTTCAGGACCTCTATGAGGTAGCCTTTGTTAGAAGCACCACTTGTGACCAACCTGAAAGGCTTTAATCTCTTCACCTAACTCAAGTGAGAGTTACAAGAAGCTTCAATGTGAATTTCACATCAGGAATAATTACTAGATCCTCCCTGAAAGGAAAGACATCTATTCTGCTTATCCACCACACTCCTTGACACAGAGTCAGGAGACTTGATACAGTGCCCACTAAAGCCATTGTGAATGACCTCTCTTCTGGAAAAGTATCTGATTTGTGACTCTACAGAGGAGGTTTAACTAAAACACAAAAATGTAGATCAACATTACATTAAATTTATTTGAAAATTAACATTCTATATTACAGATTAAGTTAATGTTCTCCAAGTATTTGGGTTTTAAATAAATTTATTACAGACATTGGTATTTACAGAATGAAAAACATTTACATAAATAATTATTTTTTTAAAAATTTCATGGGAGTAAAAAAATTGTCTATGAAAGTTTCGACCCACAGGAGATGTCATGTTCTGTGAGAAGTCTGCCTCCTTCAAGGATTAATGGAGACAAGAAACCTAACCAGGCTTAGTTACAACTCAGTGAGTTGACTGAGGAACTGCAATGGGCTGGTTACCTTCATTAGATTGCAACAGGACTGAAAGAAACCAGTCAGGGGTGCCCTTGCAAGTCACTATCCTTTTCTTCAAAGAAGAATGGAAAGGAATCATGAGTACCTTCCATCAAACTTGTTTCAGATACAGAACTAGGCCAGCATCCAGAATCTTCTGATGAACCTCCGTAGCATAATGGTCTTTCTTCTTCCTGCTAAAATATATAGCGATTCTGACCCAAACTTTGTATCCCATTGTACAGCCACTGTATGAATACACTGTATGAATCTCTGCTACCACACAACCACAAACAGCCACAGCAGACAACAGTGGAAGAGAATAATTTTACAAAAAGGGGGGCTGGCTGACCCTCCATCAGAGGTGTGGCTCTCAGTTGGAAGCCAACTTTACTGATTCCCAGACAAACACTGACTTACATGTTGCCTAGAACTGGCTAGCAAGTCCCAGAGGGACTTAGGAGAAGGTTTCTGCGTTTGGCAGAGCTGCATAAAGAATAGGAGGAAGAAGTGCATTTCCAGGTGATGCATCAGCTACAGATAGTAGAGGCCTCTGAGATTAGCTGTGGGAAAACACTCATACTCATAGGTCTACATAGGAGTGTACATCCCCACTCCATCATATAGTCAAAACTGAGTAAGGATGCATTACTAAGAGACCTGCACCTCATCCTGGATTAAGACAGGATACCATTCCTGTTGCATGATCAGAAATCATGAGCCTCAATATACAGAACAAGACCTTAGTTTGAATGCTCAATGTGTTTCAGTTCTTTCACAGAGCAACTTCCTGGTTTTAATGGTTTCCTCTGGTGTACAGGCAGTCAAAGAGCTCTCCATACAGGCCAACGTACCCTCCAGAAGCCCGCAGCTCTTTACAGCCTTAAACACCTTTCCACACAGTCATGGTGATGCAAGAAGGACTGGAAGCACAGCTGAGTTCCTCCCTCTCCTGCCCTGTAAACTGAAATGTCATCTCCCTTTGTATCTTCAGTTGCTTCAGTTGGGAAACTGAATCCAGGTGCGTGCCAATACAGACAAAAAATGGTCCTGCTAATGACAACCACACCTTGTTGCCACCATGTCTTTATAATTTTTAAGGACCACATTCTCTTTGTCATCAAAGTAGAGAAGATTGAGGGACTTCAATTCAGCTGGTACACAGCAGGGTGTGCTGACATCTTGAGACAGTTTAAGCGTATGGACTATGGACTGAACTGTAGCATGGTTTGTTGCATTTAGACTTTCCCCCAAGGGGAATAGACAGGATCCTCTGCAATAAAATGCATTGTATCCACTTGGGTGAATAATCCAACCAGACCAGCCAATAGCACGGAAGTCAACATAGAGTTCCCTTCGATGACATACTGCTGTTCCCTGGCTTTTGGCAGAAGGGACTGCAGCAGCTCGAGGTCTCCTGCTTATGCTTGCTTTGTTGCTTTCAATGATCTGAGTTTCAGCATCGTTTTTGGCAGGGTTCATCTCTGGTTCTGAAAGGAAGTTGCATGTTAACCTTCCCCAAAATAAATTCATTTCCTAAGCACAATATTCTGCCTGAAAGTCTATTCTATAAATCTACACCTGAGTTTTCAGAGCAGATTTTAAAATTACACTTAGAAAGTACCAGAAAGGGCAAGTATTCAATCACCATTTCATCCACTTTTCAAAAAAATGCTGTATCTTGTGTTTCATTTTGTGGCCTGAAAAGCCCCAACTCAGCATAAATATAAAGTAAAAGCTCAATGATACTAAACACATTCTGTGAACTCTGCAGGCCCTTTTCAGAGCTGAATCTGGTCAGAATGGTATCAACACTTTTTATGGCCACTCCTCCAACACACATCACACTCAGTGTCAGCAGAGGGTGGAGATCACAGCCTTTCACTCTCCCCAGTCAAGAACTCTACCCATACACTTGCAAAACAGAGTGTGTTCCTGTTAGAGAAGCATTTTTAAAAATAGTTTTCAGGTTTTGGATCTGAAAAAATTACCACCAGGTTTATGGAACTGTGCTAGAGAATGAAACTTACTGACAATAGGTTTGCTTTCTTAAGCAAACTTCTGAGTAGAGAGAGGCTGGTAACACAGAACAATCTGCACAAATTCACTGACAGCAAACAGCAGGCAGGTCTAGGAAGTTTCTTCACTGATAAATAAGTATCAATTTTCTCAATCCTGGCACTGTATTCCCTACAGACCTTGATGCTCATTAAAACGGGATCTAGGATTTAACTATAAACATTTTCTTTGGAAAACAACAATAAACAGGCCAGCCTCCTTTCTGATTTTAATCAATTTCACCACCTACTTCTAAATATTGATGCAAGTCCTACCTACTCTTTCTAATAATATGCAAATGTAATGTTTACTACAACACTCTGCAAATCCAAACCGGAGTAACTTCTGCCCTTCCTATCAGCTTTTGCTCTTTGCATTTATCAGGCTCTAAAATGCAACCTTACTTGGTTTTACCGGAAGATCAGTGAGAGAGGCAAGACATTGTGTTTTGTCATTTTAGGAATGAGGGCGTTGTCTTTGATAAAAGCAGCCTTTAGTCACAATGCTAATGCTAATTAGTCACTGAAGTTAAACAGGTGCTTAAAAAACAATACAAGGACACTGAGGTTCAAATTGCTTATTTAACAGCCTCTTCCACTCTTGAAAACTGCACTTAATAACTCTACTTACAGTCGCTTCACCAGCATTTTCACAAAGTTTTCCAGATCACTGAGGTTTTTATAGCCTAAACCTTATTTTACAGCTTCCATGCAAACTTCACCACCACAAAAATAAGATGAATAATGATTTTTAAGACTAGAACTCCCACCCCTTTGCACGTAAAATAAACCAGATTCCCCCTAGGCTTTAGGGATATTTCCTGCAAACTCATTTTTCTCAGGGGAGAGGCAACTTTAGATGATGGGTGACCTACTATGAAAAACTATCAAATAAAACTCTGATCAGGGACTCAGCTGAACTTCAAACCTGTTCAACACTGCAAGTAAATACTGAGATGAGGTATACATGAGGCAGAAGGAGGTAGCAGGAATGAACAGGGAATTCATATTCTAAAGCAAAGCTACTGTTCTGAAGTCGACTTACTTGTGGATAAGGGTACAAAGCTGGAAGACCTCCTTTTGTTACTGTTGGTGAAGAGGACAAGGAGAGCATTTCTACTCTCATGCAAACCAACCGGGCTCTTAGCAAACTTAACCAGGTTGTGCTCAATTCTATTGTTGAAAATATGTGTTGTAGTTATCAAAAAGCCATGGTTGGACCTTCTGCTTCCAACCCACCTGGAAACCTGGTAATGACAGGGAAATTAAAAAACCAGTTTCAATATTACTATCACAGCATTACTATTAAGCAATGTTTATATTAGGAAAAGGGAAGAGGCAACAACTATAAGAGCATAAGAACATCTACAACAAGAGAAGTGAGGTGATTGTATAGCTGAGACTCAACTGAGTTTAAAAAATACCATATGCATTCCCCAATGACACACTTACAGGAAGATAACTAGTTTCAGACAATTTACCAGTGAATAGACTAGTCTAGGAGTTAAAAAATAATAGATAAGTCTACAAGTTAAAATTAACATTAAAATAAAACTTCTCTGATTTTAGCCAGGAATTTATTTTTCACAGGAATCTTAGAATAATAAGAACTCTTCAGACTTTCCATAACATTAGAACTCATTGAAATCTAACTAACATGACATTTAAAGAAATTAACTTGGAATCAAGCAAATTTGTTTTATCTAATTGTTAAAAATACAGACCAATAGGCTGTAGGGCTCTCAAGCAGGGCTATCATGACTTAAGATGCATCTCAACCAATCATCCGAGCATGTGGTTCAGTGTGATCAAAAAGCTTAGGTAATGATAAACACTGACTACAGAATCTACAGAAGAAAGTTAAATGATTTAATAATGGCCAATTCCTGAAACACAATGTTAAAGCACACTGAATATCCGCTCTGCAGTGATGTCACTGGAACGGAAAAGAGGAATGAAACACCTACTCTGAGCACACAATCACTGCCGTCTCCTTTGACAGCCTAAGGACTATCGTGTTTTAATTACAATTTGGCCTGACGTCCCTTCTGTTGACTAGCTTTGGGGTTAATCAATTCTCATCACACCTGTGATGCTAGCAGAACATAAAAACACTTAATCCAGGTAGCATCAGCTATACTTTTAAGCAAGGAAGTTTCTCCCTCTGCAGTTGTCCTTCGGTTTGAACTGACCACAAAACCCAGCTTATGACAATGCTGGAGTTATGAGCTGACTGTCATCTTAAGAGATTTACAATCAAAATTAAGTTGGAATTCTCTACTTACTGTCTGTGTGACATTGAATACTTCCCAGCCTTCTGTGTACAGGGACAACAATCTTGATGCAACGAGATGGGTTTTTTGTGGCTTACTTCCACTCTCCAAGAGCTCATACACTTCCACCTTGATGACAGCAACAGAACAAAACAGTAAGACATGAAACCAATTGTACTTCCAGCAAAACGAGTAGTAGGAAGATTATGCAAATTCCTGCCACATTATAGCTGTAAAACTGTAATATCATTCTAAACCAGGCAAAAAGCAGGTTTGAGACAGTTTAACAGAAAAACAAATATTGCTGCATACATCTACTTCTAGATGCACTCAAAGGCAGGATGCTGGACTGTTTGATACTACAGAAAAATACCTTGACCATCCCTTTGTTTCTATTCTGAACATCTGATACCATAAAAGTCTCCTGCTCGTCCACATCTTTGTCTTCATGTTTGCAAAAAGCTCAATCCTGCCTTGTGCCAAAAGAACAGATACACTCAACATAAGAATCCCCACCTGTCCTATTTCCCGATGAATACATGACTGCTGTCACTACTTTTTAGAGCAGCTCAAGCAGACACATTTTGATTCTAATTTCAAAGCATCTCAAACCCTTGAAAAAGTATGGTATGGTTTGAGACAGGTCTGACATCTTTCAAGGTAACTCACTGCCATAGTGCACAAAGGACAGCATACTGCCAAAATCAAAACCTCGTGTCTGCTTCTTTGCATGCTGGAGGCAAAGAAAAAGTGAGGGCAACAATAAAAACCAAAAATAAAGCACTTTTATGTAGTAAGTGGTTGCAATCCTAATTTTCAGTATTAGTAACAATGAAAGCACAAATGTTTAACTGACAGATTATTTCCCCACTTACTTTGCAAAAGTGTTTTATGTCAGACCTAGACAGACGTGTCCTCTTCAGCTTGAAGACCCTGAACTCGGCTTTCAGCACCTGCTCGCCCTTCTCCATCGCGCTGATGTCGAAATAGAAGTGGTACTGGTCCACGTGAACTAGAAAAGAGCCTTCTTTAGGAACAACGCAAAACTCAGCAAAATAAGCTGTACCGCCGCGTTTTCCAGAGGACGCGGAGCAGGAGGCGAAGGGGCTTCGCGGGAAGCGCCGCTCGGGAAGTGCTGCCGCTGCTTTGCTGCGCGGAATTCACCTCTCGGCTGGGCCCCCACGGCACTCCCGGCCACGACCCGGCCCCCGACCCACCTCGGTCCTCGAAGCTGCGCACCACGTCGCCCTCCAGTAACCCCGGGGCGCGGGTGATGCCGTTGGCGTCGGCCACCTTGTTGAAGAGATCCACCATGAACTGGGGCGGCTTCTTGCGGGGCAGAACGTCGGGCGGCAGCTCCTCGATGTCGAAGACTTTCCGCAGACGCTGCAAGGCCGCCGCCAGGACCTCGTCCCGTGGGCCGGGGGGCAGGGGCAGGGCGCTCGCCGACGGCAGGCTTAGCAGCCAGGCTGGGCCTAGCCAGAGCCACAACCAGAGCCGGCGGGCCGCCATGGCCGGCGGCGCTGGCACAGTTAGGCCACCTCGTGTACCCCGCGCCGCTTCGCGGCTGTGACCGCAGCGGTGAGGCGGTAACGGCCCTTCCGCGGGCCCCGGCCTGCCAAGGCTGAGGGCGGCGAGGCGAGTGCGCGCAGCGCTGGGCAGGGTGCTCAGCCAGGGCCGCCGCTTCCCCCGGGAGTGGGTGGCCGCGCCTCACCCGGGCCATTAGGGCACCTTAAAGGCTCAATGGGACATCGCAGCTTGCTTGTTAACATCAGAGGGCCGCCGGCCGGGGCCCGAGGGAATGTCTGTTGGTTTCAGGGGAAGCCAAGAGTCTGCAAAGAAAACCGCATTTGTCAAAATCTTATACTTCAGTTTTTATAAAGCCTTTGATTTTGACGTTGCTGATCCCAGGTGCTGTTTCCTGCCATTGCCACAGCAATAAAATGTACTGATGAAAAAGAGGATGAGCCTCTGCACCTTCCAGCTTCACAGCACACAACTCCCCTCGGGGTGGGCCCGGGTACCAGGCTGCTGCCGTTACACGAGTCAACTCCCGCCCTGTAGCTGCCCAGGGTGAGGGCTTTAGACAGAGTCCAGCTTTCTGCTACTGCAGTGCAGCAAAAGCAGCCAAAATTCGAAGTAATTAGGGATGGGGAGCAGGCATACACATTCTGAAAGCTATTTTAAAGCTTAAATAATTCCTGACCTAAACCAGCTTTCAATAATTTGCCTTTTTTAACGTCCTTTGGTTGACAAGAGTTCCACTGCCTCTCCCCCCAGAAATGCAAACAGAACAAACCCAAACCCTAAGCATCCTGCATACAAGTCCTTTTTAATGCAGTTGGTTCACAGAGCAGTGCCTGTTCTGCTTGTGCCACAGGGCACAATGTTCCCCTTCCTGTCAGGAAGACTAAGGCAGCTTATGGGGCAGGAAGAAACGTCCTCTGGTTCCTCTGCTTAGGTACATTATGTTAGACAGAAGTACTTGTACTGAGCAAGCATTTGGGCCCGTAAGGGAATGAGGTGGTGACAAACCTCCACGCACTCCCAAATTAGCCATTTTATGAGGAAAAGAAAAAACCCCAACATTCTGTATTGTTCAAACAGGTCTTACAGGAAGCACTCACCTTTTACTGCTCTAAAGGTGAAGCTCCTAGGGCACCTGGCCAAGTGGCTCTTCAGCTCCAGACTCCCTCCTACTGTCACTGGTTCCAGCCTTCGGCTATTGTAGCCACTTTTGGAAAAAAAACTTTGAATAATTATTATAGCATAATAGAATCATTATGGTTGGAAAAGACCTCTAAGAGCATCAAGTCCAACTGTCAGCCTATCACCAACATGCCACCAAAATATGTTACTATGTGCCACATCTGCACATTTTTTGGACACTGCCTGGGATGGTGACTCCACCACTTCCCTGGGTAGATTGTTTCAATGCTTAACCACTATTTTCTGTGCAGAAATCTTTCTTACTATCCAACCTGAACCCCGCCCCCCCGACACAACTTAGGGCAATTTCCTCTTGTCCTATTGTAACCTAGGAGGACAGATTGACCCACACCTCACTACAACCTCCTTTCAGGTAGTTGTAGAGAAAAATAAGGTTTCCCTGAGCCTCCCCCTCTTCTTCAGACTAAACAATCCTTGTTCCCTCAGCTGCTCCTCATAAAGACCTGTTCTCCAGACCCTTTACCAGCTTTTTTGCCCTTCTCTGGATATGCTCCAGCACCTCAATGTCTTTCTTGTAGTGAGGGGCCCAAAATGTCGATTCCAGTTTTTTCCATCGGGAGACAAGCTTGCTGGTCCTCTTTGCCACAGGAGCTGCAGAACACTAATGGAGGAAAATGAGAAGCAGTGATGGGTTAATCAGACCAGTATAAAGAGCACTGTTGCTGCACATAAAGCTACAGACAACTTTGATCCTCCAAACTCTCCAGTTGTCTTCTAAAGGCTGCAGGCATCTCAGCTTATGGCTGGTAGCAGTGCTGGATAATTCATCTATCTGCCTGAGAGCATGGAAAGAGACTATCAAGGCAAGAGAAATAACAACTAGACTGTTTTTCAGTCATTTTGAAAGCTTTGTTTCTACTCCACTGCTTCTTCCCATACTTATCCTCACAAACCCTACCCTGCCCTTGGGCCTCTTAATTTTTTCCTAGTATCCTCTCTAGGCACATGCCTCCATTTTTACTCTCATGGTGCTGCTTCCAGACATTAATGTCTGGAAACACATAGCTAGGGTTCCCAAACAACCTTAACTCTGCCCTAGAGGCAAAGATTTATGAAAAAATCCTCTCTGTTTAATATAAGCTGGGACCACAAACAACGAAATGCCTGAATCATAGTAGTGCAACTGCAGAAATTCTAGCCTACAGTTAGCCAAACGTAACCCACTGAGTGCTGTGTTCTTTTATTCTCATATTTCTGATTAGGCAAACAACATAATGAAAGCCCCACTCCCTAGTCTTTCGTAAGACACTATGACTCATCACTTATGTAAGCCTTATGCAGGAGTTGGTCATAGCTCCACTGATGATACTATGTGCTGGTTTGCAATTAGTGCAAGGCTTCAACTTCCCTTTTCTGTCCAATAAAAATAGGTTCTTTCAACTTACATGTTGTGAGCAGCGTGGCTTTGGGAGCCCAAGAAAAGCCAGGAATCTGCAGGGAACTATGATATATAGTTAGCAACTTAAAATTTTAGGTGGAATCTCTGAAGAGTTCAGCATTGGCATTGCTTTTCCTCCTCTCTCTCTCAAATGAGTAGATAAACAGCTTGGAGGATCTGAGGAATTAAAAATCATCTGACTTTCAAGTATAGCTTATGGGTAAGGACAGTGGTTTTACTTTGTAGCCTGCTACATCATCTTTGATGCCATTATAATTAATAAGTGACAGCAATGTTGAAAAAGCATGGTTATTACATGGTATCATTAGGGGACACAGCAAAATTTACTTGGGAGCCTTCGTTGTGAATTTCATAACCTTAGCAACTTCGCACTTAAATGCAAGTGTAGCCCCGCCACTAAGAAATGAAAAGGTCATCTCAGTATATTCTCCCTTCTCCCATTAATTTCACGTTAGCACAAACAGTAAGGAACCCAGTGGATAGCACAAGCTAGGAGTTGCTTCCTTCTCAACACAGCTGCCTGACACTTCTCCGTACACTCTCTGTGCAAGTTCTATAGTTCATAGTTTAGTGACTTACAACAGATCACTTCTTTCTGGGGAAAAAAAAAGTTTTCTGCTCCCTGAATGCAATGATGGTGCACTGCAGTCTTCACAGAGGCTTTAGCATGCAGGGAGCAAGAACAAAAGATATTTCACTCACTTCACAGTAGCTGTCTTACACTCATTTGAAAAAGAAAAGATGAATGATAAAATATGTTAGACTTTACTTTTAATGATAACAGACACAGGAAAACCAGTGCCACCACCAAAAGTTAAGAATTACTAAGGAAAGCTTCATCTTCTAAATCTCAGCTGAAAGAAGAGGACTGTATCACATCAGTGATAATGTGTGAAGTATGAGTGTTGGCGTCACCCCAGAGCCTAGAATAGCAATCTTTTGAGGTCTGGGTAGACAGTGAGAGCCACTGAGTTAGTAAATGTATATTCAGCATTTAGCTTGAATGTTGGAGCAGGGAAATCATAAATGGCCCTAAGTAGCAGAGAGTGTTTTTACCATGTATCTAATATAGAAATACCTCTCCCAGAGGAGACAGACTCCCAAGTGCAGACTTTCCAGCACAACCCGACTCCAAGACCTGTGCCCTACTGAAGCCCTTCAAAAGCTGGACTCTCAGCAATTTTGTAGTTTTGTGTAAACTACAGTTGCTGAGTTAATGATCTAGACAATAAGTTGCTATATCATCTCTGTTTTCCCAATAAGGACTTCTTTGTACTGTGCTATCATATCCTTAAGCATTTTCCAAAGGTCTTGAAAAATTGCTTGCCTTCCCTGAAAGACTGCATCTGTCAGGTGGGGAAACCAATGCAGCAGGCAGTATAGTAATGCATCCATAGTTAGCCAGAGGTTTATAGCAGGAGAGTACAGATCTTTCTAACCCTAAAAGACAAAACCAGGCAGATCACTCCACATTTTAAATGATCTCAGTGACTAGGCTACCTAACTTAATTCCTTCCTGTATTTTCTTCATTGTTTACATAATTTTTTCCCAAACACTGGGAGTAAGTCAAGTTTGGATAAAGCTGCCATGGGGTCTCTTCACATCTAATCTTTTTGTTATCATTTGAGAAAGCACTGCAACCACCAACAAAAGAGATACTGCATCATCCTTTCTTGCAGAACCACTGAGATATGGCTGTTCCTCAACACTTTCTCCCTCTAAGACAGAAACCTGCTTACACTAGATTTGACATAGGAATCACAGCAGTATGCAAAAAGAATGTGTGTCAGGTATTATCCCACCAATTTTATTATTCATCTATCCAGTTTCTTCTTTTAAAAATAATTTTATTTTGTTGAAGAAAAGTGTCACCCTTTCAAAAGAACATCATTCAAGTTACTATTTTATCTAAGATTGTTTTTTTCAAATTAATTGTTTAAATTACTGCTTCCTGCAACATCTTCCCCTCAAGGATACATCTTGTAACAATAAATTTCACACTGCTTTTTCTAGTTATGTGTTGCTTGCGTGGATAACTCTGTCACTGAGAAAATATGGTATATCATTATAAGTATTTTCTTTTAATAGATCTCAATGTGCAACATTTTAAAATCTGCTGGAAAATTCCCTCCCTCCCCACCAATGCTGTTATGAGGGTTTCCCTCTCATTTTAACAGTGTTACACAATGGGATCACTGTTTATGAACAGATTTTGCTTATCTGCTCAGTCTTTACACATTCAAAACACTCTCCCTCTGTGAAGAGATTTTTCCTTACATACTAGTGAGGGGCATTGTGCATCCTTGCAGTATTCGTTCACTACCAAACTGAGTTGATTGGTAGATAAGCAAAAAAGCCTTGATCTGATTGCAGACCAAGAGTGTAACCAAGAGCATTTAATATATATCCTCTTAACTGGGGAATCAAGACAAAGATATCTTCATATGGCTACTAAAATCCTTGACATCATCTATCTCCATTATTTTTGAAAAGAACATCTCAAACTGTATCTGGAGTTCAGCCAAAAATGGAGCCCAGAAGAACACTCTTTGTGAAAATCAACCGAAAACCTGTGGAACAGGCTGTTTTTTTGCAGGAACACAACTCACCTTTGACTGTCTTTTCCATATGGCAATAGCAACAAGCACACAAACAGTAGATAGTTAATGTTCGGTGGCTGTTTCAATCCTGTATGTGCAGCATCCCAGATAACATGCTTTTTGTCTCAGATGAAGGCTAGGTCCTTGAGGAACAGCATCAGCCTAACAGCTTCGGAACTGGAAACTTGAGTCCAGTAGCTCAAAGAGGAGAAGTGCTGCAGAATTTTATGAAGAACAAAAGTCCCATCAAGCCCTTTTGAAAGTCTTGTCCCTTCTGCTGTAGCTTCTTGAAAGGCAGAGAACTACTAGAAGACAGTAAAAATTTACCAACCTTGGAATTAAAAGCAAAGCTGACCTTGTGGCCTGAGTAAAACTATCTATAGGTGACTACCATCTGAAGCCAAAATATACAGATATAAAAGCCTAATTTTCTACATTTATTAGCTGTAGTAGACCCAATTCTCCACATGGTGTAGCCCTTTGAGAAGAGGCTGAGCCACAGTATGAAGTTACAGACTTAGAAATACAATTTTTAATTATCTTTTCTATCAATCTATCCATTCAGCATTTTCCTAACATTTCTTTTTTGTGGTAGGTCGTTATTGTTCAGAAAAGTTGAACACCTACAACCTTCAGCAGAATCTTTTTTGTCTAGTTAGTTCTTATACCAGAGATGAGAGGGATGGCTATACAAGACTTAAGCATTCAGCAAAAAGATGAACACAGGAGAACAAACACCTGGAAGAAACTAAAAGGACAGGAATGGGGGGAAACATCTTAAGAAACAAAAGCAAGAGGGTTTTTTTCTCCCCTTTACAAATACGGTTTGAAACCAGCAGGAACAATTATGGTAAGCTTTAACTTCTGCTAAGATACCAGTGCAGTTTGTTTTACCCAAACAGTGTACACAGTCCCCATAATCACTTTCAGAACAATCCAAATTCTTGCTATTTAGTTTTCTAGATTTTTGTTCAACTACATTTGTCTGCTGAGTTGTGTGGGTAGTTGGTCACATTATCTCCACAAGCACGACATTTTTGGAGTAGCATGGTGCACAGCTTTTAGCAGCTTTATAGGAAAGAAATTTTCAGTAGTTCCTTGTGGTGTACTTTTTAAGATTATATTCACCGTTTCATGCTGAAATGTCTTTCTGTAATAACATTTAATGATTTTTTTTTTCAGCTTGATTCCTAAATTAACATCTGTATTTTATCCCCTTTATTGTTCTTTATCCCCTTTTTACTGAGGTAAAAAACCCAAACAAAACCACAAGCATTCCACATGAGTGATTTTTGGAATCACACACAAATAAAGTAACAGCTACCGACTGCGGCACTCAGTACTTGAAACTGAGAAGGCTAAAACACAAGCTTTAAGAAAGATTACGTATCTCTAAGCTATTTAATGGAAAACCTTTGACCATACAATATCATTAGTCAGAAATTGTTCCAGATATTCTTTGAAGATGTGAAAGGAATTCACTTTACACAGGTAAAGCTAAACAAACCTTTAAGGAATAAGATTATTCTGAAATAACTCTTCTACTTTAAAATGTATAGCAGCTATATTTTATCCCAGAACAACTTTTACCTATAAATCACCTTTAACCACATACACTTTTGAGAGTAAATACTTAAAAATATTTTTTGACTATTACACTAATAATTCATTTAGTCTTTTAAACATTTCAGCAAAAGCTTGTACTGGAAAAAAAATCTAGTTGCTAGGATGCATAATTTGAAGTTGTATGAAAAATGGAAACATGCTTAAAGATAATATGAATCATTTTGTCAGAGCCATACTACACAGGAAAAGATGCATGCCCTCCCTGCCCCCCTGTTCTTCCCCCTGGCCTCAAAAGAAGACTTCTAGAGGAGACTTTTGATTTTGCTTTTTTTAATAGGTCTGCAAAAGCCAAGGATTTATAAAAAGCACATGCAAGTCCATTTATATTAACAGATCAGCAAGAAGCTGCAAACTTTCCTTAGTACAGGAACTATGTCTTTAAGATAGGAAGTAGTAAATAAAATAGGACACCAAAAGTGACAGCCAAGGTGACGACAGCAACTCTGCTGACAGCTGAATTCCTGGTTTGTTCCTTGGGCATAGGGATGTGTGGAGACAACACCCCAAACCAATTAAAACTCCCTGTAGCTTCAGAGAGAACAGCAAAATCAGTTTGTTTTCACTCTTTTACTGATCCACTTTAAGTCGTAGCAACAGATCTACAATTTTCAAAGTGTTTTGTATTGTAACCAAGATTCTTGGTTTCATCTTTCTCCTGAAAGAAGGCATGTAAGTGAATATAAATGGGATCAGAAAAAGAGATAAGAAAAAGGTTCAACAGTCCCATCTTCAAATGCCATGAGGTAAACACATTCTTGGATAGTATGCCCTCTCCAACTCAGTCTGAAAAGCCTACTGATGAGTTATTGAAACAGCAAGTCACTGTTCATAGTTTAAGCCATACAGTAATTTAATGCAGCTGCAAGAATGTGCAACACTGTTTTTCTTGTTAAATTCTATCAACTTTTTCTCCCTTATGATCTCCTTATGTGGCACATCTTGAAGACAAACCCAATGCACTATTTGGGTTTGCTATAAATCGTCCAATCATTCCTTCCTTGGAAGAAAATGGGTATCAGAATGTGCCTTACTGTCAGGAAGACTGGGTTTTTCCTTTTCTACAGAATAGGTATGACCTGTAACTTCTGTATATGCTCCAACTATGTCTCTAGCCAAAAGTGATTATGTTTAGTAAAGTACAGTGAAATCATTCCCCCCTCTGCCCAACTAACACCTCAGTCTTTGTCCAGGTGTAAAATTTGAAGTGCTAACAGCACTGGAAAATTTTTGACTTACATTACAGTGAGATCCATGAACATTTAATAGGATTTCAATTATCAGTCCACAACCTGTGACAAACATCAGTTACTGTCACCTCAGTGCTAAGAAATATTGTAGCACACAGTTGTATGGGACTGTAACCGAATTGATGATTATGGTGTAATTATTTTTTTTCCATAATATAATAAGTTTTCTATAATTAACAACTGTCAGTCACCTCAATATCCTGCTAGGCTTTCTGTTTGGTGGGGGTTTTTTTGTGATTAAACCTCCATGGAAGTAGAATTTAATCAGTGATTTAAGTTAAACTATATATGCTAGACGCACCAACATTAAAACAAAATTCTCAGTACTGATGAAAGTGTCACACAATGATTTTGATGCACTTGTTGGTACAAGAGAATCTCTCATGCTGACCACTATCGTCTCCATCCCTCCCCATCCCGTTTTGTTTGTTTGGGGTTTTTTTATGGTATGCTGTGTGCCCCAGGACCATTCAAGTAACATACAGAAAACTGAGGAAAAAGATTTTGAAATTTCACAGAAATCAAATAAAAATCTTACAACCCACAGCAACATCCATGGTTCTTATTGCAATAAAAAAGTCAGTAGGTATTCCTCATCCTATTCACATGAAGATAACTTTTAAAGAAAAGGTGCTAATATTTTGTATTGTTTCATCTATGAGGTAGATGGCACTTTCATATAAATAGTGTCAATCAGAAATTAAGTTAGCTGTGAACCTGCAACTAGCGCTCCAGCACTGACTGCTCAAGTCAATTAAATAATTCCTCATTTTAAAAGAGAAACAGGAAGTCTTTGAAAGAAGTGCTGGCTGGGTACACAGACAGATGCCTTCCCTCAAAAAAGGTCAGCGGAATTCTGGCTTTAGCCTCCAGACTCCTTCACCGTTCGGACTCCTGTGGAAGGTGCAGAGGTTGCGGAGAAGTTCTCTGAAGACACAGGACTGCGCCACAGGCAGTTTGGATTCAAATTCGTGTAGTAGTTCCTGAGTGCTAGCCTCACCGTCCACACGGGCCTGGAACGCTATGAAGTTACGCACGCTCACGAGCAGTTCATCATATTCTGTTGTACACGGGGCTAGGGTGGATGCTTGCTCATGAGTCTCATCTCCCTCAATCCCTGTCTGCTGTGGTAAAAGGAGGTGATTTCTTGCCCTCATCTTAGCTAATAAAGATGAAGAGTCTAGTGCACTGGATGATGATTCTCCAGATTTTCCATCAAAGTGCCCATTGGAACTGCATTTCTTTACATTTTCTTTCTTCATTGTATCTGCATCCTGCAAAGAAACATAAGACTATGGATACAGTTGGATTTTGAGATCCACAGAATCTGTTAAAATCTGCCTGCTGTTTAGACTTAAACTACAAACATGAGTGCTAAGAAGTTAGTAATCTGAAATGCACAATACAGAGGTAACGTGTTCTGGTCTCAACATTACAACTCAGGAAGCGAAAGAAAAGCACTGCTGGTGTTGAGACAGATAAGTAGATCATGTTGCAATTTGTGACTGCAGTATCTGATCAGACTTCATTGAGATGCTATATCAAATAATGACAAATCAAAGTAATGGTTGACAAAAATTATGGAATTCTACATAAACATGACAAATGAGTATGAGACATCCACAATATAAATTGCATAAATCAGAACATTTCACATATATCAGCTATTAAAAAAGAAATGTTAGCTTGTGTCTCTTACCTTGCACTTCTTTGCAGGTGATGCACAAGTGGAATGTGAAGAAAGCAGCTTGGAGTTTCTTTTTTGACCAAATCGACTTCTAAAAACCCAAAAAAAGAATTAATACCATAAAACATCCTTCTCAAAATGATTAATTTTGCAAAAAAAACCTGACTGGGTTTGTATTTTAGGGTTCACTGAATCACAGAATGTTTTGAGTTGGAAGAGAACTACAAGGATCATTGAATCCAACTCCTGTCTATGCACACGACAACCTCAAAAAAATCACACCATGTGTCTAAGGGCATTGCCCAGATGCTTCTTGAATTCTGTCAGGCTTGGCATTGTGACTACTTCCCTGAGGAGCCTGTTCCAGTGCTCCACCACCCTCTGGGTGAAGAACCTTTTCCTAATATCCAATCTAAACCTATCTTGGCATAGCTCCATGCCATCCTTGAGATCCTATCACTGGTCACCAGAGAGAAGAGACCTGCTCCTGCCCCTCCACCTTGCCTTGTGAAGAAGTTGTAGACCACATAGGGTTCTTATTAGCCCTCTCCTCAATTCTCTCTCCTCTACTGTGCAATAATAATGCTTTCTTTGTACTTCAGAATGGATTTTGGAGCCTTGTAATATGTTTTCACATCTATTAAACATAAAACTTCACTTTGATACATGTTACTGCAAATATCAAGTGGGGGAAGAAAAACCAATGTAAATCCATAGCATCCTAAAGAACAATTTTGTTTTTGGAAAAGTACTATCAGGACTGAACATACTTTATTCCTGATGGTGCACCTGAAAGACCACTCATGCCTGTCCACGTCGGCACACCAGAAGCAGCTCCTAAACATCGCTGCCGAGAGACTTTTAAGGCTCGTAAGGCATCCTGAGCCACTCTGTTTGCTTCTGCTTCCACCAGCACATGATCTGCACTGGAAGCTTCCATAATGACATCATGCTTCATAACACTGTGTACTCCTAAAAACCAGAAGACACAAGAGAAGGTGAAGGAGGATATCTGTTAATTTACATGTTTACCTGAAAAATTAAATATTCACCGTTTAAGTGAATGCCGGAATCATATTTCCCCCCCACTTTTCCAGCTGACTACATTCAGCACTTCAGTATAACCATTTCTAATAAGAAAACCCCCTTCTATTAGTTAAGCAATAAATTTGACAGAAAATCACTTTTGGTCTCCTGATAAGCACAACAGACTTGGTAATTATGTGGGTAAATTGATCATTTCTATTGTTATGGACAGGACAGAGAGAAGTGAAATCTCTTGTGTAAGTGAAGGATGGTCACATCCTTATTTCCAGAAGAAACATCACATTACTTCTATACCCAGAGGTGTTTCTGGAAGGTTGCAGATCTTTCTGAAGTGTTTGTGCCAAAGTAATTAGCACATTCATAACCAGAACATTTCAGTGATGAACATTTTAATATTTCACTACAGTAACAGAATAGATAAAACATTTTGCATTGTAGCTCTAACCAAGTACTTTTGAGTACCAGTTCTCTAACCAAGAGCTGCTCCTTCCTTCCCTTGCCTAAGTTTTATACACCTCTCTAAACAGTTTGACACTGCTGACCAGTCAACAATGGTTACCTGATTTTTTGAAAAGTTTCTCCAAGACATAATCATCATTTTTCTTTGAGTCTTCCTCATTCTCTTCACTGTTCTCTCTTCTGTATCGCTTTTGTTTCACTAGATGAGGAATCCGCTCTCCTTCAAATTTGGCATCTTTGTGATGTTTCTTGGACTTACTTTTGTGGCTCTCATGTGACAGTATATCCACCCTGTGCTTTGTTTTTGAGGTACACTTATAATGATTATCTACTTGTCCATCTTCAGTTTTAACAACCTGCTTTTCCCAAGAACCAGCTGCACCACAGGTAAGGCTAAAACCTCTCTCGAGATTTGCATTAGCTGTTCCATGTACCTCACCAGCTACTACGGTGTTCAGACATTTGGCATTCCCTGAACATCCCGCATCCCCTGGCAATGACTGTGACACAGATTTATCAGCTCTTTCCAACCTTTCCTCCTTGTCTTTATTCAGCGAATTTACACTAGTAGCAGCTTGTACATTATCTTTTGCATAGCTGTTTTGGTCAAATGTTTCCAAATTTCCTCTGGTTTCCTCACTTGTTTCTATTGCTTTAGAAGAGGAATCTGTCATGTGAGTAGTTGAGTAGGAATTGGATGACTTGCTGTACTTTGGTGAGCTGCTTTCTGTAAGATGGAGATCACCTTTAGAAGTGTCATTATCAGGTGGCTTTTCAAGTTTCTGTTTCAACTGGTGTTTTGGGACTTGAACATCTGAACCAGTACCTGAGGGAAGAAAGAAATTAGTATCCACTTATCACACACTTCAAACTTCTGTTTTGTTTTGGTTTTTTCTTCTTTTAAAGAAACAGAAAAATATGTGTACCTGCAAAAATTGCACTTGTTTCTGTCCCCTGTGACGCATCTGGGCTGCTCAAAGTAAAAAGTTCATAAAGGTCATTGGATTTGAAAAACCGCCTCTGCTTAGGGTCTTTCAGCACTCTGTTTGTTAAAAACTGTTTGAAGATTTGTCTATAAAAGGGAAAAAAAAAGAGTACTTTATGCATGCAACAATGTCTAGCTATGTTTAAGTACTGAATGAGGTACTTAAACAGAAAACTGTGTAAGTACAAATGTTACCCCGCAGAACAATTAAACAGCAGGAAGACAATGCTGGTTTCCAAAAGACAATCTGGAGTTAACAACTTTCAACCAACTAAATTGTTAAACACAGGGATTTATTGTTTTGCAACAGCCCCATAACACAACAGGTAACCACCATCCTGAAATATCCTATAAGGCATCCCTTAACTAAGCAATAAATAACTTCACAGCCACAATTTTTTTTTTGTCCATTAAAATTGAAAAGACTGTCTATATTACAATGAAACTATCAGAGAGCTCCTGAAAGAAAAACAAAAGCTTGCCAAAATGTTAACATTTTAATGGTTCAATTGGTTGGAGAAATCAAAAGCAGCAGAGTAGCTCAGTCTGATGGTGATGACTCAATGACAATCGCTGAAAAGGGAAATCAGACTTGTGGTTGAGAGGAAGGAAAAAAAGAGCCCACCTGCAGAGGACTGAAAAGAACAAATCTTGGGGACAACTAAGTTGCAAAAAGTCTTCTAGTACTGGTACATCTACTTCCATGCCATGTTGGTACTACACATCTTTAGATTACAAGTTGTAGGCCTGCTTTCCTGTACAAAAAGCACATCCCTAAATTATGCTGGAAATCAGTTCTCAACAACTGTTTTTATTGTGGTTTTGGCACTGCTAGCATTAAGCAGGAAACCTATTTTTAAATCCAATTGGCAAAAACTAAGTGTAACACGGGTCCCAACTCCTGTAGCGTACCCATTAGAAGACACTAAAGTTTTTAAGGATTAAATGAGCCTCATAGCTTCCTGCAAGGATGATCTCGTATTTGCAGGAAAGAAAACACAGGCAAAGAGAAAAAACAACTTGCTTAAAGTTCAAAGTCCCCTGCACTGTTCTGGAAATAGATGAATTTCTGATGGCTGTTCTGACCCTTTAGAGCCCACTTCCTTGATGTGGTCAATGTTATTCAAACAAGTATGCCAGAGGGATGCAAGCCAACCAACAGCGGATGCTTTGTGTCCATGTGGTAAAATAGATTAAAAAAGGCACTCAGTAAGTGCAGGTATTTCATTATTTAGAGCTTTTCATTCATCTCCATTTTCAAAGAGGGTATTCCAGTTCTAAAGAGAACAGCCTAGATAGAGGATTCCAATATACATTCATTTGGAACACATGTGAGTGAAGTTAACTACTGAGAAAGCTGAATGGGAAAGCAAAAAGATTTCACTGATTTCAAAATACAAGCACTTTAAGACTTCAGCTACCTTTTGGAATACATAACATGAATATGACTGGTGGTCCTTTGGATTTAATTCTCTCACTCTGGAATGATTTGGAAATAAAATCAAATTTAGTTTGTAGAGTAGTAAATGGACATATGTACCACATCTTTGTATGTCTTAAGGACAATATACAGAACTTGCTGATTTTAATTTGCATTTCAGACTTGAGTGTTATCTTCTGAGTAAGGGGCCCATTTTTTCCTATCTATGCCTCACACTCTCTCATACACAGTGAATTCTGGATATGCTGGACACAGATGCTGAAACAGATTGATAAGCAGCAGTACAGCCTTGCAGTTAGGAATAAGATACTAGAAGGCCCATTTCTCAGCAGAAGATATTAAAAGTTTTTCATGACATTGGGAGCTGCAAGCCATGTGTCACATGGACAAGTACGTCACTGGTACACCACCTCAGATTCTCTACAAACATTTCCTTGAGCATATGATTGTCTCCAGAAATCATTCTGACTGACCTGTGGTATATCTTCTCTTCAATAGTACCTGCAGTGAGAAGCCTATACACAGTCACCTGTTTCTTTTGGCCTATTCTCCAAGCACGCTCCCGAGCCTGGAACAGAAAAGTTTGGTTACCAGACATTAGTCTATTAGACATGTGTTTGACAGAGAGATATCAATACCACTATTTCAAACCTAGTTTGAACATTAAACAAATAGTTCAAGAAGTTACATAGTTGTGGTATTTCTACAACATTAGGGCAACTAACTCAGCAAGACAGAAAAACAATTTAGAAAGTTTACATACATAAGAAGACAAGTCTCCAATCGTACCAACAACTCTATTAAAAAAATGTTAAAATTAGAACTAGGATATGTGCTTTATAAACTTACTCTAAAAGGGATCTGTTTCACAATAGAGCTTTAATATACAGATTTCCTTTGAACTTTTTCTTAGCTGAAAACCTTTCTACAAACACCTTGAACCAACAGCTAAAAACCAAACCACTCTTGGTCAGACAACACATTTGCAAATCTCAGAGCTATGTAGGATTTCCACTGAAAACAGTTTTTTCATCTCAAACATGTACGCCCTGCATACTGTTTGGGGATCTGATAAACCAGACTTTCATCACAGCAACAGATGAAGAACAACGTCTTTCATGTGTTGGCTTAACAGCAGCTTCTAAGGGCATAGCTTCATATGATTATTTAGCGATATAGCCACTTTAAGCAACACTTGTTCTCCTTTTCTTACCCTGCACTGCCACCACAAACAGCCACGCCTGTTCAAAAGCTTGCACAGCTCCACTCTCCCTTCAGAAACATCTACTTTGTTTGTTTATTTAGTAAAAAAATGCCCACAACAGGCCTTTTCAACTGCTTGTTTGGTTACACTCTAAACAGGCTATATGAATCAAGAATATTGAAGAGTGGTAAGGTACAACAGCATAAAGGGGATGTGGTGGGAACCATTTAAATTGGCTTTGCCAGAAGAGTAATCATAATGTGGAACTGCACCCTAAGCGACTATTACTGGGAACAGCAACTTAGGGAAGAGCAACATAGTGCTTTAACACTGTTTGAGGAGATAAATGTCATTCTGTCTTCAGTTTTGTTTCAACTTAGCTGGTAAATTGAATGTAACAAACCAAACTCACTTGTGTGTCAGTACTGGGGTTCCAGTCAGGATCATAAATAATAACCCGGTCAGCACCAGTCAAGTTAACTCCAATGCCACCAACACGAGTTGTTAGAAGAAAAATAAATATGGATTTGTCCTTTAACACAAGAAAGAATTTAGTAGACCAAGAATTACCAAAGTACAAGATAATTTTCTTCTTACTTCCTGGATTGTATTATCAGCATTATTGGCAATGATGCAAAGGGAATCAAGCAAAGGAATACATTTCCTTGTTTGTCTAATATCTCTTCTGACAAATAAAAGTAGTTTGATTTAAATTTTATCTACTGTTGTTCAGTAAAATTTCATTCCCCTTTTTCAGCTCTATTTTTTTTTCTTAGCAGAAAACCCAACTTAAGCCTGATAAAAGTAATGACCCTTTTCTGTCTCTCACAAAGAAAGTAGTTTCACTTAACTGAACTTCCTAGGTTTGTGTCTCAAACCTGAAGAAGCATGTTTAAAAACAGACCAAAAAGGAATACAAGAACTCAGTCATACTCACTAAGAGGCATTAGCCTGTAGGATGCAACATCTCACCTCATTGTATCTTGCTATAAGGGGCTGTCTGGAACCTATTGTTGTGGTGCCATCCATCCTGAGGTAGGAATAGTTTTTCTTTCTCACAAAGACTTCGAGTATGTCCAGCATCTGTTGTGATGGAAAAAAAGTAATGGAATCCAGACATGAAGTCTTGGCAACTGTCTGATCAAGCTGTTAGAATTTCTGGTTACAACTGTAGTGCCAATCATACAAACAAGATGATGACCAAAAAACTTGAGCATCTTAAATAAGCTGAATATTTACTAAGTCATGTAATTGGGGAAAAAGGGGAAAAGAAAAAAGGCAAGTAGTTATTTCACTGCTGAATGCACAAGTGGAATGTTTGTACTTGGTTTGGGAAATTCAGAGCCATGGTCTCAAGCCAGATAAATAGTGCAGAATTCCACAGGAATCCACAGAAACAAGACAAAACTATGAACACAGGGAAAACAAATGAAGGCAACTGTCTGTGCCACTAGCCCAAAGCAGACTACTCAGAGGAGTAGATCTGAACATGCACTAGAAAGAGTAAGCAAACTGACTACCAATTCTGTTCTGAAACTAAATTGTAGGGACAATAAATACATCACCACTGCTTTAGCTTCGTACTACATAGATACAGCTGACACAAGCTTTGACCCAGTAGACTGAATTTGGGCAATACTGCTACAACACTGTCATTCCAGTAAAGCTTGCTGGGTTTGGGAGCTGGTCTCCAGTTACTCCCAAAACATTAGTCATTTTGCTGGTGTTTCTGTATTTACTTTTGTTTTTCCTTATTTTTTTTTTCTTATGGCTTTTTTGTTTTGTTTGTTTGTTTTTGGTTTTTCCCCCAACATGATGATAATTTTCTGAGAAGGTTACCACAGAAGGTGGTTCAAATTACAAGTCTTGTTGGGAAACACACACACACACACACGCACGTCTTCAATTTTAGTAACAACTAAAACTAAAACAATTAGCTCATCTTACCTGTCTTGACTGGGTAAAAAATAACACTCTGTGACCTTGCTTGTGCCATATTTTCAGCAAGGATTCTACTACTATCATTTTTCCAGAACGTTTCCAATATCCAAACTGATCTGTTTCCTCCTCTTCGGCATCTGGTAAATCCTTCAAAATCCTGGGACCACCAGAGAAGAGGTCAGGGTGGTTGCAAATCTTTCTCAAAGCTACTAGCCCTGAGAAAATCTAAAGAATACAGGATAAAAAAAGTTTTATTTTCTTGACAAATACTTGTATCTATATGGCTTGTGGTTAAGAAAAGTAAACAGCAATACATTAATCCAGTCATCATCAAGGAGTTTGTTTTTAATAGTGGCTTGCTTTTTAGAGAAGACTATGGATGCCAATACTCATTTAATAAACAGTTTTAAGAAAAATCAGCACAAGAGAAGGTCAATGAAATTTTATGTTCCTGTGAGCCTGTTTCCGTGACAGTGTTAAGATAATTCTGCAACAATTTCCACATTAGCAAAACCAGTCCCCAGCTATAACTCAGTCAATTTTTTCTTTCTCAAAAGGAAAAATTCCACAAAGTTTGTTACTTGAAATTATTGTGTCCTTCCTTCCAACTCCTGCCATGTTAGCAGGTAACTTAAGATAGACCTTGAGGATAACAAGTATACCACCAGAATGCATGGTAACAAAGAAAGATGAGTAAACACATTTGAACAAACATATGAAGCTGAAAATTACCACTTGTGATGACATTAGAAGGATTCTGTTCAGTTATTCATTCAACAACAGTACAAGTGTTATTTATTTTTCTGATATAATGGACACTCATAAAAGCTGAACTAGCTTGAAACAGCAAATCCCTCAATCTTCTATCACTACAACTTGGATGAGCCTGCTCATAATTTATGGTTTGTTTGTAGAGTGGGGTTTTTTGTTTTTCAGCTGGGATTCACTGCTGTCATCACAAAACATCTAATAAAAGCACTGACATTTACTGTTCAGGATTTTCTGAACTCTAGCAAATATGATAGCTCATTCTGCAACATCTTAGATAAATTTCTGCAGATAGTCTTGTGCACATCGTCTTTTGAAGATTAGCCTCCTTAAAATAATTTTAATTAGGATAACTAAAACTCCTAGGCACTTGAAAAATCTTGGCCAAAACAGTGATAAAGTCAAAATATCTGCTTTGCATGGCACTGCAATATACATGGCTGTATTGTCTATACAACTGGAGCTACTGGGAGTAAGGGAAGAAGGGATTTCACAGTTAACAAGACGAGGAAATGTCAAATTATACACTATAACCAAAGGATATTACTTTTTCTCTTAGAAACAGTAGATCCGTATCCTGAAGCTAAAATGGGAGTGAAAAATGTCCACTGTGTGCACACAGTGGTGTGATGGACCAGATGTGTGCTCTGTAGGAGTCATAGGGAAATAGACACCACAGAATGTTAGCAGTTGGAAGGGATCTCAAAAGATCATCTAGTCCAACCCCCTGTGTTCCTTACACGTACAATGGCAGGGAGGTTGGAACTAGATGATCTTTAAGGTCCCTTCCAACCCAGGTCATTCCATGAATCTCTGAATATTTTTGATCAATAAAAGCAGACATCCACAGAAGCAAAACTGAAGTGTGCTTCCTCCCCTTTCTGCTCAGAACACAGAAGTGAAGGTCAGTCCATGACTTTACTCATCAAACTCTACCTGTCATTAACCTTAATTAATGCCAACCTGCATGTCTCCATTGAGAATCTGGTAAACTTCTTTAGAGTTGATGAAATTTTGATAGACTTGGCGCTGCTCATCTGTCAAGCGGCAAAAGAGGACCTACCAAAACAAACAGACAAACTGCTCAAGGTCAACCTGTAAACTGTAAGTACAAGTGACTTTTAAGGTTTTATTTACAATGTGCTATAACCAAGCTTCACAGATGTCTGACATACTGAAATACTAAGTTAAAAGATACTGCACAAATACCACTAGAAATAAAAAACTTAGATTTTTTTAGAGAATGAACATAATCATTAAGATGGGTTTAATGAGTGTTTCTATGCCACTTTCTAGTTGTTATTTTTTCCTCTCAAATTGCTTCCATTTTGGAAGCTTTGAAGAGGTAAATGTAAAATGCTCATATTCTCTCAAAGCTGTTTGCAGGAAATGCTTTCCATTGTGTATCTGTTATGTCCCTTACAATTTGCAGATTCTTAGTACCTCATAGGAAGGTTAGCACACAATCTGTTCTACCAGCCTTTGAGTGTGAGCATGTAACAATTTTTCAGATGCTCTTAAAGACTCAAATGGAACAAAATCACTTCCTTGCATCCTGCTAGACAACCAATATTATGCCATAAGGCAAACTTATGTAAGTGCTCTGTGACTGACAAGAACAAAAATCAAGTTTGTTTAGTCTGTTTGATTGCATTCCTTAAAGTAGTCTAGACACTTTAAAGTGTAGAAAGTATAAAAGCATATAGAAATTAAAAATTTGATTAAAAAAAAGATCACCAAACCGTACAGCAGAAACTGAGTATGGCCTACTCATTTACTGTCTTACAGACTAGCAGATCTACTTCTCTTATAGAGGGAGGAGACAGGAAGGAAAAGAGTGAGGAGAGGACAAGAAACTCTGAAGCGCTGAAACCTGAGTAGCAGAAGAATCTAATAATTACTATGAGTGAGTATTTGTAGGAATTTCAGTTGTGTAAATAATTGTTTCAACCTCCTCTACTTTGAATCAAAATACTTCCTAAAAATATCCCACCTCTTTGTAGAGCCAAAAGGTTTTAGATCAAAAGGCTAATATTTTGGAAATTTACTATAATATACAGGCTCTGCTACTTTGCACTATGAACTGCCATCAAGTATTTCTCTACTCTTTGCTGTCTAAATGAATTTTTTACAGCAGGAAAAAACAGCATGCACCTGTGACCTAGGAGGACAGTATTAAGCAGACCCGTCTACACTTTTATATATCTTTTGGTTTTTAGATGATGTTTTTTAGTACTTGGATAGACCCTGCAACAACAACCATTTAATATTCAGAACACAGGTGAAAAGAATATGCAACTTGAAAGCTCTACATCTTATCTTTAGTTAAAACAGCATTTAATCTGCTATTAGTACAAATAATTTCCATCCATGAAAGACTGGATTTTGGGGAGGCAGAGGGCTCAGATCTAATAGTAGAGATAAGCAAACCTGTTCATTTTTATCTGGAAGTGAAAGGCTCATTTTTACATCAGCCTTCATTCTTCGCAGCAAGTAGGGGTTTATGGTGTCCCGTAGCACACAGGCACATTTGTATGCAGTTTTTACCTGATAAAGGAAAAAAATGCAGAAGCTGTATTTTGATTCTTGATGTCAATTTTAGCAACAAGCAAAATTCCATAATTAGTGATAGGAAAATCCTAGTAAAGTGACATGGTTTATGATTTATATGGATCTACAGTTATGTATTCAACACAACACAAATTGCAATAAAATTCACATTAGCAACAGGAGGACTCAACCAATAAAGTGTTCCTCAGATACCACTGTTTATTTTTCCTAATTTACTGGACTTTTAAAAAGAGACCAGAAATGAAATATTCCATTCAAGAAGTGAGTATAAACTTGTACAGAACCAAAATCCTTATGGAAAAACTGCTAACACATATGCTGAAGATCAAAAAAGAAGCCTGCAGCAATGGTAGTTTCTCGACAGTAAGTGAAGATTACAGCCTGCTTAAGACTATTAAAGAAATCAGTACAAGAAAATCCCCATGATCACAGAAACTAAAGGTCACTCTGGCCTTAAATGGAGCATATGGCTCTATAATGGATAATGGATGTGTGAGATGGGTATTAACTGTACATAATGGCTAAAAATACCTTCATTTCTCTTAAAGCGAAACAACATATATAATAAATTATTTACATGCAACAAACAAATTGGCTATCCAATTTAGTAAACTACTAAGCTTTAGACAAGGGAAGAACATAAAACTCAAGAAGAAAATAAAACTTTAGCAATGTATGTATGCAAAACATTATGAAGAATATTTAAAAGGATACAAGTTCAGTAGCATTTATAACTTAATGTGCAATTATGCAGACAATGTATCTACCAACAATTCAACAGACATTTAAGAAAACAAATTCTATGAACTGTAGCTACAAAGAATACATATTCAAAGCAATATTCCAAATAATTTTTGCTTTCAAAATGAGAGTTTAGCTACTTTCAGACTTCCAATACCTACTTTAGCTTTTTGAAATGACAACAGTTTACAGTTTCAATTTAAGGATTCCTCTATTGCATAATTTGCTAAAGCTTGATATCAAACAGTAAAATTCCATTTGCATACATCAGAACACAAGATCTGTCACCTCCCATGACAATTTGCTTATCTTTATATCAAACAATACTTCCAATGATTTAAACTTAACAAGAAAACCTTATGTATAAGCTATACCTCTGTATAGATGAAATGGTCTCATTTAGTCAAACAGTTCTGTTCACACATGCAGCAGTAAAACACATCTGCAACTCTCTTTGGGGTTATTTTCTAGAACATGCAGCATGAAGTATATTAAAAGTAAGTTTAGAAATAAACATTACAGTTTCCTTCAAGCAAAGCATCTTTGATGCATTTACCTGGACAGGAGAAGCATTGGAATATCCTCCCATTGTTATTGGAACTGAAAATTGTTCCATGAACACAGGTAGTGTCCCCAGTTTCCCTGGGAATACAAAGTCAAAGAGGGACCAGAGCTCCTTTAGGTTATTTTGCATAGGGGAGCCAGACAAGATGATTCGATGTGGTGTACGGAACTATTAATAGCAAACACAAAACCAAAAAAAAGTTATTCACGTGGTTCATGAAATTAATTCATCAATGAATTCTCAGTTTAAAATACGTGGCCTCATATTCCTGAAACAAACAGTTGTCTGCAATATATTATCCATAAACTGTTAGCAGAAAATGAACACCAGCAATCTGACTCTTACCCTTAATGGCAGATTACTGCACAACTTAAAATTTCTTTATTTTACTCTTCTCTACCACACTTATGTAAATTTACTGCTGTAAACTCATTAAAAATGTTAAGTAAATGAATCAGTCAAATACAGACCACTGTGACTTATGCTTTTATTCTTTATTAACGGTCACATGTGTAATTTCATGATAAAGTAATACAGGCTATTAGATTTTGGAACCTCTCCCCAGAATGCTTGAAATCTTTCATTTATTTTTTATGAAGTACCTGCTTGCATGCAAGTGTGACTGCAGCATTTGGATTTCGGATTTTGTGACCCTCATCCAGAATCACATAATGCCAATCGTAGCTGTGGATGTTATCCTGCATCAGTCGAATGTATGAGTAAGACGTAATTAAAATTCCATGGCATGAAGCAATTTCATGAATTAGTTTCATCTAAAAGCAAGAAGTGCACATTATCAGTGAGACAAAACTCAGAGCTACTGAAATACAGGTTTGCTACCCAAAGTATGCACAAACAGCTTTGAAAAAGCAGTTATATAATTTCTTTTGCAAAGAAAATAAGTATAGACAAGATTTTAATTACATGATTCTTAGCTCATCTGTAAAAGAATGAAGCACTTAAATACTGTCTTGTAATAGATCACAATTTGACCTGAAGGAATCAGTGCTGTGGTGGCTTTTTTTTTATTTAAAAAAACACCCAAACCAAACTACATTTGATTAGAGTAACCAGTTTCTTCACATTCCCCTGTATTTACCTCACAAACCCAGCTTTGTGTACTGCGTGCAAGATCTAGAATGTTAAAGGAAAATTAAGAGAAAAACTGAAAAACAATCACAAAAAACTGCCAATCCTAAATTCTGTCCAATCTCTTCCCTTAATAGGATTAATACATTTATTATTAATCATCAAATTGTGTGCTTCTCTTGTAAGCTACATACTTTCCAAGTTTTTACTAGATTTTATAGATGAAAATGATAAAGGGCAGTCACAGACTATATATCACCTTCCACAGCATTCACAGTATTTAAGACTCATCTCTCTTGCATTTATCCTCCACATATAAATCTAGAAGACTTAAACAGAAGATGATGGGCTGGGAGACAATCCTGGATAAAACAAACATACTCAATGTAAAAGAAAAATAAAGCAGAACCACCAGAGAATTTGCTAAGGGAAGGACAAAACCCTTATTGACTATAAGTGCTTTTAAGAAAAAATAAACCAAACCATTAAAAAACAAAAAGAAAAAAATCCACCTTAAAGACTCAGATGGTGTTAAAAGCCCACAATCTCTTATTAAAAAATTTCTTACTCAGACATATCCCAAGATTCAAAAAGCTCCTCTGCTCTTAACTGCTCAAGAATTTCTGCTTTCTGATTATCATCTCCTGATAGAACCATGACATGTTATTTAATGTTGACACCATGATTCTCAAGAGAAAGTGCAATCTTCAGAACAATCTGTATTACAGACAGAGTAGGATTTCTAGGCAGGTGTGGACATCCAAAGCTTAATTTTACCTGGCATATTGCCCATAGTCTGCAACCCTGTCCTAGTCTCAGCAATGGCCTATCATAGAATATTGTAGACATCACTACCCAAACACTTAAGACAAATCATCTCGGGCGACTTCAAATTAAAAGCTTGTAAAATATGTAACCTCTCCTAGTTTTTGCAATTAATAGGGTATGTCTGCAATTAGCCTGACTTACAGAATGCTACACTGTTGTCATTAAAAGATGTTTTGTGAATGTGCTGCTGTTATTATGGAGGCTCAAGAGACCAATCCCTCCTAGAGGGCAAGCAGTGGACTAGTAGAAAACAACAGCCATAAATCACGTTGTCAGGTAGCAGAGAGAACAGAAGTGAAACACAGGCACATGAAGGCCATTCACTGAAAACACACCACAGCAGAATCCTAGTCAGGATTTACTGAACCTGTAATTAATTAAAGTTTCCTTCAAGCTAAATTTTTAATAAACAAGGATTTGTGCTGACAATGAAGAAATACACCACCACAATTTTATCAACTCCTACTACAACTGCACTGGGTACTTTCTCAGAGGTTGCCTTTGCTTTAGTTGCAGCTCTTGGAATAATTTAAAATATTTTAAAATATGAAAACAGAGTTCATATTGGATACACACAGTTTTTGAGGCTGTGGCATTTCAGAATGTATGCAAGTTTGTCAGATATTCTTAAAGTCACAATTCCTGTTTAGTTACTCAGGCATGTTTAACTTCCCCATTCCACCTCCCTCCCTTCCACCCCCTGAAAATGCATTTTAATGAAGTCTTTCAGGACATATACTAGTAAACTAAAAAAAAAAAAAATTATTTTTTTTTAAATCAGGTTAAGAGAGACAAATCCTACTAATGCCAAAAGATTACACAGCAGTTATCTAGCTTTGAAAGTCTGAACACTGGCCTTTAAAATGTGCTAATGAATAGAAGAACATGCGAGCAGATTTGAGTAATTCTGATCTTGCAGTCTGCTCAGCACAGCATTTCAGGCCTTTACAGTGCAAGGACAGTATCTTCTCTAACTTAAGAGTGGCAAGTTGATTGTGTTGCCTTATCTTCACTGGGACACATGTACTGTACAAAGAGTGTAAAATTTTTGGCAAGCACCATATCTTCTGGCTAAGACATTTATGATTTATTCTAAGGACCACACCTCTAAGCAATTTTTTTTTCTTGTAGGTACCTCACTGTAGCTGCAAAATTGTTTCTGAAGCTACAAAAACAGGACAACTTTTTGACTGATGCTTACAGAAATAAAGTTTATCTTTTTAAGCATAAACAGGACCTGAGCTCTTCTATAATATTATGTATTAAAACCAGCAATTTTCTTAAACATAAATACGTATGTTAAGACTGAACTTAAAGATCTAGACTAGTGACAACTACAAAATTCTCTATAAATTCTCTATAAAATTCTATTTTGTTCTGATACCTTTAAGGCAAGTGTGAACTTAGAGATAATGTCTAGTCACTTATACAACCATCTATCATTTGTGAATCAAAAATGCATTCTTCAGCAGGCTTATCACTTCTCATAACCAACCATTAAGCCCAGAGATCCATAAATCCAACCTATAAAACCTCTTTACCTCTTTATTATTTCCCTGCCCCCAACAAAACAATCTAAGTGGCACCACGAAGAGACTTCAAAAGAACACATTACAATGTTTAATAATGTAAAAGTTGCAATAAAAAGGGCTAAAGCACTTACTACCTATTTAACAAGAATGCTACTTCTTGTGCCATGATACTAATATCTGAGTTTGGTCCTCAGTTCAGAAATAGTGCCTCTGGCTAGAATAGAGGTTCCATATGCAGTCAAGGCAATAACTAACCTCTGCAGCTCATTTTCTTCACGTGTACATTGTGTATTCTACTGTGAGGGTAGAAGGTCTAAAAGCTTCAGTGTCCAAAGTCATTGTGAAACAGCTGGTTCCACAGGTGCAAGGATCATGAACTGACAATTGCTTTTGAAAGCTGCATTGTGCATCAAGAATTTGACAATAATAAGTGAATGTAAAGTAATGGCTTTAAAAATGGTATGTGATTACCACCAGAAAGAATAGTTAGGCTCAGTGATACCTGTTGTAAAGATCAAGAAATTAAAAATTCAGCCTTGATCTTAAAAAAGGTCTCCTTACATATGCAATCTATTAAACTAAGATAACCAAAGTTCATGCTGCCTCTTATATTGTACAATTTACAAGTGTTCATGTGCCGCCAGAAGTTTGGGTTGTACAGAAGGCTTTTCTTCCTACTCTTAGAGCCTTCCTGCCTTTATCTTCTGTTCTATACCATAAATAAAACAGTATTTATGATACACTACATTAGATTTACTTATTTATTTTCTCTCATCCTTAGAGGTCTTGGAGCACTTGATATTTACAAGACACTTTAAGCTACATCAGATTTGAGTGGAAATCATAGTAGGAGGTTAACAGCTTAACACAGTACCACAGAACATATTTAACCACAAATGCAGTACCTTGTTCAAACTGAAAGCTAACTTTGTAGGGGAAGACTACTATTTAAATCTGTTTTCCCTATTGCTTCCAAGGGAGCACATTTACTCAGTCTGGAGAAGAGAAGGCTCCAAGGAGACCTTATAGTGGCATTCAGTATCTGAAGGAGGCCTACAAGAAAGCTGGTAAAAAACTGTTTAGGAGGTTAGATAGTGACAGAACCACGGGAAATGGATGTAAGCTAGAGGAGGGTAAATTTAGATTAGACATTAGGAGGAAGTTCTTCACCATGAGGGTGGTGAGACACTGGAACAGGTTGCCCAGAGAAGGTTGCGGAAGTCCCATCTCTGGAAGCTTTTAAAGCAAAGCTGGATGGGGCTCTGGGCAACTTGATCTAGTGGAAAGTGTCCCTGTCAGGCAGGGGGGTTGGAACTAGATGATCTGGTTGAGTATATAATACTGGATGAGTATTATAAAATTAACATGCAAAAGCAGTCTCCTGTAATGCCATAGCTTATCAGAAGATGGAATTGTCAGGAGATCAGATCAGCACTAAAGTATTCATAGAAAGAATACAGATTGAAAAGAAATTCAAGGCAAGAGTAAATCACCTGGCCCATATGTGATATATTCAGTGTATAAGTGTTATTTATGCTAATAAATTAGTAGTAAACTTTTCTTGTAGGTGTAAGAACAACCAGAATAGGAAAATGTTGTTTTCCTTTACTTTAATAATGAATCATAATCATAAATAATCTGATTAAGTGACATCTAGGGAAAAAAAATGTGCATGAGGCAAAGGCCACATCTACAGTGACTCCTGTTTAAAGTATACTGTTGTAGCTCTCAGATGTCCCATTAGGGTAGAATTAGAGAACTGAACCTATCTAAAGTGATCAGATGGTATCCAAATTTTTTAAAATTAACTTGTTGAGTATGTATTTGTGGGAGGACAATAGGAAGGTGAAGTCCTGAAAACCTGATTATTCCTCCAGATGGAAAAAGTTGAGATAGTCTGTCAAGTGTATTAATTAACAAATACTCCAAAATAACCTCTCACAATTTAATTTAGGAAGACGTGAGCACATTACTGAGGTCAACAGACTTTTAGGGCTTGAAAACATACCAAGTTAATTGAACAACAGGAAGCTATTAGCACATTAGAGAGTGCTATTCCTTTTTTGCCATGTACTGTAACTGTATCAATTATCTCAGAATATATTTAATCAAGTGCATTTAAGGACTATATCATTTTTATGTTATTACAAAAAATTAAGTAAATATGTAAGAAGAAATTTAAAAATGCTTTGCTAAATCCTGAAAATCCTTTTAAGCTTCTGAAATAGGAAGGCAAGGGAAAACAAAAATCTAAAGTTTTCCTTGCTTTGTTCCTGCAAGGTACCAAGGATTGAGACTTCAGACAAGTCAGGCTTGTCAACTTAAGAAATGGAGTAAGAGCATGGATATTAAGAGACTGGCCAAGAAAATTAACACAGAAAAGGCACTGCCTGAAAAAAACCAACAAAGTAATGCTGGCATTAAAGAAAATGAGACTAGGTGATACCAACTGATATAATGACCAACTAAGAGAAGCTGCCTGTGCAAACAAAACATTTTAAATATTAGATAAATGACATACTGATTCATGGAAGTGCGAGGAGAGAATTCACCAGTACTAGAAGCATATATTGGTGTACAAGCAGTCTAGCCACAAACTTTTAGCATGGACTACAGTACAAGCAAAGCTCAAGCAAGAAAGCTGTTACTATGTTTAATTTGCTGAGGGAACGCTAGTCTATACAATAATATAAATGTACTTGGTGTAACCTCTTTTTTGTCCAGTATCCTAACAAATTTAGACAAGACAGTGAACTTTTTATTTCTTTGAACAATCAGAGAAAGAGCACAAGTTTGCACAGAAACGTTCAGTAACAAGGAACACTTTTTTCAGCTAACACAAAACAAAATCAAACCACCCCAGTTCCTGGAATTACAAAATGGGTGTCAACTATTACCTTTTTGTTGGTGTAAGAACCAGTTTCATGGAGAATGGCGACTCTAAATGGAGGCCACCAAGTGTGGAATTCTTTTACCCACTGATGCATCACAGTAGCGGGACAAACAATCACTGTTGGACCCAATCCCTGGTACCTAAAATAAAGTATTAATGAAAAAAACCCTTTAATATACTCTACATTATGCGCCTTACTAAAATACACACATACTAAACCAACACAATTTATAGTTCAAGTGGAATATGACAGCTATGGAAAATTAATTGGCACTTTGTTATTCGGGAAGTCTGTTTTTTTAAAGGCAGATGAAAGGGGCACTACTATGAGAACCTATCCATGGAACAGCTAATGGATGCATTTATCAAGATAAACACAGAAATAGAAAAGCTCCAAACAATAAGGCATAAGGGAACTTCCTCCTGTGGTAATACAAATCAGGTTTGGGTAACTGCTGCTTCTGTAAGAGAAGAGAAATCATTAACAAACAGCTATTTTATTACTTCTATTAAAAAGAATGTGTAGCTAGAGTCTCACAAATGGATTTATGCACAGGTGTTCTGCTTCATGTTGGTAATATACTGTATATTACCACCATCATTTACAGAGAAGACAAGAACTCTAAACCAAAAGAATATATCATTCATGGTAGTTGAGGTATGAGATGGTTTAAGCCCAGCTCAGAAGTTTCTTATTTCTAATCATATGATTGTTTCTGAGAACTACTGAGGATGTTTGAAACACTGTCTTTCTGCATATCAAATGCAGAGCTACTCACAGATCAATCAAACAAGAAATATTACCATCACAAGCAAATACCAACAGTCATATAGGAAATATACTAAGTAGTGGTTACTGATAGATATTTTCCAAATACATTTCCTCTTTAAAAAACAGAACAAAATGACTTTGCAAACAAAGCCAATAGCTACAGTTATCACATACTGATCTGTGTCTCTCCAGCTATGTGCTATTCAAGTGGTAATAAATAAACAATTCAAAAGATTACAGTAGACATTCAAGACTACAAGCATACAGCAATAAAATAGGATTTTCCAGACAACAGCAATACACTGTTTCAACTATGCTACAAATCCAAATAACTACTACTGCTATGCTCTTAAAAATATCTATAGCAAAATAGCCAACTTTCCCAGAACGCACTAGGTTTTCATTCTTGATGGGTAGTAACAAATTACCTCTCTTTATTTGCCCAGTCTGTATCAAACAAGCTCACATGCTGAGTTTACCCTGGTGTCCCCCTCCCCCCCCAGCTTACACAAGGAGTTCACACCTCCTTTGATCAATTTTTAGAAAATCCACTCCTCCTCCACTCGGTTGTGTGAAACCTCTTCTGGCTCTAACTACTTTCCACTAGCCAACATGTTATTGGAGAGCTTATTTATATAGATGTGTCATCTAACTTATTCCAGTCTATGCTGTTTCACAAAACTAAACAAACCATTTACTTCTGGTTGCTACACTTACAAAAAGCATCTGTCATTCTCCTAATCACTGCAACAGATTTGCTCTGCTGCCCATCCAATTTATATTTGCTTTCCTTGAAAAAAGGTGACACAAATAACATTCCAACCCAAAATCTTACGTGTGTTCTGTAGCAGGACACTAATATTGCTCTGTCCCTATGCTAAATATATTATCATAACGTATTCTGTCCTTTTTTTTCCACAGTTGCATTGTACTAGTAGCTTCTGGTTAATATCATATGTGATCAATATACCCAAATCTCTCCTTCTGTTTGGGTTTATAAACCCCAAATTCACAGCAAGTATCCTTTACTAGTTCTTATCTAATTGAATGTGATTAGAATTGCAAATAAGATTTACTCCTGCAACTTACCACCAAGAAAAAGGAAACTGTAGTCAGACTGTATTTATAGTTCTTAAGTACTCAAAAAAATTAGTAGAGGAAAACATGCTGCATTATAACCAACTCTACTGCCAGGCACTGGCAAATTATGCCTTCAAAAAACTGACATGAAACTATATATTACTGAAAATAAAAGAATGGGGCAGTAAGAGCAACAAATTTTCTAGGTCAATGGATTTTTATTTATATAAGCACCATGGAAATTAATCTCTCTGCCCCTCATAGTAGAGACTGAGCCTTAATGTTTAATGCATACGATTGTATCAGCATCTTTAAGAGCACAGATGAGTAAATAGCTACTGTATAAACTTCGTGGCAGAGTTTCTCATCTGATCTCTCAAATGAAACAAAGTCTCTAGTGAAAGGTAACATCTTTGTTAAACAAAATAATGTATTTGGAAACAAGCAAACTTGTGCACCCTCAAGCAGGGGGTCAACAGGTTTCAACAACAGATTTCAGCCTACATAAAGTAGCCCATCTTTCACCTGTAAGTTTGCTGTCGTTTTCTTTCTTCTTATTAAGAGACCATTGGTCTGAAAGCTGTTGCTTGTTCCAACTATTTATGTTTGTCTAAACAAGACTTTTCCCCTCTATAAGTCTTGCTTCCCTTATATCCTTATACCATCATAGTTGCAACACTTCTGATACTTTAGATGACATTTGGCTTTCCCCAGCTGCATGGCTTGATAACTGTTAAAAGTGAGACATTTTTATTTTTGCAATAGTTAAATTCCACGTAACAAGTAGTTAGCAACAATAAAGCATAAAAGATCTTGTAAGTCACTCTAACGTAGTTTTGAAAAGCAACAACAATCAAAAAGTAGATAGAAATTCCTCTGCATAAGTTACTGGTTTTACTGTGAATACTATTTTGGCATGAATAAAACCCTGCCAATCAGAAACTCTAACTTTCATTACAAATCAGCTTGCTACTTCCTGTAAAGCATTCACCTGGTGGCTTGCCAAAACAAATATTTTAATGTAAAATTTAATAAATGGAACTAAAGGTATTACATCCAATTTAAAATTCCATATTGTGTAAACTATTGATATTAATGTAATTGAGTTTGTAAACAATCCATTTGTGGAAGCTAACCTTAGACACTGTATTGACCCAAAATATCTAGCGTGGCTCATCTGCAAAATGAAGCATCAATGCCTGGAATTCATTAAAAGTGTTACATGTTTAATTTTTCCTGCCCTACAGCTCCATTGTCTCGTAAAATTTTTCCTTTGATGTCCCCCACTAAAAGAATTAAAGGAATATTGTAATTGAAATGTCATTAATAATTCACAGGACCCTCCTCCACCAGCAATACATCTGATGAAATATTAATTGAGCTCCACAGACTGACAGTCTGCAGAGAAGCACTTGCCTGTAATTTGAACCACGAGTCCTGATCTTGCTGTAGCTCAGACCTGCCAAGAAGGCAATTATCTGGATGGTCTTGCCCAATCCCATCTCATCTCCCAGAATTCCTCCTGCCTGCTGGCAGTGCAATTCCCAGAGCCACCTAACACCTGTCTGCTGGTACCTAAAACAAGGAAAAACAAGATGGCAAATGTTTGATAATACAGATCAGAACAGAAAGTACTCATGAATTAATCATTTGGCAAGGTTCTCACACCAGTTACAATAACATGCTGAATGTGTGTTTTACATGAGAGCTGTATTTACTAGGTCATACATTTTTGATGCACTCACACATTACATGCGACTTTTATTCTTTATGCAACACTAAAACATTTCTAATTAAACTGATAGTCATGTTAATTAGAGAGTATTTTATTTCATGTATATTTTAGGTGTTAAAAGCAACTTGGAAAGCTACTCTAAAAAAAAGAACTACCTTTTCAGAAAAGATGAAGAGTAAGGGCCTAGTAAATGATATTATTTGGAACATACACCTTGAGCTGAAGGAAAAGCCTGACTCATAAGGGGTACAGCCTTTATACTCCACTGTGAAAACTGATCACATCTGCCAAAGCATGCTTTTGTTTTACATAAATTCATTTAAGCACCTTTAGTCTTTTTCAAAGGTGAAAAAAAGCCAACAAGGCAAAATGTTTTGGAGGACAAAACATTACAAACTATTTCAGTGAATGGGACGCAGCAGAGTGTTATTGCATGACAATGCAAGGGCAGTTTTTATTCCCAGTCATTCACTGGAAACTGTATAACCAACATTTTAAAATTAGAATATATTTTACAAAGTAAATTAAAGAGCAAAGTTTACAATAGCAAGGTAAAAAGGTTGAGATAAGATGCTGGACTGAGAATCACTTTAGGACAGGTCTTTTTCTAATGATCTGAAATAGTGAGATCAGTAGGAATAATATACTATGTGTTAAACTGAAAAAAGAACAGAAAAATGAAGAAAGTGTATTTAAATTACAATTGTAAAAAAAAAAATACGTTTCAGCACTTCTGTGTCTTGTAGTGGAAGAACAAGGTTACTGATACCATTTTACTTAGGACTACTGACAGCTAATGACATTAGTATTACAAAGTACTATGACAAATGCTAAAAGGAGACAAACAAGTGGCTTGAGTAGTTAGAAAAAGGTGATCAAAGAATACAACTAATGGTTCAGACACTGACATCATACTATCTGCTGGTGTCTCAAATGCATTACACCAATAAACCCTTAAAAATTCTCTTAAATTAAAATTAAATAAAATGCAACAACCTAAAACCAACTATGACATGGCTCACAGTAATAACTGGTTTAAGATTCTACCATTACTACATTTTATGAAGACAAAACATATTCTGATGATATATTAAAGAATTGGAGCATACACTAATTCCAGTCAGAAGCAGCTTCCCCAGACTAATGTCCAGCAAGTCTCTTTAGAAGAAAACCATTCAAGAAATTTCTGATATTATTTTGTATTATTTCTTGGGATTACATCCAGTGCTTAAAAGCTGGCTGCATTTACAAACATCTTTCTCCATCTTCTGCCCTTCTCATGAGAAAGTTTCACAGCAGAAGACTAAGTTTGTGAAAAATTCTGCTCTAAGGTTATCTAAAAATGGAGAGGATGCAGGTGGTTTCTTTGTATAATCATATAAACATCCAGTAATTGCAGAATCACAGAATCATAAAAAAGTTAAAAACCCAACACAATAATTTTTTATGGTTGTATGGAGAGAGAATCAACTCTCTTTAATCTTAGGCTTTCATTGCACTGATTTTTTATGTTTTGTTTTTCTTACTCAAAAATACTCTAAAAGTAAAATAAAAATGTTGCCTGGTCTTCCAAAACAGTTACGTTTGGACTGTATTTCACATGAGCAATCGTGCTGTGATGCATCCCTCAAAATTCACCACAGTAGCTAGCAGAGCTTAGTTGCATTGTTACTGAGACAAAACTGCATTTCAGATGTATCAGAGAAATCACAAACAAATCACAAACTGAAAGCAAACCATGGGGTTTTGTTTATACAGATAGCATTCTCACACTATGTACATACAAGTGCAAAGCAGTCTTTTTAAGTCAGTCTTGGTCACTGTGTTTGGTTTTGTTCCACATTAGCACCAGTGGTATTCTTGCTAAATGCTCCACAAAGTAGAAAAGTATATAGGGAAGAAACAGATTGTCCACTTTAACAGGCTTACCAAAGAATGAACTTAAAGGCCTAGTCTTTCTAGTGTTAGCTAACTGCTTTGAAATTCAACTCAACTATGCAGAAAGACCACTTACAGTATCCTGCTATACACCCCTTTAGGTCAATATACTTCCATGTCTTGTACTAAACTTGCTCAGAACTCAAAGTTGAATGCCTATTGATTAGGGGCTTTCCTAGATTGGAGATTTCAGCATTCAAGTCAGATATATCATCCAACTCAATCGATCTTTCTAACCACTGAAGAAGTTTTGTCAACTGACTCATGCTTGCAGGGATACCCTTCATTAGTGAGGCTGGTATCTCTGCATTATTGCAACTCCCTTTGGGTTGCTCAGACCACACATCCGTTCTCAGGATGATTACTTCTGCAGTACCTTTGCATAAACAAGTGGAGACCACATATTGGCTGCTTATGGTCCTGTCAACCAAGTCATTAATTCAATTCCATTTTAGAGCTAGTGCTCTCCTTCTGAGGAACTGCAGGATAACAGTAATAATTTTGTTGAGGTTAAGACTAAGTGGTCTTGTTAGAAGGGATATCACACACACTTCTTAGAAACCAGGGCTTTCTACTACACTAATTACAAGATTTTAGAGGGTCAGCTTATGAAAGATGATGTTTTTCCTGCAGAGCAAAATGTTGCTGACAAAAACCGAGGCCTACTATGTGTGGAAGGGAGAGATTACGGATGAAGTTAACTTGTCAGCTGCTAGCTTGTTCAGACTGCTGTTTGTAAATAGCCTTTTGAGATGAACTTGAACGTGTGACTGGGCACCATGGTCTCAAAAAACTGAAACAAAAAGCACTCATATCCAAATCTATAATCCAGTAGTAAATAACTAAAAAATGAGTTGTACAGAGTGTTTTCCATCACTAACGGAATTAAGAATGCACTCTCCGAATTTTAAAACTCTACTGGGCAAAGTGTTCAAGACTATTTTATAGTATGAATTCTAATTAGTTACTTTGAGTAGACTGAGTAGTTATTTAAAGAAAAAGTTGCCTACATTTTTTTACTGGCAGAAAATGCCACTCACTCCACCCAAGTACAGAAACAGCTACATTTCTTGTTTTCATTTATTACAACTTGCCAGCATAACCTCTTCAACATGAAGATATTCTACCACTCCACACCTGAATTAAAAGCAAGCATTCATTAATAAAAAAAGCATTTATAAAAACAGGCAAGGAGAGTTTTTCAATTCATAGTGTGTATTAACAAATTCACAATAGTCACATGAGCCAGTTACCTTTATTTTGATGTAACTGCATTTTGTACTTGTGATAAATTAGTTTACATGAAGTTTGATCCTGGAGCCTTTTTTAAAGAAATAATCCTACAGAAACAATTGAAGTAAAAGTTGAGGCATCATTCACTGAAGTAAAAGTTAAAGTAAAGGGCATCCAGAAATCACTGACTTTTACTGCTAATATTAACAACATCGAGCGGCATAGTGTTAAGTACACAATACATACTTAAAAAGCTTTTTGAAGAGAAATCCTGGTACTTTGAATCCCTCTTCAAATTCAACGTCACTGTCTTCAGAAAGTTCCTCAGCTGTTTGATGTTCTTTGTCCTTCAAGCGTTCTTTTTGCCACCTCCTGTAGTGACACAAAGAGCCATCATTCGGTTGCTCCATAGAAAAGATCTTATTTGAAAATTATGCTGAATTCTCGGTTTGGTAAAAGTCCAACAGAAATTTATTCTCTAATGTCATGACTTAAATTGTAATCCTTCAGAGGAGAGAATTATGCAGGTAAACCCTCAAAATATCTGATATTCTAAACAGGTGCATGCATTCCTGATGATTTAATGATAAGCCTTCAGTCTTATAGCTAGTTACAATTCTCTGCAGACAGAATATAACAGAATCAGCAGTTAATACCATCCACCAGAGTTGAACAGAGTTCCAGAAAAATATCAATGATCCAAGCTGACAAATGCTGACAGTCATTGTTGCACTCTGTGTCACTACTGAAACTGAGACATGCCAGAACTTGATTATTTTATCTGACTATTATGATAGGACTCAAACCAAGCAAGAAAGCTCCTACTTGCCACACCAGAATTAAAACTGTAGATTACAAAGCTTCTGAAGTGACAATTAGGTAAAGAGTACAAATTAAACTAAAGCAGAGCAATAATTTGTACAAGAGTTTGCTTCTAATTCTATACCAATATGAATCACCACTAGCCAACACTGAAGCTTCAGTCTTCCCCTGGGAAGAAACAGATTGCCCTCTAGCGTACATTAGAAAAAGTGATCCAGAAACAACCAAGAAACGTTTTCGACATTAGCTTGCAGCGGCACAGAAAATTTAGCCACTTCACCTTAATATAACTACCGTATTTTCTGCAAGAAGTGTGATCAATGTTGGGAATTCTAGACACCTAATAAAAAAATGTATGTCTAGAATTTGAACTAATAAATCTCACACCGAATTTTCCTGAAGAAAAGTTTTACACACACTGCATCTGTCACTTTACTGAAGTGTATAATTACACAAGCTGTAATATTGAAGGCTCTGAAACTACATCTCTTTTAAAGGTCTGCAGGACTTTGTCCTGAATTACCAATTCAAAGAAAAAGCAGCAATTTGTTGTCACCACTAACAACTTTCAGAGTTGGAAGAAGTTATTCAGTTTCTGAAATACTGTGAACTTATTGTAAGACATTTTATTAAGATATTCTGCACTAAAACTTCATTATTTTCTTTAAAAAAGTATAAATATCTGAAGTAATGGGAGTCAGCTGGTTAGTTTGGTCTTCTACCTTTCCCCAGAAGCCAAACTTTGGAGTGAGAAACAATAGTAGCTCATATTTTAACTTAACTACACAGTAACATATTGACCATTTGGACAATATATTCCTCATGTACCTCAGTTAAACATCACTAGTATGCCTAAACTATCAGAACATACAGGTTTTACTATATCAGCAAGGTCTCTAGAAAATAAAACCATGATCTTTGAGAAATCTATTTTATATTGCCCATGGACACTGCCATAAATACAACTTCATCCTGAAAGTGCAGTATGAAAGCCATATATCATACAATTAAATCTTTCTTATTATAAGAATATATTCAGATACCAAGCCCAATTCCCACTTATTGCAATACCCTAGAAAGAAATTCTGCTTCTAAAACCGTAACAAGCACAATTTGATTTTCTTTTTCTTTAAAATACAGTCAGGAGCCAAGCTGAGTATTTAATATAGTTTGCATTTGTGAAGCATAATATGTTTTCTATTTTATACAGCTAAGAATCCCTTACAGATTACTCTCATTTGCTAAATTGAAGCATTCAGCATTACTTTTCTGATTTAACTTTTTATGGTCTATATGGGTGGATTTAATTGGTACATCCTAACAGATGAAATACATGCAGTTAGTACCACAAGTTTCTCTAAATAAATTAAGACTGATGTACACAACTATACACTTGAGCTTAGTATGAAAGGTATACTCGGTGAATGAGCCAAGATATATCTTCATTTGTGTCTTGGCTTTGTCATTTTAAAGAGCAGTTAGGATGCTCTAAGAAAGTATCTTTCAGGAAAGGTAATATTTAATCCCATTTTTAATTTACAACTCTGAAACATCGAGAGATTCAGTGATTCAGATACTTCAAAGAGAGCTAGCATAAGATATCTGATTCAAGAAAAACAACTTAAGTAATTTTTTTTGTCTATTTGTTTGATATTTTCTATCAACTGCTTTGTGCACTGACAGCCACAACTTCCAGCTACTCAGCTGCTTGGATATCCCTTGGGAGATGTGGAAAGAAGGAGCTTTCCTAGCCTTCCCTCTGAGCACTTGACAGCAACTGAAGAATTCAAACAACTGTACCTTGCAGACTATACAGAACACACAAGAGAACACAGATATAGCACTTGCCTCGCGCAACATGTGTAATTCCTTCCTTGAAGCAGCAGGCAGATACTTTCTGACAACTGCTATGGGAATAGTGACCGTAAGACTGCTGATTTTTTGTTTTGTTTTGACTCCAAGATATTACCTCATGCAGATACTGTTTTAGTGATGTCAATAATCACAGAATCAGTATGGTTGGAAAAGACTTCCAGGATCAAGTCCAACTGTCAACCCAACATCTCCATGCCCTCTAAAACATGTTGCTAAGTGCCACATCTACGCATTTTTTGAACCCCTCCAGGGATGGCGACTCCCCACTTTCCTGGGGAGCCTGTTCCAATTCCTAACCACTCTTCCAGTGAAGAAATTTTTCCTAATATCCAACTGCTGTTTCTCATACGTATATCACAAGCAGCAAAAATTACTTGCTTATACTTATGCTTTGCATTTTAAGACATGCAAAGGAAAACCTTTATTAGCATCCAAAAACCAAAAAAGACCTTGTTAAGTTGCAGTTTCTACATCTGCAGTCTTGAGAATAGTACAAGAAAATCATGCAGCAGTTTTCTTGTTGAGAAAAAGCTTATTTCCTATGCATTCAATCTGCTTACAAGTTTAGGTAAAATAAGCTGACAACAGGTGCATTTTCACTCATTCCATAGTCTTCAAAGAAACTGGCTCAGCCTTGACCTCACCATTCCACCAGGCAGTAGGCAAGAGGTTAAGATTCTACCAATTCAATTTTGTACATTTCTAGACCAAGATAGTCACTGTTGAGGATGTCAAAATATACATCAATAACGTATCTGTGGATGGAGAGCAAGTCTGAGACATTCGGTGTCATCCTAGAGACCAATTAACTAATCCTCTGGGTTCAGCTGGTAACAGTCATTATGAAGGACAGTTGGGAATGATGACATGCTACTTTTCACTGAGTCTTAAACTTACCTTTTAGCTGCCTGATAGTATCCTACTTTTTTCCCTTACTCTCCATAAGCCTGATATACCTTGCTACTGTTAACTATTCTTGCAAGCTACGATTCCCCTTAGACATTAACCTTTTTGGAACACAAGATTTCTTCCCTGACTGTCTGCATAGCAACATAGTTCCAGTAACAGTAACTAGAAAAAGGCAAGACTCATCTGAGGGAAAAGAACTGAAATTACTGAGAACATGAGCTGAATTCTCCTTAGCTAACTTTACTTTTTCATGTTCCACTGATTACATGTTGCTTTAAGTGACTGAGCTGACCACTGCAAGTAGCCTTTAGAAGAAAAGAGCCAGGCGCTCTCCTGCCTGCCCTGTTTCCTGCAGTAACACCAGCTCCCGTTCTGAAAATAGTCTCTTGTTCTAGAGACGCTTTGCAGTCCTGCAGTTAGCTAATTATCATGCTTTAACAACATCATTGTAGTTTCCCCTTGACACAGACCAATCTCTTCAAGTCCCATCTCTGAAAAGTTTTAATAGTAAGGAAACTCATTTTCAATCTTTAAGAACCTAGGACTGTATTCGGTGCCAAGTACAAGACTAGATGTTCAGAAGACTAAAGTAATCCTAAAGGATTTTCCCCTGCTTCTCTCTGGGGCAAAATACACCATCATCTCACCCATTTGTTTGTATTCACAAGTAAAACTGACATGAAACAAGACATAAATGTAAGCAAATGACAGCATTTCTTTAGCATTCTTAATATGTTTTTTAATTCACTACATTTTATTTTCTTATGGCATTTCCCATAATGAAGATTACCTGGGGGTATCAGCATAAAAACGTCAATGTGGACAGCTGCAGCTTAACAGTCACAATAACTGTAGCTATGAAATTTTTAAGAGATGTAGTGTTTTGGTAGCAATTACAGTTATTGATATTTCTAAAATTCATTTAGGCTTTTATTGTAACTTTAGTAACCAAAAGAAATGTAGTCTCTGATATGACTTTGCTAAGGATAAATTGTCACAATCTTAACGTTATTAAAAAAACGTGTTTGAATGAATTTAAACTGAGAGTCATATTAAAACTTTCAATCAAAATAAATTACTCTTGATGAAGACACTGAATTTAAAATGATTTAATATTGGTCTAATTTAAATGTGAAGAGTATGGTTTTATTCAATAAAATAGTAAATAGTTTACCAATTAAGCACAATTTATTTTTGTTAATGCATCCAACAAAAAACATATTTCTTTTTGACCCTTTGGACATTGTTCAGATTAGTCACTTGCTGAAATCATCTAATGAAGAACAAAAAACTATGCTTTAACTCTGAAAAGCAGCATCCTTGAATTGCAAACCTATTGCCTCATAATAGCTCCTAATCTGCCTTTGTAACCTGTGATGTGAAAGTGAAGTTGGGCTCCTCCTGCATGATGTTTTCTTGGTAGTAATTCTACAACTGTATCAGAAGACACCTCTTCCTCCATAGCAGCTCTCTCATTACAGTAAGAGATGGTGTTTATACCTCTACTTGATCTTTTCTCTGATACAGCTTCATTTAAATTCCCAAGATTTTATATTTTCATAGAAGCATAAAATTTAACTCTCCCAAGCACTTTAACCAAGTTCCTGTGCTAGGCCTTATCACTACGTCACTCACTCTTCACTGACAGTCCTAATATATATTCTTCCTTTTACTCTAGAGCAGCTGTTTTCAAGTTGGAATCCATGATTTTCTAAAGGACTATAAAACCACTTGAACATTCACTACAGGTAATTAAAATAAGCATACTATTAGCAAGCTGAAATTCATTATATGAAGCTAAACCCTTAAACTAGAAGAGGTACAACATGCGAGTGGTCAGAGAACAATTAAAACAAAACAACCTCCTTCAAACTGAGGGAGGGAAGATTTAGATTAGGTCTTAGTAAAAAAATTCTTTACTCAGAGGATGGTGAGGCACCGAGAAAGGTTGCCCAGAGAGGTTGTGGATGCCCCATCCCCAGCAGTGTTTTAGGTCAGGCTGGATGTGGCCCTGCACAACCTGGTCTAGTGTGTGGCATCCCTGCCCATGGCAGGGGGGTTGGAGCTAGATGATCTTTAAGGTCCCTTCCAACCTGAGCCATTCTTTGAGTCTATGAATTTTAGTGATCTTGATCTTTTGACTCCCAGTATGTGCAGAAATGTCTCAACTTCACTGGCCTGTCTAGCTAACATTTTAATAGCTTAACAAATTACATGCCACTTCTTTGTCCATTCAAAATGTGTTCCAGGCAGGTGTGAAAATGGAAACATTGCTCAGTCTTAATTCTTAGAAGCTCAAAAGCTACACTAGCAGTAAAAAAGAAAACTTCAACTGTAGCTACAGAGAGATCATCAACATCACAACACACAAGTTATACAAATTTCCTAAATCACAGATTAACACAAGGTATTTCAGCTGCCATTTGGAAAATTAACTTATGTTTCCAGCTGTACTATCCCCACTTAACATGTTCTCCTTGAAAACCATACTCAGTTTACTAGCTTAGGTGATCATAGCAACAGGAAAAAAAAAAAAAAAAAAAATCACTATTACCACCACTGTCACTATCTTAGATAAATATGTTTTTACTCCCTATTTCATCAAGAACAAAAAGGAAAAGCACTGTCAAACAGAGCAGCTCTTTTTAGACCTAACAGCAGTGTAAATGTCCAGTCTTCACTGTGCATGTCTTCTAATAGAATAGACAAGAGATACCATATACTAATAATCAAATAACATATATATTGTCCATTCCAGTGTAAATTAAATTTATTATTTAAACTTTACAAATTTAAAAGATCTTTTTATACTGACTTTGAAATAAATCTGTTAGTCATATAAACTATATGTAGTTGCCTTGGATTTCAATAAGCTAACTGATTCTACAAAAATAGTACATAACTACAATTTATTCAAACGATTTCATCTTGACTACCAGTTAACTATTTAAAGCCAAAAGCTAGGCATTTCACCTCATCCCAAACCAAAGGCATTTCTCTCAGTGGGAAAGTGCCACCCTTCTGAAGAGGGAGGGTATTGTCTGTCTGCACTTTTGCATATGATTTTGCATATCAAACAGAAGACTTTTTTATTTTAGGGGTAGGTATATGATCTACAAAGACACTACTTAAGTATAAAGCCACCAAGTAATATGTTGGTTTAGACTTGCTCAGTTTTGGGCACATTCAGTTCTACAAACAACAATCATACTGATACACAAATAGCTTACTACTGAAGGGCCTATAAAAAAAACCAAAATCAGAAAAATCTAAACAGCAGAGTCCTTAAAATTAAGATTCCGTTTGGAAGGCTATGATTGTTTTGACTGACTTGTTTTCTTTACTTCAGTTCACATTGGTGTATTACAGACATTGCCCTTTGCACGTTTAACATTATTTGTTAATGTTACTAACAAAAATGTCTAAGACTAACCTTAGTCTCTGTTTATAACAGTCTTCATCTCCATCGTCTCTCCATCTCTTTACTTTGCACTTCTTCAATGTACACTCCTCTTCCTCAGAGCTTGGAAAGAAGTCAGCATCATCTTCAGCTTCTTTAAAATCTTTCTTCACCAAATATTTTCTTTTTCTTGACAAATTCCCAAGTTCATAATCAGAACCATTCTCAGCATAAGAAGATGCCTGCTCTTCATCCTCTGCTGCTTCTGGATCAAAGAGCTCCTCATCAGGTACATATTCAGACTCTTCACTGTCATCCTCCTGTTCATGCTTGAACTTCCTGGCTCCAAGATACTTCTTTTCTTTTGGAATCAATGCCTTTGACTGAATCTGAAGGGCATGCTTCTGAAGCTTTCTCATGTGTTTTTTTAAGCGTTTATCTGTTTTTGACAAAGCTTTACCCCCTTTTTCCTTTGTACTAGATGCAGGAGCTACGCACTGAACTTTTTTTGCTTGTGCTTTCTTCTTTGTTCCTTTGTGACGGGATAACTTCTTTCTTTCAAATGACAGCTTAGCTTGGTCTGCTAAGTACTTCTCAAAATCAGATGCTTCATTTAGCATTACTCGTTGTATCTTTCTCTCTGGCTTCTGAGGTATTTTAGTTCCAAATGGAGTCATCTGGCCAGTACGAATAAGCTCTTCCCACTCTGTTTCCTGAACAGGCATAAGCATACTGCCAAGACATGATGGACCAGGTTCTACAATGAAAATCACAACACCCAGCATGCCTTTAACACCTTCTGAATAACTCAAACACAAAAATGAGGGTTTCTCCCCACCCCAAGCTTTACATTCATTCAGTTCAGTTTTTATATACAACTCAAAACTCCAAATTATTGTCACACACAGTCCTCCATGTTCAAAAAAGGCAAAAACAAACCAAACCAAAGTGAAAGTTAACAGTCTGACTTTTCTGACCTTCTAAATACTTCCCAGACTTCATACATGAAACATTACATATGCTATCAAAATGCAAATACTTCTGAAACAATACACAGTATCAAGAACAGTCTAGTACAGTCCCCCATGGCTCCCTGTGGTGTCAATTCAACCCCCGTCATCATTTTCAGTGCAAGGAACCACTGCATTCCCATAAGCAGCAACATTGCCAATTTCTGTTTTATTATTGATTTTTCAGCTTGAAATTTGACATTTCCATTACCAGTAGGGACAAAAATCTCACGGAACACCTAAAAGACTGTCCTCACACATGCTAAAGAAACAAAAAACAACCCAACAAAAACCCCCCAAGCCCCAAGCAAACAAAACCGCCAAAAATACCCAAACCCCATCTTCCTACTCTATAATACTAAGATTAGGATCATGACTTCAAAAGTCAGATTGGCTGCACAGAACTTTCCCATAAAAAAGCACTTCAGTTAAACTGCATACACAGTTACTATACATATTAATACAAACTACAAGTGGTGTTTAAAATCGTAAAGCAAGGAAAAGCTCTTGAATTCACAAAGCTAAAGGGGAATTCCAGCCCTCCAAAATTTCAAAGTAGCTGTACCAGAAATGCCAGCATGGCATGCTAACATATGTGGTCCCATTTAAAGCACTGTATTTATCATCAAAGCGTGTTTAACAAGTAATGATGATACATCAGGCATGAAACTCTTCCCTCTCCATCTCCCGAGTTTCTCAAACTACTGGAACTCCTCAACTCCATTCCTTCTGTCCTGGGCTCCATTCACTACATAGTTACATTACTAGGTGACTAAGTTTTTCCACATGAACGTACTCAAAGAAAAAGGATGAAAGATGCTTTTCCATTAAAAAAGTTCACTGAGATTTTGACTTGTTGAAAGTTTTGCTGAATCAGACCAGAAGCATGAGCTCTGGGAGATCTGAAAACTATTCCAGCCACACATGCAAGGGACAAACAGCACAAAGAGCTTTTACACCTCTGCACCAATATATCACAAAGGTGATGCGCAGACGTCAGCAAGGTCCAAACTCACCCTGCAGAATAGGGCAAACTACTGACCGTGGCCAAGACACAGCTAAACTAGAGTTACACAAATCAAGCCCGGTTTGCAGACAGCAGTGAGAAAAAACATCCAGTGAAAGAGAGAAGAAATAACCTACTTTAGAAGAAGCCTTATTTATTTTTAAATCAGTGCAGCCTTAGAAAGAGAAGCACTTCCCCCTTCCACTTCTGCTGATACCTCCCAACACCATGAAAAAACAATTTTGTTAATCCTTATTGATAGCATCCAGCATATAAAATGTAATTCAATCATGACGTTAGTCATCTTTATCAAATTAACTGTGAAAAAATGTTAGGATTTCCTATTTATTAAGCCCAACACTCTAATGTGCCTCAGCCATCCCTGCTGAGTTGAACACGGATTAATATCAATTGTTTAAAACTTCCCTTATGATTATGCTAAGATTTGCAATTCTGCAGGTGCAGAGAATAAGTGTTCTTAACTCTCTTTTGGAAAATCACTGAAATGTATTTCCTTATTGGCAGAGATCTTGCAAACTAGCTTCAGACAAAACCAGGCACTACATCAAAATAGAAGAGAACTTTCCACCTTCTCCCATACCTTCATCTTCCTCGAATTCAATCTCATGTACTTTATCAAGAATCTCTGTTCCACCAAGAATTGCTTGGAGGCGCTTTTGTTTTGCTTTGATCTTCTTTAGCTGTTGCTCCTTGAATGACAAATAAATACATAATTTAATTTTTTAATCTGGTTAATAAACCTGCTATGTTTTTAAAGAAGACTTAAATTACTACGTGTTCACGGTACTGCACTTGAAACACAAAAAGGCTGAAAAAGCATCACCAGAATACCTGTAGGGTTCCAACCCCCAGAACACGTGCAATTTTGTGTGTACAATCACCTTGTGATGTGTACAGTAAGACCAAACTGTTGATAGAAACAAATTTCCCATGCACAGCATTCATTTTTATATACATCTTCTGACATCTTTTTGTGAATGTGTCAGTTCTAGTGAAGCAAGCCCATCAAATGGATTAGTGAGATACACAGAGAATACCAAAAGATTTGTTCATGATTTGCAAAGATTGGATTAATGGTTAATAAGCCACTAGAAAAAACTGTAAGATTTAATAAGATTTATTTATCATCCCAGAAGTTTTGGAGTGTTTTATTAGAAGAAACTGAAATTGTAAATCAGTCCATCATCCTAATATATGTTTGTACACTGCTAATTCAGGAATGGTCACATATAATTTAACAGCAAAATCTACAAAGTGAAATAATTTTTAAAAAGTAAAAAAAAATATTAACATTATAGATGCTATAACAAGTATAATTCATACCTAGCTCTTCTGTTACACCTTTTATCTGACAGCAATAGCCTCAACTGTATATTTACTGGTGATGTTGTGATTCCTTGGTGTTGCTAACTTTGATTTATGAAACAAGAAATTCCAAGCAGTAAAACAAAGACATAGGCAACGTAACTTTCCACATTTGTAATGCCATTCTCTGGAAGTAATTCCTTACCTAGGGAGGCACACACATCAACGGTAAAAATGAAGTTCATGGCAAAATGAGCAATCATTTTTTCTTTTTGATGAAGAACAGTTTACTAGCCTTCTCAATTCTTCATGTAGCACTTTTCAAGCCACAAAGGGTAAGTATATTAATGTATGGCACAATATATTATATCCTGTGTATGCATTATTACCCTTGCTTCCAGAGTACTTTATATCATAAAACACTCACTGTATGACAGATTAAGGAAATAGCTATCTTGTAGCAGTCATTAATTTCACATTTGTCTCAGTAATGGAAGAATTCAGTCCTGTTCAACCATTTCTTATTTTGAAACACTACAAAAGGAAGAATACTTAAAGGCACTTCTCCATGCAAAAAAATAGCTCAAGATCAGCTTGCCTGCCTCCATATAGCCTCCAAAACATTCTTGAGGTTATTAGGACCACTTTTACACATTTCAGTTTTCATACAGGGATTTATTCTTATACGTCAAGGACTGTTAAGAGATGACTAATAATGGACTTAAAATGAGGCTTGAAATTTCCCTGCAACTAACACCTGTGTCAATTACTTCAAGTAATATGAAAACAAGCAAAATAGAACATACAATTACATGATCACTTTTTAGTGGTACATCTGGTTTAATGCATTTTTTCCCCAATTACTTCCAGCTGCTTATTCCTAGTCCTGTGCTGCTGTTCAGTACTGGCTCTCTCACACTCTAAACTGGCCGAATTGTGAGCACAGTTATCCAACGTTAAAAAACAATCAAATGAGTCAGTGGCACATGGCCCGAGACTGGAAAGAACTAGCTGAGGGCAAAGGACAGTAAGTTTTTCACTCAGGTTTATCATTAGAGAAAATACCATGGTGAATTTCCATCAGTGAGCTGATCAAAGTACTACATTCCTAACCAGGAGAAGTTTCCCTTTTCTCATATCTTCTTCTTCCTATTTGCAGCTGTATAGGTCTCTTTCTTGCATTATCCTGATGCCTGCTAGATCACTCTACAAGCTCCTTTAACTTAATACTCTGGTAGAAAAAAGCTGGAGCAAATTCTGCCAAATCAGTGAGTTAAAATGGCTAACAGGAAGGAATGATGTGTCTTGGTGCAAGACAGACAGACAATGAAAGAGGATCAAGGAAAGGAAGGTAGGGAATGAAGACCAAGAGAGCTGAGATTTACATCAACTATTGACTGTTTTGCAGATTCTCCAAATACTACTGGGAGAAGTTTAATTAAATTAATGCAAATCAGTCTTCTGAGCAGGTCCTGGAACTTCTGTGTTACAGCTTATGAAACTCAGAATTAAAAAAAAAAACAAAAACCAAACACAAAACCAAAACACCCCAAAAATTCAGCTCTCATTTTCGCATCTGTAGTTATTTACAATTTTTGGTAGAAAATGAAACCATTTAAAGGGGAAGGAACAGCAATTGCAGACTGACTCTGATCTATACAATTAAGCAAGAATTATATCACATAATCCAAACCTCAAGCCAAAGCACGAGCTAAGTATTGTCAGCAGGAAATTAATGTAAGCCAATCACCTTGTTGTATTTTTGTCGTTTTACAGAATCGAGTTTTCTGTTTATATCTTTGTTGTCGGCAGCTTGAGGTGAAAGTTGCTCAATAATTTTATTTATTTGTTTCAAAGATGTTGTACATGATCTGAAAAAAAACAAGAAAATTGCAATGAACTAGTCAACTCTAGAAAGAAAAATAACAGATTGATTCAGACAATTTAAAAATTCCATATTTAAGATTTTAAAATTTCCTTTTAGACCTTTTTAAATAAGCCACCTATATTTAAATAACACTGAAATCATAAACACTTCAGAAATTTTTACATCACAAAATAGTTTAACAAAATGTTGCCAATACTAAAATTCCAAAGGCAGGGAAACTGAACAAACCACTGCAATATTCAGCACTTGAAAGTTACAAGTCTGATTATGATAATAAGCAAATAATAGTGGTTGCTTTTAATTATTCAAGGTAATAACACAAAATCTAAAAGGGAAATTTGCTCTCTCCAACTTGAAGGGAGGTTGTACTGAAGTGGGCCTTGGTCTCTTCTCCCGAGTAACAAGCACCATGATCTATGTGCCAACTACTCAAAACCCACTTCTTGCCAGATTTTACCTCTAGTCATTCTTTCGCCATGTGCACTTGTAATCAACTTTACCATCAACTCTACTCATATGTCTTTACCTTTATTAAGCCTCTCTGCTCTACAAGTCTGCTATATCTCTGCTAATTTTCTCCAAAATCAACTTCTACACTTGCATATTACATCTTGCACAGATAAGGTTCTATAGGTCTGTGTAAGCCATTTGCATCTCCTTAGGTAAATCTCATTTAGGTGAAAATAGAGAGGTATGAAAAATTGTAGCATCCTTCTTAAAGGAAAACAGGAAAATATCACATAACTGACAGTAATGTGAACCACTCTTTCAATAACCAAATAACCTAACTGCAATGGTTATATGCTGCTCCATTCTTCCTCTCAATGACCATCTTACTCATCACGTCCTTCTGCTCCATAACAGCTGAAATTAGGTTCCAGTTTTGCAAACTTAATTTCACATCTCCACACCCAAACTGGAAAATTAGTAGTGCATAAAGTGAGGCAGACACATAACAAGACATAACAAAGAGACAAAACAGAAAAAGGAAATCTGCTATCCTCTACTGCCTTGACATGTAACTGAATCAGTTAAACAAGAGCAATGAAGCATTGCACTGATGGGAAACTATCTTCTCCTTTTTCAAAAGGTGAGTGACTCAGAAGAGTACATGTGATCTAGTGCTTTCAAAACATCTTTTCAACTTTTAAAACATAAGAAACCAAACCTGTTAGATATCTGTTGAAACCAAATCTGTTAGATCGTAACAGAAAGGCACAATAAGAAAGGACACAATTTACCTCAAGTCATCCAGCAGTGATTGATATTCTTTCTTTGCATCAGCAACTTTTGTTGCTTTACTAGCTTCGTTAATTGCATTATCTACTTGTTGAAGTACTCCTTGCTCTAGTACATCCTGGTCATAGACATCAACTCCTAAATCTCTGAGTTCAGCAGCCTGTGCACTATATGAGATGGACTGAATCTGTTGCCTGTTGATCTGTAAAAAGGGCTGTCCTCTCCTGGGCATTTCCAAAGGAACAGCCTTGGAAGTGGATGCCTGGCTGGTGTCAGGGACTCTAATACTGTTACCCAGATCACTGTTACAAATGTTATTTTCTTGTTCAGTTCCCAATTCCTCAGCACTACGCAGGCAATCATTGCTTGAAGTAGTAACAGAGTCTTGTTCTTGGATACTGTCTGGCAGGTGGGTGTTGTCTGTTGGCATCCTCTGCTCAAAGGCAACAAAGAAGAACCACATCATCATAAGAACATTCAAACACACACAAAATTCCTTATGAGGAATGTGCTCAAATAAAAGTAAGTAAAACAACAATTGTGTTTCTTTAGGGAAAATCCTTGTTTAAAACACCTAATTGCTTACTCCACCACGAGTTCTCCCCACAAAAGCTTTTCAACACCAATTTCCAAAAACAAAAAGAAAAAAAAGACCAAAACTTCTTAAAGACAACTACATGGAATACTCCTGGAAAATGCTGATATCAAGACAAATAAAAACATATAAAAATTTCTCTCCTTGCCAAACAGTAAACTTAACCTTGTGCATAAATGGTCATGCTGAAGACTATGATGTAACAAAACCAAATGCAACTTAAGATATCCAAGCCCAAGAAATACAGGTGTTAAAACAGGGCAAGACTTGCAAGTGAATGCATTGTTGAGAACAGCTGGCTGTAGGCTTTAGTTTTACAGTTCAGCTTTGAAGTAGAACATAAGGCATCTTAGCCGTTAGGAAATTAACACTGGACTGACTTACGAAGGCAAACCTGGAGCTGGTATTGTTTGGAGGCTTCAGGATAGGACTGCCTTTTGATAGGATGTATTTTTTTTATCAACTTCAGTAGGAAACAACTCTTGTTAACTTGCAGGAGGAGTTAATAAGACAGGTAGGCTTCATCAGTAACCTCTCCGAGCACGGCAGCCCGCGGTACTCAGGCCCAGCTAATGCTCTTCTTCCATCGGCTCCTAACACGCACGCAACGGATTCGGCCCCGTATTCAGCCAACAGGTACCGTGACAAAACCGCGCACCCGCCAGTTCCCCTCGAGGAACCCTGGGCCCAACCTGCCCCTCGCCTACACCGGCCCCTAAGTTCCCCTGCTTCAGCACCTCTCTCCACGGCCGGCAGGGAGCAAGCCACGGCCGGCCGGGCAGGAAAGGCCACTGGCGGGCCCCGGTCCCGGCACAACACCGACCTCCCAGCCCAGCAGCCGCATCACCTCACTGAACGCCCACGCCGAGCGCGTGTGCGTCACTTCCTGAACGTGACTGGCCGTTACGGCTACGCATGCGCGGGGGGATCACAGCGCGGGGGGGATCACAGCGCGGGGGGGATCACAGCGCGGGGGGGATCACAGCGCGGTGGTTCTCCGTGGTATAAGCAGTTGCGCTCTACTACCTCAGGTCTGCCGGCAGCTGCTGGCCTTTATACCGTAGGCTTGTCGAAGTCCTTTGTGAATGCTTTTGTACTTGTCGGTGCGTGAGTCCGGCGTGGCCTGTGCCGTGGTGCACAGGTCAGCTCGGGCTGGCCACACTGTAGGGAGTGGTGTTTTTGGGAAAGGTGCTCCCTGACCAGAGCCGCAGGGGGACTGCTTACAGCGACCACTTCAGAAAGTTCAGTTTTCTCTCTTGCCATGCCTTAACGTCAGGTGGCTGTCCTTTGAAAGACTCAGGGGAGGAAACAGGGTCTAGTGGTTGCAAAATTAGCCCAGGTCTCGAAAAACAAGCGTTGTTGAGCAAATAATATAATTTGATTGCATCAAGGTTTCTCTAAGAGAAAAAAGAGAAGGGTGCTATGCAGCTTGGTTTTGCTAGGCTTGGTAATTGGTGAGAGGTGTTGTCTGTTAAGGGCCACAGTTCTGTCTGCCTGCTGGGATCTGTAGCAGCAGTCTTTTATGTTTTCTGCATTCCTTCTATTTTCTCTTTAACTGTGGTAGTGACAAAAGCAGAAAACTAGATTTACTCCACAGGTCCTTTCTCTACTATTTTCCCTGCATTCTATCTCCCCATTGCAGTTGCAGGAGGGTCACAGAATCACAGAATCATTACGGTTGGAAAGGACCCTCAAGATCATCTAGTCCAACCGATAGCCCTACACTACTCTTACCCCTAAATCATCCCCTGAAGAAACACATCTATCCTCTTCTTAAAAACCTCCAGGGATGGTGACTCCACCACCTCCCTGGGCAGCCTATTCCAATATCGCACCACTCTTTCAGTAAAGAAATTCTTCCTAATATCTAACCTAAACCTACCCTGGCTCAGCTTAAGCCCATTCCCTCTAGTCCTGTCACTAGTCACAAGGGAGAAGAGGCCAACACCCGCCTCCCAGTCCTGGACCCAGCTCCTCTTTTGAGCAGCAGACCTGATTTTATTGGCTAATATCCTGGAGCCAACTATGAGAGGATAAATACATTGCAGAATATATTTGGAAATCTTTTGATGATTAAATTTTGGGGCAGATAAGGTTTAACTCTTGGCTTCTTGAGACAAATTGTGATTCAGTTTGACCACATAATTGCTTTCTTCATTTGCCTTTTACTTGTTCTACTCTGTATTCTTAATAAATCCTGCTCTGGCAGGGGGGTTGGACTAGATGATCTTTCAAGGTCCCTTCCAACTCCTAACATTCTGTGATTCTGTGTGATTCAAGCATTTCAAACATCATTGAAACTTTTTTTTCCCCAAATTTGTGGCATCCTTTACACACCCAAAGGGTCCCTACAAGCTTGCTCAAAGAGTGGGAGTTCTGTTACTCCTACTCTTCATAGAAATCACTGCTACTGACAGTTTTTGTAAAATACTGTATCATACCAAGCTGTCCGTGTTGCCAGCTCTCTGTGACACAATGTATTATTTCCTTTAGTAGCCACTGGTGTGAACGTTAATGAATAATTCTCAAAACTGGTGGTAGCTTTATTCTGGGTCTATTCTGAACTACAACTTCAGGTCCTTAACTGAAGACGTTCCTTTCCTTCCATTCCCTTATTCCCTCCTTCCCCCAATGTCTGGAAGTCTCAAGAAATGGGTTCTCTAATGTCTCTAAGACCAAGACCTGAAAGGTCTGCAGGCCAATAAAACAGTGCTTGGTTTGATACAATTTTGTTTGTTTTCTTTACTCTGAAATCTGCTACTGTTGCAAATACCTTTTACTCAGTATTTCATTATTAGTGTGAGGGAGCTTATTTTTAACCTTTGTTGCCATGTTCTACGTACAAGGAATGATGCTTTGTAATTACTGAAACGATTGAAAAGGTGGAGTGCAAAGTCTTTCAGCTGAATGAGAAAGGCAGCAACCAGTGGGCATTTAAGGACAGAACAGCATCAAGCTGTTGTCAAAACTAGGCTGCTGTATAGAGGGGTAGGCTCAGTTTTCCAGAAACTGATTAATGAGGGGGGAAAGATAAGTTTTCCTGAAAGAAGAATAAAAGAGCTTTGTATTACTTGCTAAGAGAAGAGTTTTCAAATGAAAGGCTGCTTCTTTCCCAAGCTCGAGAGGAAAATGAGTGAAGATTTTCCTACTTGTTAACAGACTTCTATGGATTAAGAGATTACTAATATGGGAGATGGTTAGTGCCAAGTCCAGAAGAAGAGGCTATAATTCAGTAAATGCTATTGCTTCAAGGCAGGTACTTACAGAACATAGCAGTTACACTGGTGTCCTGACTATGACTCCAAAGATCTCTGGAAGCGTGTGCTCATAACTTATTGTGCTCTTTATATAAGGGGATATATGTGAGAATATAAAATGATCATTGTAGAAGTGTTTTTATACCATGATATGAAGATGTAGGAGACCCTTCAGGCAGATACTGATCAATGTCATGTCTGTGAAACACCATATGCACTGGGAATGATGTATAAATAATAAATATATTATACAACTAGTCAGTTGCAAACTGGGTCAGGCTCCCAGGTGGTATGAACGCTGTTCAACTCAAGTCTGCTGAAGCTAGGTCTCCCAGCAGTTGAAAATCAATATGGCTCCATTAAAGTCATAGCAGGGATAGATTCTATAGGTCTTTAAAGCTCATTCTGTGGTGGTCTGTTCTTGATTCAACTGAAACGCTCTGCCTTTTGTTACCTCTTCTACCTCAACATATAGTTTTGCCTAAGGAGGTGAGATGTATGGTTTTGATCTGTTCTCAGCCTCAGCTATTGCCTAGAACTGTTCATTACAAAGGCTATAAAAGTACAAAATCTGTGTTATAAACCAGAATGACTTATAAATTATGTTTTCAGTGCAGTCATTTTCACACAGAAGATTAACCTCTGATGAACCAAAAGTTCAATTCTGCTGTCAGCTACATACACCTATGGCTTCTGATCTTTTCACATCACATGCATGCATGTGATTTTACTGAAGTATTTGTGTTTTACTGAAGTATTTAATTGCATTTACTAAACTACTGACAGTGTGGTTTCCTGGGCAGGACAAGTTCTGCTTGTTTGGTTAGATTTTTGGGGTTTTTTGTTTGTTTGTTTTTTGTTTTTTTTTTTTAAATTTTAATGTTGTTAATTTTTAAATGTTGTTAATTACATTGTTAATATAGCACAGTCTGCACCCCCCCTTGTATGCATGCAGTAGTGAAGACACCTAATCTTGATGGAGCTGGTTCTGGCAACTTTTGACATGCAGTATCATAGAATCTTGAAATGTCCTGATTTGGAAAGGAGCCCCAAGGATCATCGAGTCCAACTGCTGTTGGCATACAAAATTATGCTTTTTTGCTCGAAGTAACAAGTCTGAGAAATTAAACTGCATAGGTGTCTTCCCTTTCTATCAGCTTTGTGGGATTACAGGGAAGGATCCTGGCAGAGCATATAAAGCAGCAGCCCAGAGCTCAGCTGTCAGTTCTGGAGGGCTGTGAGAAAACACAAACAGACTTCAAAGGAGTTATTCAAGTGGAATATTGAAACAGAGTAACAACTTGGAAAAGAAGAGGTTTGTTTCTGTGACTCTGAACTGGGTAGTGAAAAATCAGGTTCTGTAAATTACTGTCAGTGAGGAGAGGGAAAGCGGCAGTGGTTTAAGTTTTAGTCCATCCTACTCTAAAAGTTGTCCTGAGAGTCACGGCCTGGGAATTCTATGAGAAACATGTCCTAGTGATGTACCCAATGTACCCATATTTAAGTCTCTGCTGCTTAGCAGGAGATGATCCTCTCAAGCCCTTTAGTGGCCTGGTTCTGCTATTAAGGCTGTGCCCTGCTGAGAGCTGGCTTGTTACTTTTCTGATTAGACCTTTCCTCCACAGATTTTAATATGCATTTTGACAAACTGAAGGCTAAGGAAGGGCTTTGTGGCAGAATATTTATGGATTTCATTCCGAGGAAATCTTGTACATGAACTATGACAGATTACAACAGAACAACTACACAGAAAGGCACAGACTGACCTAGATCGACCAAAGTAATTTGAACCACAACATTTTCAGAGTTAAGTGGCCCCAGAATTTGAACATCATCTTCAAGCTCTCATTGTACAAGTATTTAGATGCATTAAGGTGACCTGAGATGGCTGAGCCTCAGGCATGTGGCTGCTACTCTTATTTATGGAGCAGTCCCAGTAGGCACAGTACTTTGCTAAATATTTAAAGATGCTCTTTGTCCCAAAGTGCTTAGGCCTAAGACTTTCATTTATTCATAGATTCGTAGAGCTTAAAGACAGACAGGACCATTAGATCATTTCTTTTCTGACCTCCTGTGTAGCACACAGCAAAAATTCTCACTCAGTAACTCCTATATCAGGCCTATGTCTTAGAGCTGAGGTAGCAAAGAAGGTTTACCAAGGCATCACATTTTGATTTAAATATATTGAATAATAAAAAAGCTATTACATGGCTTAGTAGATTTTTCTAGGGACTACTTCCTCTTGCTGTGAAAAAATACATGTTCCAAATAGCCTGAAACACACTAGCTTTTAAAAAAAACAGCTGCTTAAATAAGGGGCTAGACTGTTAAACATAGTGAAGGGAAAAGCTCCAGTGGAATTTTGGAAGAAGCCTCAAACACAACTTTGTAAAATCTTCAGTCTGAATTTCAGGAGAACAAACTTTCCCTTATCTGATGAGAGGTCTGTAATGGGATGGCCCTTTAGGTTCCACCTGAAACTTCCTTAAGCAAATATGTGCTTTTCTGTGCTACATCTATTTCTTGAAATGCTACTTTTGTGGCTGAGCTGATCAGCTGGGTACACTGCCTGACTGCAGCTTAGAAGCTGAAAATCCCAGCACTAGGCTAAAAGGGTCAGTTAGACAGGTATGGAGTGTCCTAGTGCCCACAGGCAGCATTGTTCTGTTAAAAACCAGATGGCAGTGGCAGATTTTAGTGCATATCAGTTTAGCTTCTATAATTTTCAATCCTTCCCTGATGAAGTACCATCTTTGGGTCTGAGCCAACACCCTAGGAGGTTTCTGCGTTGGTGGTGAAAATGCTATACACTGAGGCACACTGACACTTTTAAAACAAAATGCTAGAACTGTGAAGTTGTGATGAAAATAGATAATAAATGATTTAAGGGTTGCATTACTTCTCAGGAGGGCACAGAACTACTGGCAGCATTGACAGAAATGGGAATTCCATCAGCAGTAATAAAGCATCTGTATGCCTGTGTACCAGTGAGTTGAGTGGCAAGTATCTCTCAAAGCCATGCCAGTGTAATAAAGCTAATATATTAACTTAAGAGAGATGCTAAGCTCTTTGAAAATAAATGTGTAGCTGGCAAGCAATAGCTTTTACTCTGTATATTGCAGAGAAATAAAAATGGTTTTTTCCCCCCTCTTTCTCCTTGCCTTGGTGCATTTAAGAAATTAAATGCAGAAATCTACTCCTAATGCACTGTTAGGCTGGAAATAGGAGATTCTGTGTGAATACACGTAGGAATTTTTTCACAGTGAGGGTGACAGATCACTGGCACAGACTGCCCAGAGAGGTTGTGGAGTCTCCTTCTATGGAGATATTCAAAACCCATCTGGATGTGCTTCTGTGTGAGCTGGTCTAGGGAATCCTGCTGCGGCAGGGGGGTTGGACTAGATGATATTTCGAGGTCCCCCCCAACTCCTAATATTCTGTGATTGATTCTGTGAATGCAAACGGAATAGATTTCAGAAGTGAAAGTTTCTCCCACTGCTTCGCCAAAGCAATTGCATCAATCTCCTCCAGGCAAAGACAGAAGTTGAACCTGTAACTTCACTGAGTCTTTGCAAACCAGCCTTTTGCATTTTGTGTACTTCATAGCTGTTCAGCAGAAAGCTTATGATGAGTCTCTGGCTTTGGTATCCCAGAACCAGGATCTTCTGCTGCCATCTTACCAAGGCAGCTGTAGGTTGATGCTTTCTCATCTGCTGATGACCTGTACTAGGTCTCTTTGCAGTGACTAGCAAGTGTGATGATTCCTAAAGCTCACTGGCAGAGTCATGCTAAGACCGTGTTTGAACTGTCCAATGGTGCCAGGAAAAGAAGCCTGTTACCATTCAAATAACTCGAAAAACTTTCACCTCCTCAAAAACTGTGCTGAAAGAGACAGAAGCTACCTAGCTGCTTTAACACTAGAGGGAAGCATCGCCTAAAAGAAATTGCAAAGGCTTCTAAAATAGCCCAATTTAAAACGATTTATGTGTCTTGGAGGGGACCAAAACGCTGATTTCCTTTTAAAGCCTCTGTTTTTATTGGAATACACTATGAGAGGCCTCATTTGTTGCCCAGAATGCTCTTGGCCAGAGTGAAATTCAACCTTCCTGATGAGGCAGGCAGATTCAGCTTGTGCTGCTCTGCGTTGTCTTAGCTGGACTCTCCTGGGACAACCTTATGCACAGGGCCTGGAGGTAGTTCAGCCTCTATAAATAGCTCATTGCTGAATTGTTGTGTGAGCAGATTTTGAAGGCTGTGCCAAAGCATAAAGAGTTGTGTTGTTTTAGGTCACTTTAGGCTGACACACTCAAACAGTTTTCCCAGTCTGGCCTCAGTTTGTACTCAAAGCAGAGGCCAGGAAAATGAAATGTCAGTGCCTTGCTCTGTATTTATTTCTCCCTAATTGCAAGCCTGTAAGCAAAATACTAGGGATTGACTTAATGACGGTGGCTATGTAGGGATGGTTGTGGTCCCTGAGGAGGCTTTCCCTCTCGCTCTTTACACCATTAGCTCCTTCCATTGCAGCATTAATCCTGTACCATATAAGGGATAGAATAATGCACAGGTCCCTTGCTCATGGTAGGAGTGCTTTCGTGTCTGTAAACTGCATTTTGCTGGGTTGCACAAAAAGACCACAGAAAAATGTGAATAATTGTCTGAAGGCTCCACAGTAGTTTACAGTAACCTGGAGCTGTATAAAGCATCAATACTGAGCAGAGAGTTGGAAATCACATTTCTGAAGTAGGTAGCTGAAAATCCTGCAAGTTAAATTCAGCATAAAGGGAAAGGGATTATGACTTCCTGTCCTTTCCCCCCACTCCTCATTGTCAGGAGTAAAGGTGGTTCATGAAGAAAGGAAGTGGGGTAGGAGAAAGGGCCCAGGAGCTCTGGATATCCTGCCCAAATCTTTCAATGAGCTCTGTTCAATGGAGATGCTTATTTCTCCTCCTATACTTAATCTGTCTTCCCTCAGCTGGTGAGCACAGCTACATCTAGCAAGGAAAGTGGGAAAAAGTGTTCTGAGGCAGTCTTTTCCAGTCAGTCAGGAGAAATGAAACACTCGTGAGGCAGCAAGAGAGGCAGAGCTGGGATGTGTAGATGGGGACAGAAACAGATGTGAAAACTAAATGTGCAGAGGGGGACTGGAAGGGAAAGAACAGATGCAAAGAATGAAGGAAGGGCTGTTATGAAGTCTGGGAACCAGAATTAATTGCTTAGCAGGGCAGTGCAGAAGTACATGGGTGGCTATTTTGACTGGACTTAAATCTTTGAATTTAAGTGAGGGAAAGTACACATGCTAATGGGCCTAGGTGCTCTGAGATCACTGTGATGAAGGTCATGAGAAATAGAAATCTGTTGCTGGAAGGTGCAAGTTGCAGACACTTAAAAGGGATGGCAGGAATTTAAAAGAATAATAAAACATGTAAGATAAAACTATCAAGACCCTATTTAGAGTCACTTAAACTGTTCTGTGAATTTGTCCTTTAACAAGTTCCAGGCAGTGCCTTTTGTCCTTTTGGCAACGTTTAAAATGTCCTGAGTCTCTGCTCAAGTAGGATTTGGTCCACCGTTACTATTGCATCATGCTGCTCCAGCTCAGCCATATACTGCTTCTAATAAAAGAACTTTTACAGTGTCTGTCTGCAGTTTCATTTTGTTGAATCCCTTAGACACCTCTTCATTTGTGATTCTCACCAAAGGCCTTGAGATATGTTTTGTTAAATGGAAAGATGCTGATGTGGTTCCTTTTGCCTTTCAGAACATAATCATGCAGATCTGCAGTTATTATAGTAGATCTCTGTTTAGAGCAAGGAAGATTTCTCAAGGTGCTGTTTAAGACTTCCTGGTTTGTGCTGCAAATTGTTAATCAGTCCATGACAGCATAAATAAAATTAAAGGGTTTAATTAAAACTAATGAATGAGTGAACAGAGAATACACAGCATGTTCCACTTGCAGAGCACTGGTGCTGCAAATAATTAAAATGTCACAAAGTAGGAGATGTCTTAGTAAAAATGTTGGAGCTGTAAAAATAGAGGCCCCTGCACTTTGGTAGTTTGGGAAGATTTTGCTCTTTAGATTGGTTAAAATTAATTTACGTAAGTTAGCAGAAAGATAAAAAAGCATACATAACTCAGATTTATACTAGGATGGAGTCAAAGTTGGAAGCTTGATGCCAAACAAACCCTATTGCATTTTGGATCAGTTTGCATGTCTCTGAAGATCTAACCATTTTTTGTAAGACTGTATCACCCAGGGGATTAGTTTCTTCTTTTAACTCATCTGTGACTGTATTCTTGAAAGTAAACTTGTTATTACAGGCTACTACATTGCTGTTACTTGATAATGTTTTGTCTACACAACACACAAGCATTCTTTTGATTTAAGCTCAAACCTGAACCTGAACCACAGCATGAACTAGATCTGCCTTTGGCTTGGGTTTGATATATGGTCAACTAACAGGCCAAGAAAATAATCTTAGCTAGGCTGTTTTAAACAGATACAGGGGACATGAAGTGAGAGTTAGAAAGACAAGGCAAACAGGCTGATCAGACTGGTATAAACCTTGGGATTACAGATTAGGCCCAAAATATGAGTTCTAGGAATAATAGGAAAACATCTTCCATTTTGCTGCTTTACACTGGCTTGTTATTTTCTGTGGTACAATGTGTTTCATACCACCCTTCTGTGGCCTATTCTGAGGTTGGCGTTCTCCTCCTTAGTTCTGGACTTTTCTCCAGATCTCCTGACCCTATGGCATCTAAGGCAAGGAGCCTGTTGGAGATTGAAATAAGATCTGGATAAATGTCCTGACTATTGACATCACTGATGAAATAGTAATGCCCTGCAGCCTGCTTTTTGTGTCATAATTACCCAAGGTGAGCATCAGTAAGGAGCCTCAGTCAGTGTAGGGGTTTAACTACTTGTGTTAGGAGGTTCAAAATATACCATACCTCCATCAAGTGCCTCTAGAGGCCACGATCTAATGGTAGGCAGTATTGGATGCAAGTTAGAGTGGGGTGAAAAATTAAGTGGCTATGCTGTTGTATAATCCTAGCTCTATATCAGCTAAATTTACCTTGAGAATTCCATCAGTTTAGCCTGGTAAGTTGAGACTAGAAGAACAGTGTAACTTCCAAGTGGCACCATTGAGTCTTTCATGTCCAGACTGGGTATCCAAAGCCTCACAACTGACAATATCCACAATATATCCCCTTCCAATGCTTGCCTGTCTGTTTAGCAGAAGATCAGACTAAATTATGATAGTAGTCCCTCTGAGCCTTATACATTTATAAAGGAATTAGTAGACTTTGCCAAGAACTCAAATGATTTCTTAATGTTACATTAAATAGCATTTAAAAGTATGGCATAACCGTAATGTATTTGCTGTTGGCTTAATGTTTTGGCATTATGAATAGTGTGGAAAAAAGGTATCTCAAAAATGCATTTCTCTCAGGAGAAAAAACTTTTGAAGAACATGGAGGTTTTATGCTTAAAGTTTTCTCTTTCCATGTATATTTTTGGCTTATTTTGGTCTGAAATTCAAATATTTTAGAAGCAAAACATTGAGAGTCTACCCAAGAAAGAGCATAGTTCTCCCTGCACCTCACATTGGATGTTTTAGAGATGGGGGAAGTTATACTGGAGAAAATGTGGGCCTTACAATATGCTGTAAATCCCAAATACCTATACGTTACCAAAGCTGATCAGACTTTCTGGCTCTCCTTCTAGCTTAACAGACCTTGATTACCCAGAAAAAGTAATAATTAATAACCAATAATTGAAGTTAATTAGGTGTGGTCTGTTCCTTACATAAATTATGCTGATTTATGTGAATTATTAGACTTTAATGACTACATTAATAATTAGTCACAAATTAAAAATAATCACAAGTGCAAGTGAGAAAATATCTTCCCACTGATTACTTTATGATTCAGTTTCAGTAAACGGGTTTGGTACTCATTTTCAACCAACCAGGGCTTGTATGCTGGTGCTGGTGACATCACTGTAAATCTGTGATGAGGTTCTTATGAAGTCAGTGGCATTACTCCAGATTTACATAGATCTAGCCAAAAGCAAAATAGAGTCCATCGACTAAAGCATTCCCTTATGTTCAGAGGGAATTGGTTTAATCTGTAATAAAATATCTTAGGACAGCCTAGGCTAAGCCTAGTTATTTGGTTTCACTGAGACTCTTTGTGTGACTGAATCTTTTTAGATTTGAGCCTAAAAGGTTGAAATACATAAGCAACCTTCCATAGACTTCACTGGCACAGATCCAGACTGTAAAGCCTGTGCTAAGAGGCTTTTCATTATGGCAAGATGCAGCTCAAGATGCAAAAATTCGTTGAGATTTCATAAGCACACATAAACCCCCTTATATTTCCTATATTCCAGAAGCTGCCAAATATGATTACAATGTAGCTCGAAAGAGGAAGGGATGAGATGTTTGGGACTCTTCCTATGCTGATCTGTTTTTGCAAGGTATCATTCTAGTTATCTGTATTCTCTTGCTGTATTTATCAGCACAGTATTTTTTTTCCAAACATGGATCAGTCAGTTACTTGTGAAGTGAACAAAACCCAAAACTTCAGATCACAATTCCTTGGTGAATAGTCCCATAACTTATACTTAATGAGTTAAAAGCTTGCTACACAGTGGGGTATACAGGGTACTTCTAGGATGTAGGAGCTCTAGTTTGTATTTTGCCATGTGGTTGAGTATATTCAAAAGGTATGCTTTCCTTTAGGGCAGATAGTGGGAACTGTGATCTAGGAAGCTCTGCATTAAAATATATGTCTTTGCTCAGTCCATTCAGGATGTTAGCACACCTCTTCCCCATTCCTGTATCTTGATGCAAGAATAATATAAAGTAGATCTAGGATTGGTTTACAGAGCCCAAGATTTTTATCTGATGGGTTATTTGCATCCTTTCTGTGTAAGGGAGTTGTGGCTTTGTGCAGCTTTCCCCCTACTCTCAGGTAGGCTGTTTGATACTCCTGGAAGCATTTTGTATTACCATGCTTCAATATCACTGCTGTTTGACAGGTGTAGGGAACACAGTGCTCCCAGAATTGCTAGTGAGAGTATATATAGCAACACCATGCATACATGGTAAGGAAGTGCTGGAGGAAAGATGTCTGGGGGTAAGCTGCTAACACCAATATGACTTTGGCAGTGTTCAGTATGCTTTCAGGTTTTCTCAGGATGGGCTAGTGAATTGTCCTGGAAGAGTCCACAAGATGAGCAGGCTCGTCTAGCAGACCTAGGAGTTCATGGCACCTGCATCAAAAGGACGCTTGCAAGAATTTTTTCAACATATCTATGAACAACCATGTAGGGAATAGGGGGATCTACCCTAGAACTCTCACTGTCAGGGAAACCTTTGTTGAACATTTTAGATGAAGATAAAATGTTTTACAGTCCTTCTCCTTATAGAGTAGCTGGGATCAGACTTCATTTACAAACAGAAGTATTATGACAACTTTAAAAACCAGAATTTCATTTTAATATCAAAGAACTTAATGACACCTGAATTTATTACAGTTAAGTCACTCTAGAGAACAACAGAAGCCTTGCAGCATGGTCACATGTAACTGTGGTATAAGCAAACTTGGAAGAATACCATGTAATGAATAATCCTAGATTCTTGTACCTGGACGGTGACAAAAAAGGACAGTAAGCAAAGTAAAACACTGGGGCAGGGATCCAGAGGGGCTTATAAATCTGCATCCCTAGTATGTTTTTGGAATTGTCCTTGTTGCATCATGTGTATTGCTGGTTGTAGTATTAATCTCATTTTTGACTGTTTATGCCAGTAGGCCATGTATTCATGCAACTGTGAATCAACTCCAATAACTAACTCCAAAATCAATACCTAGTTCTATAAAGAAAACCTCTTAAAAAGGACAGGAGAGTAAAGCTAGGATTAATAGAGCCTTCCAGTGTACACCTCCAATTGCACGTCAGAGAGTTGTCAGTATCCCTGATACAATTTACACTGCATCAAAAACACAAGCCTCAGCAAGTACAGAAAGTGAAAGCAATTTTGGAATGATCTGTGCTGGAGCAATTCCCTCTACAATAGGCCTAAGCTAACCCAAACTGATGCTTTTTACACAAATGATTATAAATAGAAGCCAAAATTTTGTCAGACCAATAGTGCAAACTTAACATATTGGCCCCTTGGTGTCATTTGAAGAAAATTAATGCAGAGGGCCAAAGAGACAGAGTCTGCAATATGTAATGCTCCGGAGACATAGCTGAGATTTTGTTCCTAGTGTAGCAGAAATAAATGCTCTTGGCAAGTCATAGGGGAGAAATAATACATGTGCATAAATAAGATTAATCAGTAAAGCCAGTGTCTATCTCGTGAGTCATATCTGACATCAAAAAAGCCAAGGTTGTTGCATGTTAAATTTGTGCTACCAAGAAAGGAAAAATAACACAGACTCTCCTGTGCAAATTGTGCTGTAGATTTGGAGAATGTGCAGTGAGAAAGCAGTAGTGAGAATGGGGGCATGGGAAAAAGGAGGGGTTCTTCTCTTTCCCCTCTCAATAGAAAACTAAGTATGGAGTCATGGCCCAAGCAGTCAATGAAAATGCTCCTGTGGCTCTTAGAGGGACCAGGTCCTGCCTGTGGTTTGTACCCACTGAGTTACAGTGGAAGAGCTATATTTTTCAGCCTCTACTCAGGTAAACTCTCAGAGAACTAAGTAGGAATGACGACTGGCCAAAGACCTTGATTGTCTCTGCTGAAAAAATACTAGATCTGATAAATGAGAGGGCAAGGGAATTTTTCCTCAGTGAGGGTCAAATAGGTTTTTCCTCTACTTTTGTAAGCCACCATACTCCAATAGAATAATAAGGGGACTGAGGGGAAAGAAGTGGCCATCAGAGTGTACAGCTGCAGTTCGCTGCTCACCCCCTTTTCCATGCAGCATGTTCAGGAGTGACCTAAGGCAGAAGTAACTCTTCTCTTGTGCATTGAACAGTGATGGCTTGGTGTGTGTTGCTTTGTCTCCCTTTGCACCAAACCACTGTGCTAGCTGCCTGCCCTTTCTGCAAGGGCAGGGAAGTGTGGAAGGAGAGATACTGGACTTCGACAGCATTGATCTCTTTCATTCCTAGATTTCCTGACATAGCTGAACTTTGTGACGCTTTGGGCATGTTTTTCTCTGTATCAAAGAAAGCTCTTGACAAGGTCCCAGAGAGAGCACCTGAGCAGAACCAAAAGATATTCTGTCACGACATGTGGCAGATACCCGTCTTGCTATTTTAAAGAAAAGTGTGTTGAAGGGGGCAGATACAAAGACTCTTTATCTGTTTACTGCTCTTTGACTGCTGGTCCCTCCCCCATCAGTTTTCTGGATCTTACTTTCAGAGCTCAGTGGACATGTCAGGCAGAAGCCACCCGCACTGTTAGCAAGGGAAGGGGGCAGCCCTTTCAGTATAGCAGAGATGACTGGCAGTTGATGGAAGAACTGCACCTCCCCTTGGAGAATCACAGTTTGTGTTTACACACAGGTCTTATGGTTCCCTGATGCTCCCACATAGGCCCAAACCTTCAAGGCACAGTCTGGCTCTACTAGTTTTGTGTTAGTGGTTGTCTGGGCAGGTTCCCTCAGGACTGAAATGAGAGACCTCCTGTGCTGAAAACCTGTGGGTGTGTAAGGTTTGAAATGGGTTTATATCCTTGGGGAAATGACCACAGGGCTGGGGAGGAGGGTGAACGAAGACTAGCCAAACAATGGCCTATAGGAAATGGCCACACAGGTGTCAAGTATTGGGAATCCTTGGCACCAGGGCAGGAAAGTGGCTGGATAGGGGATCACATTTCATTTCCATGTCAGGATTTGGTATGGAAAGCATTGTGGAAGAATATTTGTTGCTGCAGTGTCAAAACCAAGCTGTTAAACTGGAGTTCCATCTTGCTCTCTGTGTTAAAAAAGCTGTCTTGCTCTGCTCTGGCAGAGTGAAGGCTAATAGTTCTTCAGGACAACTTTTCACCTTTTTGTTCAAGTTCACTTTTCACTCACCAGTTTCCCCAGAAAAGGAAAACCAAGTGGTGCTCAAACATAGTTTAGAAGATCAGCCACTGAGCAGGAAAACCAGGACTAAGTGGAATAAAATCAGGAGGGGAAAAAGTGCCCTGCTTGCACCACCAAGTCATCCATTGTGAAGCATTTCCAAAGGGTTTTGGACGCTGATGCCAGTAAGGAAGAAACCAACACCCATGGGATCCTGCTAGATGGGGAACAGGGGGAAGGCACAGTGGGACTCTCTGATGAGCAGGTAGTAGAGTCAGTGAGGCTGAGCAGCCCTGGCCAGCTGGCCTGCTGTAGCCCCAGTGTCTACTTATGTTTTGGCTTTGGGCACAGTGCCAGGCACCCCGAGTGAGCATTTACAAGGTAGCAGTGCCCAGTTTAGTGAGATGCAAGAAGATGCTTTGCGAGCACTGCACCCGAACTGGTGTGCAGATATAGAGCTTTTTAAAAGTAGTAGGAGTTAAGGCCAGCTCTTGTGTTCATGAGAGCTGTTAGTATAGGAATGTGCTAGCTGTTCTGCTGCTGGCTCATTCATATTAAGAGTCTTAAATAGAAAGTGCAGACAAGATGGACTGGTTGCCAAATGCATAGCTAGATAAAAGATGTAAAGATGGAGTTAAAGGTGAGGCTGTTTGTCAGTCATTTAAAGGTTAAAATCACATTGTAACTGGCTGTGCAGTTCCAGGAACTTCTGAATACAGATTGTATTGGCAAGACAATGTCATGTTAAGAACATGCAAGGCTTTTTCGCCTTCAAGAGATGAGGATGAAAGCCTAATAAAGGTGATAGACCTAGGCTGAAAAATCACTGTCTCCGAGTCCTGCCCTGAAAGCTGTGAAAGTCCCATGCATGTTAATGCATGGATTTGTGCAGGGAACTACCACGCAGTTTACCATGCAGTTTATTTCTCTGTTTGTGTAGAGCCACTCTGTGCTTTTTGGATGCTGGATGGGAATGAATGGATGAGTGTAAGTCCTGATAATCTATCTGCTTCTGAAGTCCCCACATAGTGCAAATGCCTTGGGGAAAGCACTTGCCCTGAATTAGAGAGTTTGGTGACTTGTGCCTCCCTGTTTTCTGATCCAGCTTTGTATTGTCTCATAGCAGAGACATCCTCTGCTCTGCAGCTGTCATAACACTTGTAAGCCACCCACTCTTCACAGGAGCAATTACATGTAACCCAACCCCTTGCCGTATATGCAAGCTGATCTCTCCCACTGCCCTAATTCAGGCTCCAGAATCCCTTTGTTTTGCAGCACTGTCACCTCTGTAGCAATCACAGCAGACTAGCTTCATTATTTTCCAATTTGTGCTCCAGGCCCTGAGACCTCAGATCTGCTGGCCTTCTCCCAGGGGAATTCCGTTTAAGCAGCTCATACAGGGTGCTATCTGCTGGAGATTCCCTTGTCTTCCTCTTTCAGAGTAACTAACGGGCTGATTTATCTTTCTCCTAATTGTATCAAGCTATTTGTCAGCCATAATTTTTGCTTCTGATTTAATTGTCTCCTTTCTACTCCTCAGCAGAAGTTTGCCATAGAGCTTGGCTTATTGGCACTAATTTATTTGAGTGCTTGTTGCAGTTTACCGTGACCCACCTTTCCATTTCCACTCTGCTGCATCCTTTACTATATCCTGGGCTGATTTTAATGGAGAACTTGGGAAAGAGCTCTGACAAAAAAGGACCACCCTGCCTCCCATCAAATCCAATTAGTTTTGTATTGTTTCATCCTGCATTTTTAGATGAGAAAATGTGCTAAGATGGGCAGACCTTCCCAGATATATGCCAGCTACAGTTGTTGCCACTGTTAATTTTTTTTTCTCAGCCAGTGTTTGATTTAGGCTGAGATGTTCTGTCTGGGATCTGGATTTTGGTTGCTCTTAAGTTTGATGTTTGTATCTACTTAGAATTTAGCTATGAACTGCTCCCCCAAGCCACTAACAGATTTTCTTCTACAAAAATATACATTAAATACTCAGGTTTGACCAGAACAGCTTTTCTGTTTCTCAGGAAAATTCTATTTTGGTTCAAAGCAAGACACAGCTAGTACTGGTTATGTAATTCACTGATATCACCAATAGTTTAGTTCACAATTATTGCTGGTAATATTTATTTATTCAACTTTACTCTGTACAGCTTCTGCAAAAAGTCCCTGGAAAAATACTGGAGCTTGAAATGCTCTAGCAAGTCCAGACACCTGCATGTGATGCAGGTAGTCCCTCAGTGATGCTCTGCTTGGATGGTTCAGAGCCTTCCTCACAGCCAGTCAGGGTCTGAATCACTGGTGTTGCTTTGGAAAACCAAACTCGGGTTACCTACAGCTGTGTCTTTGCTGTGAGGCTCTGCTACTCTCTTATGTTTGTACTGCAGACAGGCCCCTCTGACCTTGCTAGAGGTGGACACTGAGTAAGACCTTTCAGCTTATTTGACTTCTAAGGGATCTTCCTGGAGAACATCAGTGCCATGGAGCATGGTAGTGATCTGTGTTGTTGGACATGGTTTGGGCCAGCCTCCCTAGGTGCAAGGACAGCATTAACTTCATTTTTATGTCTTCATGGTGTTTCTAATAAATGCAAATGGCAATTAGGCAAAAAGTAGTGAAAAACTGCTTAAGATTTCTTTCCTGCTTTTCTGGCCAAAAGTGTTAGCCAGCTCTAATAACTTCCCAAGGAGTTGTGTTTTGCAGTTAAAAGTAGGATTCATAGGCTAACCCTTTAATTCTAAACTTAGGTATCGTAGTAGAGGTAGTCTAAAGATAAGACCAGCTTGGAGTAGGAATCCTCGGAAACAGAGTTCTACAGTCAGAAATACATTTTTTGGACAAGCCAACCATCTATGGAGCTGTTGATAGTGAGTCAAAAAAATACAGGCACTGATGTAGGCTATCCCTTTCTTGACCCCTCCATGTTGTTGTAGAATCACAGCATGGGTTGGGTTGTGAGGGACCTTAACGATCGTCTAATTCCAGTCCCCCTGCCATGGGCAGGGACACCTTCCACTAGATCAGTTTGCTTAAAGCCCCACTGAACCTGACCTTGAGCATTTCCAGGAAGGGGGCATCCACTTTCTCAGCAGCAACCTGTTCCAGTGCCCCGTTACACTCACAGTGTATTGAGACCCACAGAAAAATTCTGTTGTGTGCATGAGGAGAAAGAGACCAACAGGCTAATGAATTTCCTCAGTGCCATGCAGACACAAGGCCCAGGTTCCAGTCTGGCATTGGTTTCATGGGTCTGGGATGCTGCTGTTCTGTGGGATGGACCTTCAGATGAGGGGTCAGTGGTAGTCTAAGGCCAGAATCAGAAATCACCAGTAGTTTGGTTGTGCCATGAAGTTTCCAAACCTAGAGACAAGGATGCAGGATTTTGGCAGAGAGGAAAATGACATTGAAATAAAGCACTAGGACTGCCTACACTGTCCTCCCCTCAGCAGCTGGACCTTGGGTGACGTGTGTTCAAGCCAAAATTTCTGGCCTAAGTGTAAAAGAGTTGCACTTGGTCTATAGGTGTGCAATAGGTTCAAGAGCCTTCCTGCTCTCTGCAGGGCTGTACCGCAGCTGGGCATACCCAACTGCAGACAGCAAGGAGATACTGGCAGAGAGACAGCCTTCAGCCATGGTGGAGGTAAGTTTGGCCTTGAGTTGTAGAAAGCAAAAAGATAGCAATATAACATTTTCTTCTGGCCAATAGATGGTGCTCTCCTGCTGATTTTCTGTCTTGAGTTGGAGCTTGTTAACAGTTTAAAGCAACCCTTTCCTATTGTTAACTCCAGTAATTTTTTTCTGGATGGGGTTAAACTACCCAACTATGAAACTCAGCACAGGCATTGGAACTGCTCTTCATGGCAGATCTGGACTAATCGACTAGGTAGATGGGTTTTTTTGTGTGTGCGTGTGTTTTTTGTTGTGGTTTGTTTGTTGTTTTCATTTGCAATTAAGATTTTGTTTAAACTTAAATAATGGTTAAACAACAATTGTCCTCCAGGTACAGTGTGCTGCTGTCAGCGTGACAACTTGCTGCTCTTAAATTACGCAAAGATGACCTAGTACCAAATAAGAACAGAACATGTTCTGTTGTTGAGGTTGTGGATGCCTCATCCCTGGCAGTGTTCTAGACCAGGCTGGTTGTGGCCCTGTGTAACCTGTCTATGACAGGGGAGTTGGAACTAAGTGATCTTTAAGGTCCCTTCCAACCTGGGCCATTCTATGATTCTGTGATTAAACCTGCTATCGACTAGGAATACAGCATTTTCTTAAACTCCTTGAAGCCTAGAAGCAGATCGTGACAAACTAATACAACCAGGTGGTAGATAAATCAGAGCAAAATAGTTCTTTCTTGGCACTTGGGACCCTTCTATTGGAAATAGAGGTTCACTGCTGATTTAAGCTAATTGAGAGCTGTGCTGTGGGTGAAAGGGGTGATGTGCATCCCTCTGCTGCTGATGGGGTGTTTGCACCCTCCCTATCTAAGAAGTACTAGTGCTGCGGCCATTGGATGAGGTGGGTCAGCTAAATACAGACTTAGTAGATCAGTAAGCTGGGCCAGTCTGTCCCTCAGCTGCTCTTCTGCCTGGCTTAAGGAACACAGGGTTATTTTGCTACTGTACTTTCCTGTTTTATAGATCAGCAGCCTGGGTTTATGCTGCTGTTATGCAACTGCTCCTCATTTTTACCTTGTTTTATGAAGGTTTCTCTTACAGTATTTTGGTCAGCATACTCCCATTGAGAGGTGTTGTGTGTGTCTCCTGCTCTTCCTCCTGGCTAAGTCATCACATCCCATTTTTCTACTAACTGCTTTTTCTTAGTCCCATCTGTGACCTGATTCAGTTCACTAATGTAGGTGAAAATTGCCAGTGGAGAGAGTCAGCAGGACCTTTTCAGTCTTCCAGCAACAGTAAGCCTGGTGATCAGTTTAGTTTGCTGAAGGAACTGCAGCTGGAGCCATCAGGAACCTGAAGCTGACAACAAATTCCACCTGACACAGATACTGCAGGAGCAGTCTCTGGGCTCCAGTCTTTCATGTCGCTACATGGAACAGCCCAAGCATAGGTTTTTATGCCTCCTTGGAGTTAAGCATACCAATATGTGCTTCAAATAGCTACCTGTTGTCTGTGTATGTCACCTTTAGAAAGGCAATATTTTAAAGGACTCACAGCTGCTTACAGGAAGGCAGCATATCACAAGGGACAGATGTGTTGCATCAAAGACAATGCTCTGAAAATGCTACATGTGAGATTAACTTCCCAGCTGTCTTTTGATTTACTTATAACCAAGGGTGTGTGACCTGCAGCTTTTCTTTTCCTTGTCAAAATGACCTGTTTAATGCAAAGCAACAAAGCATACTTCATGTGATGGGACTTTTCTTTATGCTTTGTTGGTGGTTTGTGTGGGCAGCACTAGCTTGAGTCACTCTGTTGGAGGTGTGGAGTGCATCTTCCAGTGTTAGCTCAGTTCAAAGTATCCAATGTGTTCAAGCTGGCAGGAGTTTCTTATTAAGTCCCCTTCCCCCAAAAGTGTTATCACAACAATCTAATGTGTTTTTATGGGTATGAAATCTTCCCCTGATTACCAAGCTGAAGGGAACATGAGAGCAGTTTGTTCCAGTTAATAACGATGAGGCTTAACTTGAAATAAGCTGGAATGAAAGCAAGTGTAAACCAGATGCAGAGAGAACAGAGTTGCAGTCTATTGAAGAAGTGCTTGGGGTTCCTTGTGCACATTTTTCTTCAAAACAAATAATAACATGTTGACAGTGCACATCAAATCCACAGTGCTTTGTCCTTCCACTGTGAAAGCACAGTTATGTGATGCTGAGAACAGGGAAAAGTCTTGCTTTGAACAGCATGTGTAGGAGCAAATAGAGGTGGTTGAATTGCACCCTTGTAACTCTGGAAAGGGGTTCTCTAGTGACTGCTTTGAGGTTGCCAGATGAGCACAAACTGTTGCCTTTTTTAAAAAAACCAAATAAACAAACAAACACAACAAAAACCAAAACACCAAAAAACCCCACCACACCTTAATGGCCAGTAAGTTCTTATGAAGGTGATGGGTTTTGCAAGACTGTTTCTGGTTCTTACAGCCTTTGTCAACTGATAAACTCAGAGGAGGCATGTAGATTTATACCTTAGTATCCATCTGTCTGCAAAATTAAGAGATCACGATGAAATAAAATATTTTCCTCTTGTGTTTTTTTTTTCTCCAAGATATTGTCTACTTGTTTTCATGCCTAGTTTGCATCTACCTGATTCTCTGGTGATGCCTTAGAAGTAATTGAAGTAATTGGAATGATTCAAGGACCAAACATACAAGTTTATTGAGATGAAGGGAAACTTTATGTTGCCAAGTCTTGCTTATGTTAAGATTTCCGTGTTAGGGAGCATCAGTCACATGTCCTGAAAGAATCTAAAGCATGGAGCTTGCTAATGGCAAGCCCTGCTCATAGCACAACTGGCACATTAGTAGTTCTGTTAATTGTAACTGCAAATTGGTCTGAGGCACAAGGTTGGTCATATCTAGATTCAACAGAGTTTATGGAAACTCAGATCATCTGTTCAGAGGCAGATGTTAGTAACAGTGTGTAGACCCAGAAGCTAGATGGTGTTGACAGCTGACTTGGAGCTGCATCTAACAGCAGCACTTTTCTAAGTATTGGATTGATGCCAGGAAAGGAACCCCAGCTCTGGTTGTCTTAGCAGCACATATGACCAGTGCTTAGCTCTGTGTATTTTTGCTGTTACCTTACAAGTTCACTGGTGCTGCTGTTCAGTGTCAGAAAGTTTAATACATCCCAGACCACCCCATCAGCGTCTGGGTACTGATGGCTGTGTGTCCACTTTTCAGTGTTTATATCTCTGAAGCTGGGTGGGTGGTAGCCATAAGAAAGAGGCTTCACTAAAATCAGCATAGTTTAATTTTCTCTGACATAATTCTTTCTCATGTCTTATTTAACAGAATCTAAAAGCTTCTCTCAGTGGAAGGTAGTTCTGAGGCATGGGGGCACATCTGTCTTTCCATAAACCTCAGTCATGACAGAAGTTTACAAGATGTCTTCACAGCCAGGCCAAGCAGGCTGCACAGCTCCACCTTCCAGAAAGCTGTATATAAGCAAGAGCATCAGGTGCTTTAACACCAGCATTTTATTTTCTGCCACCTCTTCTTCACTGAGGGTAATGTCATAGCTACTATAACTACAACAGCTACTACAGCCCAACCAAAGTTGCCCTGGTGGGATCTAGCCAACATAAAGCATCCCTGGTCTCCATGGACTCTGCTAGCTCTGATCCTGTGTCAGCACACAAGGATTTATTGCCACCAGCAGATTCAGGCATTTTGTTTAATCATCAAGATTTTTTACTATCCAGGTGGGAATGGCCAGAATTATTTGGCTGCTATAGATCATCTATCTGCCAGTTATTTGGATGAATTATAGATAATAGCAGGCCTGCAAAAACAGCAGTTAAAAAGAGTTTTCCTTCTTCCAGCTCATTAAGCCATTTAGCATTGCTTTACTCTCCCGTTCACCTCAGATATATAATAATCTGACCACCTCCATTTGTCAAGAGCTAAACCTTTACTGAAACACAGAACAACCATGCCTTAGTTACCACTAGAGGTGCAGGCTATTATTTTTATTTAACAGAAGGAACATAGATCTAGGCAGAGTAGCTTTAGGAGTTCTGTGGCAAAACAACTTTTACAGTACAGCCACCTTCTACTGTACACTTGGGTAAAGTGATGGCTCAAGAAATGGATATCAAGCAGAAGGAATTGACTGTTTGTCAGATCCAAGCTGCTCCAGGTGAGGCCATGAGTAGAAGTGTGACCCTTTCACTCATGTAGCAGTTCTTTTCCCTTCTCCCTGTGCAGCAGAGTGTGGATGCAGAGACAGGGAGGGTGGGAAGTGCATAGCATTTATCTATGGGCATTTTGCATGGTGGATGGGACTTTTTCTACAAAGTGTGTGTAATGGCTAGCAAATGACAAATGGTTCTATTCATAAAGCTTAGTGCATAGCAGATTCTGTGTTGGTCCTGAAGATTTGTTTCTTGAAACAATAATTGCCCCACTTCATTCACCTCCTCTTTGGGAATAAAGCTAACAGGTTTCTAATATTGTTGAGAACCTGCCCATGGACATAGGAAATTAAATGTGTTAGTAGGACTTGCCTGTTCTGATAAGGATAGCCTCTCTTGAAGGAGTGTCCTAATTCTATATGCCTTATTTGATGAAATTGTTATTCTCTTTTCCTTTGGTCTGGCCCAGCTGGGGAGCAGCTAAACAACCAAGCCCATTCACTCGGCAGCCTTTGCTGCAGTTGTGCTTAGCAGTCATTTGGAAATAATTTTGCATGTGAGTTCATGTATAACACAGAGTTGAGAGCAGAAGAAAAACACAAGTGAGCAGTAGTTGAGAGTGAACCAGGACAAGAGCTGTGTCTAGGTCTGTGATACTGACATCTGTGGCCCAGACCTAGAGACTATGCAATGTCCTGAACTGATGGTGGAGGCTGTGCCCTCCTTCAGCACAGTGTCTCAGACTAGTGCTATACACATAAACCACCAGGGAGGTGTAAAGAAATATTTAATCATACTTCCTTGTTTTGCATTAAAGAGGCCATTTCAAGAGAGGAGAATAATGGAAGGTGCAGTCAGGAACTGGAAGTGAAAGGGATGCAATGCAAACTATATCTTCTTGGGCTTAAGCATGAGCAGAGTCATGACAGCTGAACTGGAGATCCTAGATCAGAGGATGCCAGGTGGGAATGTAGCTCTTTTCTGCAACTGCCTTCAGGATATCTACAATTTGACCTCTGGAAGAGGACTTTGGCTAAGGTGTACATGGTGTCTGTGAACACAGAACAATATCAGAGGCTAGGCAGGCCTGAAGTAAAAGTTGGCAGGGTGTTGGTAGTGTTTGCTTTTCTTTCAGTCATTGGGACAGGGATCCGCATAGTTTAGCTTCACAATGTGATGTTGCCCTGGCTGAGCTGTATATGCTGGACTCGATGATCCTCTTGGATCCCTTCCAGCTCAGACAATACAATGATACAATGATTGAAAACCAAGATACAGTTTTGAGTGAGAAGGCAGGACAGGCCTACTAAACCAGTAGTTGTTTCTATTGCCTCTAGTTATGTTTGCAACTTTCTAGACACTGAGCAACCACTCAAGACTTAATAGAAGTTGCAGAGGTCAGAAGGTGTTGGGAAAGCTCTGAGGCTGTCTTGGGCAGTGGTGTGAGACCCAGGCATGCACACCCTCACGCACACATGCTGGCCAGCATGTTGCAGTGTTTCCCAAAGGGCAGTGTAAAAAATAGCTTCAAAAAGGAAACAGTGTTGTTGAGAGTATTTTCAGAATGCAAAATAAACTCTGGTCCAAGAAAAGGTATTACTTTGGAAGTAAGCCAGAAGGCAGATACAGCCATGACCTGCAGTGACCACAGCTTCTCTCTTCTGATCCTGTTTGACTTTTAGCCTCCTCAGAGAGTGCAGTATTGATTAAACACAAGGTCAGCAGCTTCTGTTCTTATTTATACCTACAGTGAAAAGATCAGACTGTCAGGATACTGGGCTTGAACAGTGGCTTGGCTTGGTGAACAGAGAGCCTCACAAAAAAAATCCCACCCTTCACTTACAGGCTTCCTTGTAAAGGGGAGGAGTAGGAATGCTGCAGAAAAACATGCTCACTGAACAAGAGCAAAACATGTAAGATCTGTCTCTTCTCCAAATGCAAATTCATTATGATTATACTTGTCACTTCAGTCTTCAAGAAGGGTAAGAAGAAGGACCAGGAAACTACGGGCCAGTCAGCTTCACCTCCATCTCTGGAAACATGATGGAGCAGCTTGTTCTGGGCATCGTCTCGAAGCATGGGGAGGAACAGAGGGTTATCAGAAGTAGTCAACATGGATTCACCAAGGGGAAGTCACGTCTGACTAGTCTGATAGCCTTCTATGATGGCATAACTAGATGGTAAGATAAGGTGGCAGTTGACGTTGTCTACCTTGACTTTGCAAGGATTTTAACACCATCTTCCACAGTATCCTCATAGGCAACCTTAGGAAGTATGGCTTAGATGAATAGACAGTGGGTTGGATTGAAAACTGGCTGAAGGACAGAGCTCAGAAGGTTGTCATCAGTGATGTGGAATCCATTTGAAAATCTGTAATGAGTGGTGTTCCCCACGGGTCAATACTAGGTCCAGTCATGTTTAATATACTCATCAATCACTTGGAGGAAGGAATTGAGTGTATAATCAGCAAATTTGCTGATGACACAAAACTGGGAGGAATGGTTGACACACCAGAAGGTTGCGCTGCCATCCAGTGTGACCTGGATAGGCTGGAGGGTTAGGCTGAGAAAAACCTCATGAAATTCAACAAAGGCAAGTGTATGGTAATGCATCTGGGAAGGAATAACCCCATGCACGAATACAAGTTAGGGTCTGAGCTGCTGGAAAGCAGCTCTGAAGAAAAAGACCCGGGAGTCCTGGTGGACAACAGAATGACCATTGGCCATTAATGTGCCCTTGTGGCCAAAAAGGCCAATGGCTTCCTGGGATGCATCAAGAATAGTCTGGCAAACAGGTCCAGGTAAGTTATCCTTCCTCTCTACTCTGCCCTAGTGAGGCCACATCTGGAGTATTGTGTCCAGTTCTGGTATCCCCTGTTCAAGGACAAGGAATTTCTGGAGCGAGTACAGAAAAGGGCTACAAAAATGATTAGGAGGCTTGGACATCTTAAGTATGGGGAAAGGCTGAGGGAGATGGGTGTAGGTTAGAAAGGAGAAGGCTGAGGTGGGATCTTATTAATACTTATAAATACTTAAGAAGCGAGTGTGGTGAGGGTGAGGCTAGTCTTTTTTCAGTGGTGCCCAGTGACAGGATAAGAGGTAATGGGCACAAACTGGAACACAGAAAGTTCCGTGTAAACATAAGGATGAACTTCTTTACTTTGAGGGTGGTGAAGCACTGGAACGGGCTGCCTAGGGAGGTGGTGAAGTCTCCATCTCTGGCAATGTTCAATACCTGCCTTGATGCCATCCTGTGCAACATGTTCTAGGTGAACCTGCTTTGACAGGGGGGTTGGACTAGATGATCTCCAGAGGTCCCTTCCAACCCCTAACATTCTGTGATTCAAGGATATGGTTATTCCAGTAAGGAAGAACCATTTTTATTGGGTTGTGTCAAAGCAATTATCTTTAAGATTCACCAAAAAATGAGGCATTACTGCATTCACTCAGGAATTTTTCTCATTCTGTGAACATTAGATAACCATCTTCAATCCGCTCACACTATTAGAATCAAACCAACATGCGTCCTTGCAAACACTTATCTTTATGGTCAATGGGATTCTCCCACTTGTTTTAACAAGTCTTAGACAGAATCTTAGCTCCTTTTTATTAGGGATGGAAAAAATAAAAGCAGCAAAATAAGAAATACCCCAATGAAAACAATCAACTTGATGCAAAACTCCAGCACTGTGCTATGTGTCTCAGCCATGAGAATTGTTTACAGAGATTTCATCTGAGGTTATAATCAGTGTTTTCTAAGAGCAGTGGTCTTCCAAGTATGATGCTGCATATTCTGTCTGTTTGAGCCTCTCTTCTGCTGCTCATCTGGGTGGTTTTCACTGGAGAAAAGCCAACCTGTATGAAGGTTGATCCTGCCTGGCCTTCAGTGGTGCCAGCTGGTGGGTGCTCCATCTTCAAACACTTTTTGATTTGACTGTGATGCTCCATCACTGGAAAAGGTGGAGATGGCTTTTCAGAAAACCTGGACTTAGGCTTGAATATCTCAGCTATGTCTGGCCTTCACAAATCCAGACAGGTTGCAGTAGTAGGACAGGGCTGTAGTGAACAGAGAGGGACTGATGTAGTTAGAAAGGCTGATGGAAATACTTTTAAAGGCTATGAAATAGTCATTTTGATAAGACACCTTCAAAACAATAATCTCAACATGAGCAGTTTTGCCTCAATGACAGCACAGGTGGGTCAGGCAGAGTGGTTTTTTTATCTGTGTTCTGGCAGTGAATGGCTTCTCAGAGCCCTGACAAACAGCACACCCCCAATTTTATTGGAACTAATTAGCTGCCAATGGAGGAGTGTGTTCAAAATGATGTATTCCTCTTCCTGATCCCAAAGAGCTGCACATATGTGTCTGATTATGCCTCTTGAACTTTAAGGCAGCTGTCTTACAGGTTCATTTTCTGTAGGGACTCAGGAAATTACTGGGGAAAGCCAGTGACACTACCTACCACTTTCTGCCAGATCTCTTTCACTCCTCATGTGAAGAAGCCTATTCCCAAGAACTGTTGACATGCAGCACGGTTAATGGCAGCCTAGCAATTGGAGTGGAATTTATAAAGGACGATTACAATAGTCCCTAAATGTTACCAATTACTGCGTACTCTCATAGATTACAGAACAGTCCCCAAAGACTATGGTCCTTCCCTCACACTGACAAATAGTAAGGTATTCTACAAATTACCTTGAGATCATGATGGGATTGATTAAGTGTGAGAAAGATAATATATGAAGGAGGATGTGAAGTGACACTTACTTGCAGATCATTAGTATAGTGAGGGATTTCACTGTTGAAATCAAAATATTAGCATGTTCTTTTTGCTACATGGAGCAGCCTTCAAAATACTGCAAAAGTGACTGTTTCATTTTTTATTCCATTTTAATCTAGAAAAAGGTAAATGACTTGGAACAACAGAAACTCATACTTCATCTGGTTATTTTCCTGATAAAAATGAATTGAAGGACAAAAGTTGATTTTCTAAGTGCCTTGTCAACAACTATACAGTAGTTATTTTCAAAGGACATGCAGCCCACCTGTGTCAGCTTGAATGAGAATTTAGGGCTTCTGATGATATTGTTTGACTCCTTCTTTAATTATGAACATATGGTTTTGGGCTGTGATCTCATCAGGTCTCAATGTTAAGCAAGAATTAATCATGCCAAAATTTGAATAGGAAGCAGGCAAGAACAGGTGTTTCAGGAAATGGTGTTGGTTTATTGAGTTAATTTATTTACCAAAGCAATGTCCCAGCAAAGTTCTACAGTCACTGTGCTACTGAAGTTGCTGTGGTGGTGATATAAACACCAAAGTCCTACTTTTCAGTTAAAAGGAAACCATATCTTTGTGAAGTACAACCTTGCTTGCTTGCACATCCTTGCCAAATAAGCTTTTGTAACTTTTCTCATGAGTTTTCCTCTTTCTGCACTCTGTAGATATGATAATGCATTTTGATTCAGGAGACAAACAGATCAGAGGCTGAAATATGTTTATATGAAGCATTGACCAAATGGATCAGAAAGGTAAATTTATAAGGTTGAAGAGATGATGAGAATTTGTAGAGCCACCGCTGAGTCTGTGCTGGCCACAAACAAGAGTTGGGCCTGTTATATAAAGTATAGTTGTGTGTAGTCATATTTGTGTGCTGGCATGTAAACAGGAGGTCTTCTGAGAACTGCTAAATTATCTAGGAAGTAAAAGTGTGTGTTCCACAAGATAGCCAACAGAATTAACGTTTTTTGAATTGCGTTTTTGTTCTTTCATCATGTAAAAACCCCAGTGTTAAGTGAAAGGAAGTGACAAGAGTATAAAGAAAAGCCCCATGTGAAAAATTAAGATCCTGAAATCACCATTGGTATGAGGAATAGAGACAAAGTGAGGAGTGGGGAAGAACCTGCTTGGCAGAAATGGGTAAGGAAAAGTATAAAAACTGTATTCCAGCATAAAATTAACATCACCATTTTTCTAGAAATTTAGATGGAAACTAATTTTTTCCTGTTCAGGACATAATAAATCATTCAGGGTTTTCATGTATTAAATTACCTTCCTCAGGTTTATTGCACTGATTGTCCCTTCGCTCAAATTAATAGTTCAAGTAGCCTTTGATATTACTCTTAAAATAGATCAGGAGAGTTTTCAAATTTTGATAGACAATGGTGTACCAATTGATGTTTCAAAAGCTAGAAGAGCTAGAACATGGCTTATGTATCTCATTTATGAGTAATTGCAGGCCAGCACACCCTATTGTGCTAAAGGAGCTTAGTCCTTTGGCAGGCACCAAGCATTCACATACCATCCAGCCTGCATGAATTGATGCTAGTGTAAGCCTCCAGCTTGAGAATGTGTCTGGAGAGCTTAATTTCATACTGCAGTGGATCGTGTTTAGCTGCAGAAATTCATCTACTTGTCAAGACAAGATCTGTTTGCTTGGCTCTATATCTGTTTAACTTTCCCCTCCTTTCAGCAGATTTCAGTGCACAACTCCGTGCTAAAATTTGTGCAGACTTGGGCTGGAGAAAGCAAGGTGGTGCTGTTACCCTGAAGGGCAGCAGGAGGAAGCTGAGGTTTATGAGGCTGTCTTTGCAAATTCCCCTTACCATGATCAGAACTGAAGAGTGACTGGGGAGAACCTCTGCAGGGGAGAGAGCTGAAGGTTTCAGGCTGCAAAAAGGCAGGCAAAACTGAAAAAAAAAGTCTTTTGAACTGTCAGATGACTTACCTGGTCAGAGGATGTAAAGAACAGAGGAAGACAAGCCCAAGTACCCAAGGAACAGGTCCAGAAGAGTGTTGTTAGTTTACCTGTGTGTAACAGGTGTTAAAACCAATAATGGGTCCACTGTTTTGACTGGAAGTATGTGTTTATGTGCTTCTCTTGCATCTTTAGTGGTGCTGGAAGCAGGACCAGGATTAGCTCCTCCTACTCTGCCTGCATGTAGCTTTGTATACCTGCATGTAGGCTATGTATATGGTCAAGTTCTACAGAGACAGGGGACTTCCATCTTCCTATCTGGCTGGTACTGGAAGTAGTAAGCCCTGTTGGGGTGTAAGTAAAGGGAGAAACATCTGCAAAAGAAAAAAATTCACGGATGCAGTAGCAGTCATCTGGCTTTAAAGCTTTCCAAGATTTCCTGGAAGCTAGAGAGCTGTAATCAACCTAGCCTGAGCACTGGACAAGCCCACTGCAGTATTTGGATTTGTGGGGTGGTGGTTTTTGTTTTTGTTTTGTTTTATTTTTAATTTGTCATTTAGAAATGACTTGTTGTAGGTACAGACTAAATTAAATCCAATTGCCAAAAGACCACAGGGGAGCTCCAAGCGGTCTTTTTTAAACTGAATACATAAACTGTAGCTCTCATTGATTGGGTGACTGGAGTCTTTAATCTTTGTTGCTGTTTATTTTTCATAGCTGTCACTCTTTGTAATTTTAGTTATTGGTTTTGTTTGTGGAGTCATGAAGTGTCCTGTTGTCTCAGAGGCTGATGCTTGGGAACCTTAAGTTGACTGGCTGAGCTGTGACAGGTGCTTATCATTTGAGTCTCCACAAACTCCTCTGCAGGATTTGGAACAGCCTTGACAATTATTTGACTAGCTGAAAAAGAGACAGTACCAAAATTAATAAAATGTGTTCCAGTAAAGCAATTTCCTTTGCCTTTCCCTGTCCTACTTCCCTACTTTATTTCACTTTTTGTCCACATAGAAGTTAATTTTAAAATTAAAGAATGCATGCTACATGATACATCTTTGGGTTTTGAAGTGAGCACAGAGCTGAAATCAGAGAGGCAACGGGAATTGAGCTTGACATCAGCACTTGCCAAGCATGTTGCAAGCATGTAGATGCTTCACAGTCACCAAAGTGAGCTGAAGAGAAAGTATGATATTGCAGCTGGAGCAGCGGCTGGTGAGTGGACCTTGATCCATCAGCTAAGTAGTATGAGAACTGCTCTTCCTCTGCAGGCTTTGTGCCTTGCATTGCATACCAGGGTTACCAAGATGCTGCTGCTTTTTCAGTTTTTTAAGCTCCATGCATTTTTGGTGTATATTTTTAATGTACATTATTTATATTCACATTTTTATGTACATTTATAGGTACGTTTTTTATGCATTTCAGATTCCTTTCAGAGTTCCCTTCAAGGAAGCAATCTTATTTAAAAAGGTCTTTTGACTACCCTTGCAGCCTTGCTGCTGCTTACAGGAAGGTGGAAGAGGAAGTGGAGTTCAGGGAGAGTGGGAGTGAGGTGGAGTTGCAGAGGTTCTTCTTGGGCTGATGTCCTGCATTCCTGACTGACTTCCAACCTAGTAAGGATGAAGGGTGGGCATGATGCTCCCTTCACATGTGGGGATTCAGCAAAACTCCCTTGACTTCATTGGTTGATGGTGACAAAGAGTTTGCAACTCAGATGGTCACTTAGCTGAAAGGTGACCTTGGTATTGATCCCTCGAATCAGTGTGGATATGCTGTTGGACTTAGGAGCCCAGCCTCTATTTTCAGCTGCAATAGAGATTGATATGTAAGTGCCTGTGTATTGACTTTTGAAAATACTAACAAGTCCCAGTCTCACATTGTTTGCTGTCTGTGTTGATACTGCTAAATTTAGACTGTTTCTACCAGTTCAGGAATTAGTACTAGTGTACTAGTGTAACAGGCTTTTCATTATCACATGGAGCTGCCACGATTGTAAGGAGGCAGAGCCAGAGATATAAATCTGAATGAATATCTCAGCCACAGGCAGTGAGTTATTGGCTTCAAATGAAAGTCAAATTCTGGTCCTGATTATTTCTGCATGTATCAGTGTGACACATCAAATGATTTTAAATACTCAGTGTACTGATGTGTCTGGATGGAAATGAATTCTTGACTGTGTACCTCAACTCATGGCCACAGCATGATGATGTTTTCTAGGCTTGGTCCATCATACTGAAAGTGCCTGGGTTGTCCTGGCTGTCTATCCAGATACAGCTGTCAGCCCCCATATGAGGAATTACATTCTCACTAATGAAAGCTAATGAATATGATGTCTTGTATAACAGTAATCTGTTATTTTTGCACTTTGTGGCAAGCTTAGCACTGGCTTCAGCAAATTGTCACCTACTGCTGGTACAGGACAGTCCAGAAAAGAGGTCTTTACTGGGGACATTTAGAGTTCCAACAGCTGGTGTCTGCATCCAGCTTACAGTCCTGAGTATCTAGTGTTAGGTCAGGCTAGATCACATATTTGCTTTGCTCCCCTGGCAGTATGGAGTATGCTTGTTAGTTGCTATTTTTCAGCACTGTCAAAGTATTTAGGGATTCTCAAGGGGTCAGATGGTGGACCAAGAGAATTCTGGATATCTACAAAGAACTTCAAGTGAAGCTAAGTTATTTTGCTTACTTATTTGTTGAACATACATAGCCCTAGGCAAGCTGTGGTGACAAGCAGTCTGGAGAAACAACTAAAGCTGCTAATATTGACCCAGAGCTCCATTTAACTTTGCAGTCCCCTTTAAAAGGAAGCAATCAAAAGAAAGTGCTATGAGATCCTGAAGGCTGCTTGTTTGTTTTTTCACATGCTGCTCAGCTTGGGAGGTGAAAATACCCATCAATTTGATATCCTTTTTCTCAGGCATTGGTCAGTTGTTGATGGCTTTGTATTTTCAGTGCTAGAAGAGTGCTGTTGAAATACACCTTCCAAAGATTGTGCAAAGCATTCTGGTTGAAGAAAGATTTGGATGCTTTTTAAAGGGCTGTGTTGGTTTTTTTTGTTGTTGTTGTATTTAAGTTTTTTTACCTTGTTTTATTGTTTTTTTAATAACTGTAGGATTGCTACTTGTGATTGTCACTCATCACCTCTGATGATGCACAAATTTTCTAGCAGGTATTTTCTTAGTGTAAAATCTACAAAGTGGGTTTTGCAAAGCTTTTGCAGCACAGTGATGCTTTCTAGACAATGGTATATAAATGCCATTTCCAAGTGAGACTGCTGTTATTATTCCCAGATGTTCCAGCTCTTTAGTTGCCTAAATATAGTTGGTGAGGGGTTGTAGACTTTCAGGGCAAAAGGTCAGCTTGAAAGAGACAGAGTTGTAAAGTAAGCAATTTCTGGATTTTGAACCTTATCAGCTCTCACTTTGAGTGTGATGGGAAAGCCTGTAAGCTGCTTTTGTCAAGCTTGGGAGATAAAATTGGCATTTCTGGGGTCTATCTCATAGAAAAAAATGCTAAGGTCTGAGTCAGCTTGGGTCACAAGTTCCATTGGTATAAATTTGCCCCACTGTATCGACATCTGTAGAACTAGTATCATTTGCTCTGTACAAGTCCTGGCAACATCAGTAGAAGTGTTTTTTCTTTAAATGGGAAATATCAGAAATGCACCCACCCCTTCATCTTGTCATGTGGGGAAAGAGCAAGTGAAGGGATAGTGCCATGGCATTCACATCCTTCATTTGAAGAAACAGACCTTTGCTGATGTGGAGTCAGCAGCAGAACTTTGCATTTCAGTGAGGCTAAAGGAAAGCTGCACCCAATCTGATAAGCTGCAGCTTGGTCTTATGTCACACTTCAATATTTATGTACTGCATGGTTTTTGTTTAATGGAAAATATTGTCCTTTTCCCATCATAACTGTCATGTAGCCATATGAGTTAGCTAGGGTCACTCTATTTATATATCATTAAAAATATGCATAGTGTAGTTTGATATGCTGGTGCATAATAACAAGGTATGTGCAGTGAACAACACTGTAGGAAGAACAGATTGTGATCTTGACATTAAAGAAGGCAATGAATGTGTGGAAAAGGCCCTAGTCTTTGCCAAAGGCCTTATTCTGACTCCTACATTAAAAGAGCACTGACTTTGTCATTCTTATCCACCTCATTAAATCTGAAGCTCTACTTAAATTTTACATTTCTTTCTCTCATCCCCTTTTAAGGATCTCCCTTTCTCATTAGTAGTGGAGCATTCTCAAGTTTATTGTAAAAGCTTTTCTTGTAGAACTGTAACTGGACCCCTCCCTACCTGACCCTTTCTCTTCCTCATGCATCTCCCTGTGAAACAAGGCAACTTTTCATCTATAAACCAGAAACAGTTAGCCAGGACCATCTGGCAGGATCACTTTTATTTCAATCAAAAGGTTATGACAAACACTGTTTTCTACAGAAAGCACATATTTTTCATATACACAAAAAATTTCACTTACTCAATGATCTGACTACTCTCCAGAAAAAGAATTCTGACAAATTTTAAAATCAGCTCTAATTTTTCTTCATTGGGAGTGTTTAACAAGCCCTAATCTTTCTTCATCAGGATTTTATTTTCTTCTCTACTATTTCTCTTTCTGTAGTCTCTTGAGCAAAATAAGATCCCTATAAACATTCGAGTACTAGATGAACTTTCCAACCTACGGTATTTAGGTGGATTAAAAATAAGGTGAAATAAGTTTGCCAGTGCCCTATTTTTGACAAGTCTGGCCTTGATGCTTCCTTTATAGGTCAGTAAAAGCCTTGTTATATGTTTGTAGAGTCAGCAGAAAATGCTGGCTTTCCTCATAGCCTGAGCCAGTACAATCCTGAAGCTCTCTGAAGTCACGGAGATAAAGACCAGGCTCTGAGAGAGAAAGTACAAAAATACACTAAATGCACAGTCTATCTTGCCCTTGGATACATCAAAATCTTTTGAAGCAAATGGAAGAGAGAAAAAATAGGATCCTGTGCCTCCATTCAGACCACATGGGACAGATGAGCACTGCTCTCAGCTGTAAATGCTGTTGTCATGGATGAATTCTGACGTGTCCCTGTCATATCAGAACATGCAACACCATGTTCAAAGCCCAGCCAGCGAGACCTTGTCAGAAACATGCCAGGCTGGAGAATGAGGAAAGGCTGTAGGGCTTCTTCTCCACAACAGAGGGCAAGGTTCCTCCACTCCATCTCTCACTGTGGGATGTCAAAAGGTATCTATATATGCAAATATTTTTAGGTCGTTTGCTTCCTTCTAACTGGTATCTAAGAAGCACAGGTTTGATCATGGTGTGGGATACGCCTGTAATACTTGCAGGGTATTGTGTAGTTTTCAGTCTGTCTCTCTTTATCTTGCCTGAACAGCTTAATCTGATTTCACCATTTCTTTTTCCAACCTGGGGTTTTTCTCAGTTGCAGGATATTGTTGCTGAGGGGAGCTGGGATACAATCAAGTAGGAGAATATGACCCAAACCTGGGAAATGAGAGTAGTCTTTTTTAAACAGATTTACTCCCTGGGAGAAGTGCAGTGCTTAGTCAGCAAAAACAGTTTCTAGGGTACAAAGGATGAAAAGAATTTCTCTATGAGTAGTAATTTAATTACTACTAACTACCATCCAGTGCTGCTAGCGGAAATGATTGCAGTTTTCAGCTAACTTGCTGCAAAGACTGAATGGGGCATGAGGGTAAATTTAATATATTCTGCCTTAGCGATTAGCATTTGTGTTCAACTTTGCAGCCTTTAATGGGAGCTTTGTGGCTGCGTGCTCTTTTGTAGCACTGGTTTCCATGACTGCTTCTGTGTCAACTATTTTTTCACACATGCTTTATGACTTATTGTACAGCATGTGTTGTTTAGTTTCACAGCCCATGCTACAGTTTTCAGGAAACCTGTGACTCTTTAACGTCTACATTGCAAGAAGCAATTGCCTGCTGTGAGGAATGAGAGAACAATGAGCAATCCGTATAGGAAAGGTGGGGAAATCACGCTGGTATGTTAAAAATTTAGATTTGTCACATCAAAATACAGCTGGAAGGAGTGACAGGCTCAGGAACATCTGTGAGGCCTTGGACTCAACGGACCTGATTGTTAGTGATGGTTTTCTGTCACTTCATGAACTCCCCAGTGCTAGATTTTCAATTTACATCACTTTCTCCAAACCCCTTGTCATGTGCTGCCTGAGGGCTCTCTCTCGGGTGCATGCCTGCTTTGTTCCCATGTCCCACCCATCCTATATGAAAAGCTCCTCACTCGTGCCACAAAGACATTTCTAAAAATACCAAGGGAGAACTGTGCCAAGCCAGGCACTTTATACATGCCTGTGCTGGGTCAGTCTTGCTACCCTGTCTGTGTTCTCTCTATGTCTGTTCTGGGGAAACCTCTTCTGGGAGCAAGAAGGTGCCTAGACTTGTTCCTCCTGCCCCCAGCACATGGGCAGATTGGGAGAAGCAGTGGCTGCAGCTCGTTTTGGGGGGTACTCCCACTGAGAGCCTCCCACTGTGAACCCACTCCAGATGGGGCTGGTGTGACCATATGGCTGCATCTCTCATGCTTCCTTGGAGATTGTCTGTGTCCGAGCAGAGTGTAGGCTAACCTGACTCAGCAAAGCTGAGTGCATTGGTGAGTTACTGTCTGAGAAGAATGTACTACAGGGCAGAGGACAATAAGAATTTGCCTGCACAGAGTCTGAGGAAAGTAGAAAGCTAAACCTGCAATGATGCATTGAGCCCAGGATGGGTGTACGTGCTCTGCCTAAAATAGAGTAGCCAAACTTGGAAATGATTCTCTGGCCAAGTCCCTCAGAAAGAAGCTTTCTGAAGTGACATGGTGTGCTCACCATGAGGCGGTGGCGGCCCTTGCTGGCTCGGAAGAGAAAGCCTGCTGCTGCCTGCTGCCTCCCTCTGAGTAATGCCCAACAATTAATGCTCCAGCAGGAAATAGGTGGGAGATTAACAAAGGGTTTGTTGCTGAACAGATTGTGTGGCCCCATCAAAAGGAGCTGTAATTCCCACCCAGTCTGATTATTTCTGCTGTGTACTAGCCCTGTTACTTGCTTCCCCATTCAAATAAGGTTAACACCTTCAAAATTTCAGAACTTGCTAGAGACTTGGAGTCTGCTGCAGATAGTGGTTTCTGCCTCCCTTGGGGGTTTCTGTACAGTGTTAGGAGCTGGCAAGGTTCAAGGCTGGAAGGGATCTTGCTCTTTAGGCTGTGAGAGTGACAGAAAGACAACTGACAGAGAGCAGCATTCCAGCCTGGAGTGGGCTCATTTGTCATCTGCCAAGTACCTGTTAGATCTTGCAGTCCCTGGGAGAGAATTTGTTAAAATGTGAAAAGCTTTCTGTGTCTGAAGATCAGTGGAGCCCGATGGAGGAAATTCTGTGTACCTGACTAACCTCAGATACTTTAAAGAAGTAGAAATTGCAACATAAACCACTTAAAACCCAAGAGCTAGTCAGGAATTGTTTCACACCCAAACTAGTGTCCTCTTCCCTGGCACTGAGAAAATCTCAGTTTTGTGTTCCCCAGCTCCCATGTTGTCAGTCTTGCTACTGGCCCAGCTCCAGAGGAGAGGTGCAAAGTCTGTGGCAACTGTGGTTAAACAGAGTTGTTGAGAAGTCCTGGGTCTTCCACTGAGCCTGCACCCCATCCTGGCCCTGACTTCTCTAGGCACCCATGCCTTCCTTGTTAAACTTTTGTCCCAGATTTGGAGAGCCTCTAGGCAAAAACAGTCCCGTAGGCACTGGAATTTAGATAACTTGTCCTAAAGCATCTTAAAATGTGGAGTTTGTGCTGCCTGGCAGCTTCAGAAAGGGAGGTTATATCCTAGCATCCTGGCAGGACTATTGGAAAAGCACAAGGTAACTGCAGAACCTTCCTGCACAAGATGCCCAGGCCTGGGAAGAGGAGACAAGGACAGACATCTCAGAAAGGAGTAGTGAGCTGGGAGTCTGTGGCTTTGGGGCAAAGCAGTGTCATGAGGTGGAGTTCATGAAAGAAGAAGAGTGAGACAAGTGTGACAGAGACTGCTTGTGGGAACATGTGCATGTTGGAAAGACCACAGTGAGGTGTGGGTGCTGGCAAATGAGTGGGGGCTGTCTGGAAGCACTGTGCGAAGCAGGATAGGCTGGTGTGTGGGAATGGAGCAGGAGCTGCTTGTGCATGCAGCAGGTTTCTGAGCGGGAGCAGACCAGGATGAAGTGTTCACCCAGCCTGGGCTGAGGCCAGCCGGTAGCTGCTTGGGAATACAGGCTATGCTGGAGTAGGGCAGCACAGTGGCTGCAGGGTCGGGGGGACACTGTGAGCCTGGGGAAGCTGCAGGTCTTCAAGGAGCAGCTGGCGGCCCCAGTGTGAGAGCAGGCTTGCGGCCTCAGAACCCTTCTCCTTATGCTTCACTTCACTGTATCTTATCCTCAAGGCAGTTGAAACTGTATGTGTACATTGTAGTCACAAACTGTATGTGGCAGATCCTCCTGGACAGCTGGGCCAGGGAAGCTCTATTCACTATCTCCTCACTTAGGTCGGGAGCCAAAAATCAGGTGTGGCTGCAGCTCCACCCAGACAGAGCTGTTTATTTTTGAAACAGCTGGGAGATGCTGTGAGAGAGGTGGGTAATGTTCAGCTGGGATTATTTTAATGCCCTGTGTCTAGAGGGCATCCCAAACATGTCTGCTTGCATTGCATGAAGTCCCTGCTCTTTTCTGTACTTCCCCATCCATTTCCACTCTCTCCTTTTGGCTGCCCCTCAAAACGCTCAGTTTGGTGCCAGAACCCTGTGGCAGGCAATGAACTGTGCCTGGTTAGCAGGAGGACCCAGCCCTGCTCTCCTCCATACTTTTGTGAGGTTTCTTTATGGCTTTTGTGACCATGCACGCTGAAATCTACCTTCTGGCAAGCAATTCATCGACATATTTGGTGAAAACACAAACCTCTTCTGTTGCGATATCTGAGTGTGTGCCCTGTCTGAGATACTATTTTACACAAAACTTGAGGAATTAAGCTGAAAAACTGCATTTACACTGGTCTGCAGCTTTGCTCTGGACCCTCTGCCAGGCTCCAAAATGAGTCAGTAAATGTGGAGTCAACGAGAAGTCTAGCCTAAAGAGCAGAGGACCTACACTCACCTCCTTATTCTGCCTCTAGCCTGTGTGTGACTTAGGTTGACTCACTTTGGCTACTCCTGGCCTTTGGATGCCCAGGTGTAAAGTGAGGCTAGTGATACTGCCCTGCCTCTTAGGGATGCAAAGGAGATAAAGTCATTAGTGTTGGTATTGCTTGCTATTACTTGCTATGCTTGCTATTAAGGAGAGCCAAGTAAATAGTAGTTGTGGGTTGATGGACAGCCAGGTTTTTCCCTCACTTACACCTCCACCTTCTGAAACCACTTGGATGTCATCTCAGCCTGATATTTGTAAGCACTCAAGTGTGTGTGTGTGTGTGTGTGTGCATGTATGTGTGTGACACTACAGCATCTCTCTTACTGGATTCAAAACAGATGTTGAGATGACAATTTGATCCCCTCCTGCTCTAGCTAGGCTGAGTGGGTGGAATCTGGGCTGAAGCTCACAGCAGAGTGTCCAGCCAAGAATCTCCAGGCCTTTCTCTGACATTAACAGGACCCCCTGGAAGTTTGAGAAATGTTGCTGTATCAATGTGCAGCTGGAGAAGCCAAAGTATATGAAACAGAGTGGTCTTGCTGAATGTAGAATGACAAGCTGGAGAATGGAGTCTGTAAGCCTCTCTTCCCTGGCCAGACCACTAGATGGAGATGTCCTTACCAGATTTGTGAAAAATATAGGTATTTATGAAAATATTCTTCCCAGTGGTTTCTCAAGGACCTGTCAGTGAAAGCACAGACATTCTTCCCACTGGTTTCACAATGAGTCAGATCTGGACAGTGATACTGGATGGGGCTTCTTGGTTTAGTAACGGGGTATGAGCAAGGTTTTTAGAGGAATTGCTTATTTTGAGCCATCTCTGTTTTACCAAGTACCCTCTTTCACATGCTGGGAAGTACAGCAGAGCAGTTCAGAGATCACAGAATCACAGTATGTAGGAGTTGGAAGGGACCTCAAAAGATAGCTAACGTCTTGTTCTCTGCTGCACAAGGGTGCTCTACAAGCTCTGCAAATCACAGGCAGCCCAGAGGTGACCACACTTGCAACAGCGCTTCATGCAGCTCTAACTTAACGTGCATGCCCTGTGGCAAAGCAGTGGTGATATCCCTAAGACCCAGAGAAGGTCATTTTCAGCACCTCCACCCTGCATCTGGCAGCTTGCTTCACTCTGTCTCACCACCAGGGATCATAAAAATGGATTAGTCTGCCCAGATACTTAATTTTTCTTAGACAAGAATTGTTCATTTTGGGGGGGGGGCGGGGGGAGCAGAAAGAAGGCAAGTATTGCTCTGTGACTTCAGCTGTGCCTGGTGGCTATTATATCTCACTACTTCAATATACCTTTGACCTTACTGGCCTCTGCTCTCTGGACTCATTCTCCATGTAGAAGGATATTAATGACTTTGACTTTAAGCCAGTTCTCCTTTTCCCCCTTTTTTTCCAAATCCTGACAATGAGCTCAGACATAAACTCTGCATCAGGGTCCAGTCACAGGCTGATATGTCTGTCCATAATGTTCTGCAGAGCTTCAGGCTGAGATGGTTGAGGTTGCTTTGAGTCACTGCAAGAGGATCAGTAACTCTTATCCTTTGAGGAACAAATGCTGGAGGTGTTCTACCTCTTGAATGTGCAAATACTTCCTATTTTTATGGAAGGTGAATCTTGTGCTGAATAACAAATGTTGGAAACATAGAGGATGCTGGTTAGCTAAGGCTTCAGCTTCTGGCCTGCAGCATGTTGGTGTCCTATTCTGCAAACTGCTAATCCCACAGAGCAGGAATTGTAAGAAGTGTGTGTCTTCCAATACCTGGTTTGGCTACACACCTGGTAGCTACCTCTTATTTCACAGAAACCAGAAAAATGTATTTGTCCAGAAGTTTAGATCCCAGGGTCTTACAGTCTGGGTGAATAATTTCTTGTCCTTTGCAGTACGGAAGGTCTAGGGCACACAGTTTTGCTGTCCTACAGCTCATGCAGTTCAGGGTGCAGACACTTGCCTATGACTGCAGACACGTGCTCACAATCAGGTTCAATGCTGTCTGCTCAGTGATATAAAGTCACAAATTGTTAAATACAGTGAGTGAGAGAAGGATGGAAGAGTTTTTGAAGGTGTTTTAACGAATACAGGTATTTAGGAAAGTGTTTAAGTTTAGTTTTATTCTTAAGGCAGGGGGAGACTTCTCTAAGAGTGATGTCTGAGTTGAGATTAGGGATCAGAGGCTGTGCAGCCTATTTTCCTAGCCAGAGGTGAATGGGTATTAGTGAAGGCACACAAAATGCCCCGCAAGATTGGGTCACTGTCAGCATGGAGCCTCCTTTCACTGATGCATGTTAGCTGGAGGTCCTTTAAAGTCATTGACATACCTGGATGTGATGGAGACCTCAAAATCAAGTCTTCTCCTCTACCTGTTATCTTTTTGTTATATTCTCATGACAGGATGGATTTGCCAAAGGAAAACGTGTGGCTCAAGGGGTTGCATCTCCACTCACCCCCCACCAGCTCTCCTGACTGATTAATGCAATGCTCATACTGGAAGACCAGTCATACAGTGACAAACCTTCCCCATGTCCAACTAAAAATGGAAAACATATTCAAAATGTCTATACTTCTCCTTTCTTGGAAATGTCTTGTAATTCAGAGCCTTAATATACTAGCTGGAAAGTTGTTGTTTTTATTTTCTTCCCCCTCTTTTTTTTTTTTTTCCTGTTGACAATGTCCGTTGGCCGAAGTCCATCAAATAACAGATGGGGTGACAAATGCAGCTGAAGTTCAACTCTAGGAATGAAATTCCCTTGTGTTTGCCTTTGGGTCCTAGGGGTGTGTGCATGTCTGTAGGACAAGTAATATTCTATAGAAGGGATAATATCTCCCCAGCTGTTGGGGGATCTCAAAGTGCTGTGAAGCCTGGAAATAAAAGAAAGCAGTTATATTCAGAAATTTCACCACTGTTGAAGTGCAGTCCCACCTCTGGGACACAGCAGAGGGGGGACTGTCAAGGCTGCTCAGAAAAGCAGGGTATGAAGAGAACTGAATCACTAGCAGGAATTTGTAAGGGGCTAGGCAGCACTTCCTTAATTGTTATGTGGTCATGATATTTGTGTCATTCTACTCATGAGACAAAAGATCACTGATAGTGATCTTAAACCACTTAAGGCTTTATTGGCCAAAAGAAGGTACTTGAGGTGACACATTTCTTCTAATGTTGAGCAGGAACATATAGGTCTAAAAAGGAATGGGATTTTGCTCTTGATTTGTGTTGGAGTTGAGGCACTTGAGCTTTGCAGGCACAGTGATTCAGAAACTATTTAGGAAACCACACTCTTATATCATCCTCCTTGGATCCCCACACATTCATGTTGAACTCACTGGAAGACATGAATAGATGTGAACGAACATCTATTGTTCACATGGTGGTGGTCTTGTCGCAGCAAGGCCACAGATTATTTTTTTAATTCTCTTTTCTTAATTTCTAAATAGGACTTTCAAAAATACCATCAAGTTCTCAGTTGCTGTCATTCTGCTCAAATCAACTTGTAGTGAGCAAAAAACCCAAGGACAAGGTGTACTAGAACCTCGCGGTATGACAGAACATGTCCCTAAAGCCCAGTCTATTAAGGAGGAATTAATGTCTACAAAAAAAGACTTTGTGACTGAGGCTTTGGCAGTGAGAAAGGGATCACATTCAGACCAACACAAGAGATGAACTGGAGCTCTGAGTTCAATTCTCTGTTACTGTCCTCTGAGTGACCTAGAGCAAGTTACTGTTTTTCTCTGTGCCTCACGTGTCCTAGCACCCCAAACCATTACTGATTGCATTTCTAAAATGTTGTAAGCTTGAGATATCATCTGAATATTGTTATTCACCCTCTGGTGACACCAGAGTTTCAGAACAACATAAACAGCCACCTCATCCAGTTAAAAAGAAACTCTCTCACTCTTTTCCCGCTGGGTAATAACCCGTTACACTTGTTGGGTATTAAGGTAAAAATTAATGATTTCCTTCCTGCTCTGAAGGAGGTTCTACTTCCAGAATCTGGGGAATTCTTTTCTTAAACATTCCATGTAAATATAATTCTTTTAAAAAATAATACACATGCCTTAAGTCATTGTAAGCACAATGGTTATTGTATATAAAAGAATTGGGGCAGTATTTTATAACTAGGTAAGTGCTATATTTAAGAAACTGAATAAATCACATTCAAATTTGCTAACGTTAAAAATGTCAGGTGTCCCCAGGGAAGGTGAAGAGGGTGTGCTAAGGGCCATGAGTGACTGAGGAGCAGTCTCATAGAAGTATTGCTATACAGTATAGACTACATTTTATTAAGAAATAATTTAAAAATGCACTTGAAGTCCCTAAGGTTTATATTGTCCTCATCTGTACTGTAGTCCCAAAAGATTTTCAAAAATCCTTCACAGGAAGCAAACTTTTACTTATTGTTTGCATTATTGTCAAGGGCATTTGGGGTATTGAAAGGACCTTGCTGGTAGTACATTTTCTAGAAGCTCCACTTAGCCATTCTCACCATGTTTTTGATGGGGAAAGCCCTTTTCCTTTGAGAGCCCGGACACCTTACATAAGATGTCAGCATGACAAAGCCCCAGGGAGTATCAAAGTTGTAGCATAATGTGTGATTCATGCTGAAAGAGAGACCACACTGCGGAGGCCTGGTTTCAGCTTCAGAGTGAAGGCAGGGTTCGGTTTCTCCCTCACAGAAAAAACATTTAGCCTAGGAGAATTGGAATTAAGACCAAAAGTCAAATGTCTGTGTGAGGAGGAGCATGTTTCATGAGTCTCCAGAGGCCCTTTATCTCTGACCCATTGTGGATATGTGTAGTGCAGACATTCATTTCGCAGACTAGCTCTGTGGCTCAAGTCAGTCTGAAACCTTGTGCTTTTGTTTCTGGAGAGCTATACAGTCACTTGTATTGGCCATGATAGCTGAAGTTATTTCGGCATTGTCTATGAACAAAAGGATCCCAGTGGGACAACTCCCCGAGGACCCCAGTACTTTTGTGACTTTGCAGCGGTATCACAGGAGGACTACCGGAGCTGCTAGGCTGCCTGCCAGAGCCCAAGAGGAGCTCAGTGGATCAACAAACTCCAGATGCATGTCTCCATTAGCAACTGAAATGCTGTGGCATGTCTTCTGGTGGTATGAATGACCCCTCTTTGTGAGCATGCCATAGGCTTTGTTCTACCTACACAAGATAACAGCCTTTGCTTGAAACTTTCCACTCGTAGCCCTAGGACACACTGTTGTCTGAAAGTCACACTGGAAATGAGGTACTCAACTTTCTGTTAAGCTTGAACACCCCCGGCTTAGTAATTTCTTTGTACTTGAATTCTTTAAAGAGTATTTGGTACCAGAACTGTCTCTGTCCTGTTCAGTTCTGTATATATGTCTCTTACTGTGTCTCATGGGAGGTGTGCATGAGTCCCATCCAGTACAGCTTAAAAGACTCATCCTTACAAAGATGCTTTGTTTTTTCATTTGTCACCAGTCAGCTGCAAAAACAGGGTTTGGGATTGTAATCCTAAAGCATCAGTGGAATTAAGTTGTTAGAAACACTCCATTCTTTAAATATAAAGCCCACACTCATCTGATGTGCAGTTGGCATCACTTCTTGAGAGGATGAACTTTGCCCTAAAATTATGAACAAGAGGAGGGCATATGAAACTTTCAGTTTGGAGTGAGTCCAACAGAGGCTTCAACCAAATCTGAAATACTTGGTTGTGTGAGTAACTCTTACTCACCCAAGGAGCTCTGCTCACTTCAGTGACACTGCTAATGTGATTATGGGCTGCAAAATTGAGTGTCATGTATATGATTTGTAATTTGCGGAGGGAGGCCCCTGGAAAAATTTCTTCTTATTTAACTTCAATTAAGTCTGGCAAGACTCTTTCTCTTCAATATGACGGCCAGACCACAGAGGGAATGGGTGAAATAATTGCAGGCAATCCCTACCACACATTGTTGCATGTTAACAACACATTGTTACAAACATTGCTAATCTTTGGGTGGCAGGCTGGAGGGGGGCCTGGAAAAAGTAATCAGGGATTTCAATTAAGAAGCATTTAGCATTAAATGGAAAATAATAGGGCTTCAGCTTATGTAATAATATACAGCAATTTTGTTTGAGCTAAGGCTGATAGATGTTTTATGACTGGGGATCTATAATTCTTTAACATTTCCAGGCAATTAGCAGCCTTACTAGAAATCACAGCAGAAATGCTCAGAGAATCCCAGCAGTGGATTGCAAGAGAAGACACCCTCCAGGCTGCAGCAGCAGCAACATAGAGAACAGCAACATCTCACTCCACTGCAGTTGCCTCCTGCACAACATTTTCGTTTGTTGTTTTTTTTTTTTTGCTGGAAGATACAGGACAAGGGGAGTGCCCCTGGTGCTTCTCTGAGCCATCAGTTCCCCTTCCTTGCAGTATGTTCAAGGCTTGATTTGCTAGTGCTTGCTTTTCTTCCAGCTGAAGCACAGTCGAGTTGCCTGCTGGGACACCTTGACCTCTAAGCAAAGCTGAAGAGCTTGAGGCTGTTGAATGACAGACACCCCTGGATGCAGCTGGAATAGGAGGTAAAATGGCTGATCTCAGCTGTTTGATCTTAGGTCCAACCTTTCTTGGAGGTTGTTTCCAGAGCATCTGAAAAAGCCTGGAAGCCATCAGGCAGTAAATAGTCCTAGTTCAGGAACAGTTTCATGAGTAGTTAAGCCACCCATGTTGCAGTGGCAGCAACTTCTGAAAGAATTAGAGGATGGAAATGTGGGGAAGGGTAACCCAATCAGTCACCTCAATCCATCTGCTGCTGCTTGTGAGCAAGGTGTCCCAGCAGTCACCACAGGCATCAGGGATGGTGAGGGGTATAAAGGGACCTCTTGAAGGTTACTTTCTGTCTTCTTAACTTCAGATGGCAAAAAATCTAGGGTCTTTGGGTATATATAAGAACATCCTCTAAGGGCTAGTTGGTTGGAATGAAGGCACAACAGCACATTTTGCATGGTGAACCATTAGGCCAAGGCACTGGGTGTCTTTTCTGGACATTAAAGAAGGTTTTTACTTACTGTTGAGGACATCTACAATGGTTCTATATTAGCATAAACTGCAGATTTCTACACTCTTTCCTCCTTCTCCCAATCTCCTGCCTGGCGCTGTGGAGTTCAGTGACTAAGCCACAGGAATTTTGACAGACAAATCTTGGAGAACAAAGTCTGGGAAAGTAAAGGAATTTGGAGTGTAAGTCTTTAAAATCTGATTAAAACAACACAAGTGTTTGTTTGTAGACGGATTTGGCATGGATCTACTGTATGCCAAATTACCTTGGAATCTGCCTCCCTGAGTAGCCTCTCTGGAAGTGGCTGTAGACAAAAATGAAGGGGGAAGGTTCATGAGAAATTGCATAATGATGTGGGTATATGTAATCACATGACAAGTTTTTCGTTCTGCCTTCTGAAGGTACAACAGGAAAACAGTGACTCTAAATTGTCTCTTGCCTATTAATAGAGAAGTTCCATTCTTTCCTGTCGCAGTTCAGCTTTACAGGTGTCTGACCTGAGGCAAACTTGATTCAAATTGCCAGGATATGGATTTCACATGAGAATGTAGCTATAAAAAAGTACTAACTTAAAGGCACTAGTGAAAATGAATTAAAATGACATTCTTACACAAACACAGCAGAATAGCCCTATGGTACTTTTCATTCTTGTCCTCTGTTTTCTTAGGATAATAGGAATATTATGGAGAGCAGATTGTCTCCCCATCATCATGTTGTGTCTGCATTTCTGTTGTAAACCCCATGTTGACCTTCCCTCTCTGAAGCTGTAGTTTTGAGAGTGCTGGATTAAGTTGCCCTGGCCTCATGCCACTCATTTTTATCCCCACTGTGTATTCCTTCTCCCTTTTCTTTGTACCAGCATAGCTCTTTGGATGTCTCTGTGGAGGAGTGGATTGTGGAACTGATCAGGTTTAAACGTATAAGTTTTCCTAGGCTAAAAACCTCCTCTCTGCTTTCACCAAAGCTTTCCTGTATCCAAATTCAACAACTTGGATAGGAGCTGTGCAAAATTGGATGTTTTCTATCAAGGGAAATCTTCGTATATCACTATTAGTTTTCTTTCCAAGTTGGGAGACAGAAATCAAATAACTCATTTGTTTCCCACCAAAAAGTACTGTAAGGAAAAATGTGGAATTAAAAATCTCAAAGTGGATAAGGGGTGCAGTCTGCAAAGCATCCAAGTGTGCTGCACCCCACTTAGTGCAACAGCTGTGGGGTGCCAGGGCCAAAAGCAAAGGAGTATTAAACTGACTTGAAGCAGGATGCTTCTGCTCAGCTGGCCAAGCCAAAATGTTTTGCTTTCAGCTTAAAGAGCCCAAAATGGAATAGTCAGCTCTTGGTTAACTGTGGGTGGATTATCTGTGTTGAAAAAGAATCATTTTTTCAACATTATATCATACCAACAACTGGATCTGGAAGTGAAGTTTGTGGTTTTTAGATGGCCGTTGAGAAGCCTCTCTGCCATGGAGTACCTTGGTGTGCTTAATTGCAAAACTGTTCGGTCTGTCTTCTGATAGCTTACAAATGTAATGCTTTTTTTGCAGCACTGCTAAGTACCATGGTATCTGTTTACTCTTTTTTTCAAAGCCCCACCTAGGGAAACAAGGTGACTGAGAGAAATTCAAGTCCTCTCAAAATATGTAAATACATGTGGAACTCCAAAACAGGAACATAAAGATTTGTGGTAGAAGGAAGATGAATATTTAATTGTTTTTAAATGTACCTAGTTTTTGGAGGGTGGAGCAGAAGTGATATCTTAGTCTGATTTTGATCGTCAGGGATGTCAGTAATTAATTCATGATCTGAGAAGGATAATGTAACTTATCAGCTAGATGAATAAAGATTCAGTTATACACAGAAGTTAGTGTCTGATAGTATATCAGTGCACACCAGTAAAACTGTAATGACTGCGTGTGTGTCTTCAGTCCTAAAGTGGAAAATGTGATATCATTTCAGTTAGCTTAGCCTCCAGAGAAAGAGGATATTGAGCTAAAATTAACAGATTCGTAGCTCATGGCCTGAAGGGACCATTATGATAATCGATCTGACCTCATACATAACAAAGGTCACAGAAACTCACCCAGTAATGCTTTCAATCAGGCTATAAATTGTACCCTTTTATTTTTTTTCCCCTTTTATTCTTATTAAGGGATGGACTCTCTTTCTGCTTGGGTATGTCTCTGATAAAATAGGCAAACTCTTAAAAGAAAAATTAAATTTATTTGTATGTTGCTTTTGTTGCTTTTTCATTTTTTTCATGGGATAAAATGTTTTTTTCTGGAAATATATATGGTTGCATCATGTTTGCATCAAGAAAACATTTTTCTTGTGGTTTATGGTAGAGCCATAGCAGATTTACTGTGGCCAAATTTGATGTTAAAGTGCAATAAGACTACATTTATGAAGTCCCTTGTGGCTAATTCGCCACAATGAATGAATTTCTGAGCCAGTTCATGGGAACCTTGTAATGCAATTGTCTGAAAGAGGAAGGTGAAATAGGGAAATAAATCACTCTTTCTGGGGAAAAATTCACATGCCAAAGGTAAACCTGTGCTACCAATGGGTGCAAGTATGTTGTAAAACAAGTGAAGAGTGGGGAAGTGTAAGAAATCACAAATTGTAACAAATTAAATTAAATTAAGTGTAGCAACTTACAAATACAAACAGGTAGTGCTGGTTTTGTATGTACTTACCTGCCTAGTTCATAGATAACACAAGGCCAAATGTGCCTTGGCCAGGTCTGTACTAATGAATCTCATAAGTAATTTTTGTCTTGACAAGAGTCTCTGGGCTTTGAAGATTTTTTTCACCAAAAACTCCCAAACCCAAGAACTGAATCCCAAACCAAATAGCCAAACTTAAATATGAAAAGATGTTGCGTGTTGAAATAACAGAATGGCATCACTGCAGCTGGACCATTATCCAGGTCCTTTGGGAAATAGTCAAGTGGCCAAAACATCATATTGGCTTCACCCAGGCAGTTCCTGGCTTTTCTGTCGACTTGTAGAGTGACATTGAACACAGTGGCCCGTTGCTCCATGTTTGGGTGTTGCTTTGATAACAGCACACCTTCTGATTCATATGCCAGGCCCTGGTTTCTGTGCTTGAGCTAGCTTGAACCAGTGTAGCTCAGGAAGGAGCAGCAAACTGGCATGACAGTTCATTGCTCAGTGAGCCCTGGGAGCACAGAGGTAACATGTACTGAGAGGTGTTTGGCTGAGGTTATGTTACTGGTCGTTCCTGAGCTGACCAAAGCAGACTGAGGTCTGTCTTTGTTTCACTGCAGTCACGGAGGAGACTACAATATTCCCACAGGGTGAGTGCTCAGCAAAATTTCATGAGACAGGGATAATCTTTGCAAGACACTCATGCAGTGCCTAGCACAGTGGAGCTCCAATCTCACCTGGGGCTGTAAACACAAGCCAATTGGAATAATAACAGCTTGGACTATGAATTTGCTTGTGTCTGTGAGTCAGTGCTGAACAGAGATGGTTTTTACCCTCCAGGTGACTTGTCTCCTCTCTGGAGACTGAGAGGGCAGCAAGGGGTCATTCTAGTGAAGTCTTATTTCTTACCACAGAATGTCAGCTGTGCCATCTCCCATCCCATGCAAAATAGCTTAGGCACTGGAAAATAACCCAACACTAAACAGCATCAGAGTGCTGGAAGCCTTTTCCCGCTCCCAATTTTATGACCTTAATTAACACAAGCCAATCCATAAATCAGATCAACACCAGGAGATAACAATGAATCATGCTGAAGGCAGCTTTAATAGGAGCCTAATCCCCTGAAGAAGTGGACAGGACCAGCATTTTAAGTGCACGTGTGAGGTTGAAAGGGAACAGATGTCCAACTGGGGCTGCTGCCGGCAAGGGTAAGTCTGTAGGGCTGTTGGATTTCCAGAGAGAAACCTGTTTTGACATCTTAATGGCAAGAGTGTCTGGCAGTGGCTGATGGAGTGGTGATAAGTACTGCCTCTCTCCCTGGGCAATTGCTGGGCAAGATGGGGACACTTTCAGGTTCAGTATGTCTGGCAGAATGCTGTCACTGCCTCACTGGGGTGCTGAGCAGGTCGGGGCGAGATGGAAAGAAAGCTGTAGGAGTGACTGTCTGGAGAGTGTGAGAAACTGAAGGGGAAATGCAGATGGAGAGGAAAAATTCCAGGCTTTCTCAACATGGCTTCAACTGGTAACTTGCCAGCAGCCCAGTGAGGAGCATGCACATAAGAGTAGACAGAGATGGCCTTCTTTAGTACAGCTGGGGGATAACAGCAGGGATGGCAGGGTCCAGGACTGGCTGGCCCTAAATGACAGGCTCCCTCTGTGTGGGGTGGCTGATCTTCCTGCAGGGCCTTCCATGGTTATTGTAGGTGGGAGAAGCAGCAGCCTGTAATTAGGATATGAGGGCTGCTTTCAGTTTCTCGCTCCCAAACGTGAGTATTTGCTAGTTAAGTGTAGTTCTGCTTTGAAGAACGAGGCAGCAAAAATGTGCCTTGGTTACTGCTGCACAGAAAGTCTAATTCACATGCAACCGTTTTACTGGGCAGGAAATATGTTCCTTTCCAGCCACCTGCCCTGCAAATCCAGCTGGAATCAGTCAGACAAAGCTGGCTGACTTAGTGCATGAAAAGATTACCTTAATCTTAATAGATAGATCTTGTGCCAGTGCTTAGGAAAGAATAGTCTTCAGGTTGCCAGCTCTTGGCCTAGTTAACTCACTAACACAATTATCTGAAGTGTTTAGTTCTGTAAGGCCAACAGTGAAATAGTGAAGTGGAAATGCATTCTGGAGTGAACTGTGGCAACTCTGGTTTTCCCAAGACACACAGATCAGATTTTGTAGAGAATCATCACCCCATTAATGAAGAGTAATTGATGGGCCTGAAGATGTAACTCAGAGTGCAAATTCCTCCGCTTCTGGGACTGTAAGACCCTTCTGTGTGATCCTTCACATAGGCGCCTCTGTCCTGCTGAAGCAGAGGCCATGAGGAGTCCTATCATTTGTAATCAGTATCTTGATGCTTTGTTCAGCAGCTTTGGAGGGTGTCCAGCTCCTGCTTTTCCTGAGCTATAGTCAATGATGGGCTATAACTGGGGCAATGTAAAGGAACCTTTATTACAATTGAGGCTACTCCAATATTCCATCAGGGCCTTCCCAGTGTTCAGTGTACCTGTAACATTCAGTGTATTTCTCACCTATAGCTATGTTGTTCCTGGAGGAAAGAGGGGTGGAAAAGAGAAAGGATTGGGTACGGCATATCATGACAACACTGAGCTATGACATCCTCTGTTCTTCACAAGGGGCTGCTGTGACCTCACTCCATGAAGTGTCTGTGACTTCATTGGAGAACCAATCTAACTCATAGCTGAAGGATGAATATTACTTAGGGTTGGAGCAGCAAGTGGTTTTTTTTTTTATGCCATTACTAAGCTAAGCAATTGTTCAGTCTAGTAAACAGATACATTGCAGAAAAAGAGGATATATCTTAATTCCATTAAAATTCAGATCTACCTACAACAGAGTTGCTCTTCATTCTTTTTTAAGTATAGGTCACTTTAATAAAAATTTCCATTTTGAAAACAAACTCTGAATTAAATATAAACAAAATCTGACTTTAAATGCATTTTAAAAGTAAACATAAAATGTTCAGCATTTTCAAAATGAGTTCTTTCATTTTAAAGTATATAATCAGAATATTAAAAAAATATTTTTTTCTGTCCTACCTATTTAGCCTGATTTGGCCAGTAGCTGTGAATGACATGAGGATATGATCTGATAAAAGGGGGACATATGATGTAGCGCTTAGGACCAAGGTCTCTGTAATCTCAATAACATTCAGCAAAATGTGTTAATGTACTTAGACTTGATGAGGATGTATAGTTTGGGTTGAGAGTTTGTTGTTTTGTGAGGCTTCAGGAAGATACAAACACAATAAGGAAGCTAAAACCCCAGCCTTTATGAAAAGGAAACTTTCAGCCACTGGTTCCCTCATGAAGACCTCACTGTTTTCTCTCTAGTTAGTATTTAGGATCATAAATTATTGCAGAATCTGCCTTCTCTTCATTAGAATATAGGGATGTGCTGCTGTCCCTGCATGCATCTCTTACAGGGTCAAAGGCACCTGGCTCCAGCCACTCTGGGAATCATGGAAGCCAGGAGCACAAGATACCACCTGCCCCTGGTTGAAACTCCACACTGTATGTCTGCATTTTAATCCACAGCAGTATTTACACTGCCAAGGTTCTTACCCTTACCAAAGTCCATTCGGACAACATCCTAGCTATTGCCCTATGGGGCTAGGTACCTCACAGAGGGATATTGCTACAGGGTTTGTGGGCAGAGCTCTCTTATTTTTCTTTTTACTCTTGTTGCTGCGGTTTGTCTCCAAGGACTGCATATGTTTCCACCCTAAAACAGCCTTCAAGTACACAGTATTCAGGAAGAGGGCAAAGGACCTATTTTGGTTTATAGCACATAACTTCTGTTTCTCCCCAGAGTCTCATAAACAAATTTTTCATTGAGTTACTCCCAAAATAGACCCTGCTCTCTCATCTACCCAAAAGCAACCTCTGCATTTGTTTCTTCTCTGATGGTGGGTTTTCTTTCAGTTCAGCCCCATGGGTAGGTGTAAAGGTCACGGAGTACTTGCAGTGCTTTACCAATCCAAACTGGATTTATTATAGATTGAATTAAGAGTTGCCTGAATGATTTGAAAGTCCAGGGTTGGGAAAGGTATGAACATTTGGCAAAGACATGCAGGAGGGTCTCCTCATCTGGAGATCTGATTCAGGCAGTGAGTAACAGACTTTTATAAATTCAACTGGAAGAGTTAGTGTGGAGGAGAAAGACCTAAGTGGGGAACATTTATATCTGGACTTGGTTTGAGGGGATACATTAATGATGGTTGAAACCTGGTGTAGGATTTCTTTCCAGGCTTCCCTCACTTATAGATGGTAGCTTTGTTTAGGGACTCTTACACTGCAATAGGTGAATACGTGTTCAGGTGTGGGGGGGTTGTTTGTTGTTTTGTTTTGATTTTGTTTGGTTTGCTTGTGGTTTTTTTGTTTGTTTGTTTGTTTTTTAGTCAACTGCAGCCCTGTAAATGGCATCAAATCTAAGCTAGCCACTGAGGCTCTGTTGTAATGAAAGAGACCAGCATCTCCAGAAAGGTCCTGTCGCAGCTGTCCAGCTATCAATTATCTGAATAGACTCTGAAGGAACTACTTGTGTCCTCCTCTGTCTCTCAGGAGACCCTTGGTACTTGATTTAGATATGATACTTTGTTTTCAAGTATCTTACTTATGGAGAATTCCTGCCCTGCCTTAAAGCTCTATCAATGCCTGATATAGCTAGATGAGAGATTCACAATTTGGGGAGCTAATTTATCATATCCACATGCCTTTTTATAGCCTGTGCTTTCATAGTTCATAGTTCTTTCAAGTTCATCCAGCTCAGGTAGGGTAAGGGCTAGGCAGAATTCAAGCAGGAAGTGAATCCTCAGGCTGGATCCATTCCCTTTGTGCCAGTCCAGCATAGCAAAGGGATGCAGCAGAGAGCAAGAACAGAACCAAGCATTTTATGATGGTTAAAGATATTCCCAGACATTACTGAAAGGACACATCAGGGACATATTCTGGGACTGTAAAGGGAGCAAGGGTATGTGTGGCTAAAATTCAGAGGACTCCAAAAGTCCTTAGGTAGAGGATGATGATCTGGAGGCTCCATTGGTGGGGTGAGAGGGAAAGGGGAGATACGGCACCTTCCCATCAGACACTCTGGAAAAGGGCCATGGCAAGATCCCTCCCTTGTTGATCAGAGGAGCTGAGTGGGCTGAAAGCCAGCAAGAAGGTTCAGAGCTTAAGACCCATGGGACCTCCAAGAATATAATTCTTCTGTGAATCTCTGAAGGTCTGTTATTTCAGCCGTGCAACTTTGCAGTGTAAAATATGGTCCAAGCAGAAATGTGCAGTCGATATCCTCACATTAATTTGAATTTGTGTGGAAGGGACTACTGATTGAAGTTCATAAAACCAATAGGTAGGGTTGGGTAGTAGATGATGTGCTCACATTGCTTATTTAGATAGTCTTGTTTATGAAACATTCCATAAATGCAGCGGTGGCCAGGTCTCCATGGTGTGTTGCAGGAGAGAAAGTGGCAGCCTGAGTCAATACCCAGGGCTCAATATCATCAGGGGTGGAGAGGGGAAGTGCAGAACACAGAGGCATGAGGGGCTGTGGGCCATGCCAGTGGCTCCATCATGCTGTGCAGCCTTGGGGCAGAATGCGTGGTGCACTGGGTAGGAACAGACCCTGCTTTCAGCAGGGGAAGCAATGGCAGGAACTGTGCAAACCTGTGGCGGGACATGGGAACAAAAATCTGCTTGTCTGCTGTCTGGAGAGGATGCAAGGACATGGTAAGACAGATGCAGCTGATAAAAGTGGCACCTTTCACATTTGGTTTCCTTGCAGAGTCCAGCTTATTGGTGCCGTTTGAATGGCAAATTCTCTAGTGCTGCAGGCAGAGCACTCACCAGCTCTTTGCTCCAGTCTCTGCAGCCAAACTTCATCCACCCAGGTGGCCAAGCTCAGCTCTGAGTCTAGCAGAGCTGACTGTGAGCTGTGTGCCAGAAATGCTGCCTACATGACTGGCTGGGGGAGGAGCTGGGAACCCCAGTTTCTTGTGCTAGACCTCTGTGAAGTTCAAAGCCAAGGCAGGTTTTTACTACAGTATGAGCAAATGCTCCACTGGTGTTTATACTATCATAACGCATTGTCTCATTTGGAAATAAGCCTTGAATTTTTAACACTTAGTAAGTAAGAGGTAACTGCATAGTTGCCATTTCTCAGCCAAAACATTATGCATGTTGGAAATGGGGCTCCAACTTTATTTGCCTCTGAGGGCCAGAATAGTTCAGGCTTGCATGGGTGCTATGCTCTGCAAAATGCATTTGGGACTGCAGGAATGCTTCTCTGAGTTTTACTATCCAATGTTGCCTTTTCTGCCCAGCCTAAACTCCTATTAACTTCAGAAATGGATCCTCCAAACATTTATGTTAAATAATTTCCCATTATCAACAAGAATAAATAATTGCTGTATTAGGAGGAAAAATATAAACAGCAGATACATCTGCCACTCTAAAATGTTCTAAGATAAAAGAACAAATATTAATTTAGCACTTGGGCCATTTTTTTTTCTTCTTAGGAAAAACAAAAGCTTTATTTACAAAAAAAGCCTTTGATGTATAGCATACATTTATTACAAGTGTGTTTTTTCCAACAGCAATGGGATTTTCAACAGCAGGATATGTTTTAATAATTAAGGGGATTTAGCTTCTCTGCACAGACGGCCAGCTTCTGTTCTCACTTACAGACCACAAATCACACATGGCTTTAGTGATGTTTCTGCTATTAGCCTGGTACAAAACCAAGGTTTGTGAGACTTGCAGCAGGCCCTTTGTGGTTTTGATTTGTGGCCATTTCTGGTTACTTTCCAGTGTTAGCTTTAGCAGAAATCTTGTAGTGCCAAGGGGGAGCCAAGCTTGCTGTTGTTTCTAAGTCACTGTGCAAAGTACAGTTGCTGAGATAAGCAATCAAGCTGAACCTCTGGTTTTCCCTGAGGGATCTAGTCTGTGGAAGAGAAGCTCAGAACTAGTCTGTCATTTCTCTCTAGCCACCCCATAGCATGGGAAACTCAGACACAAGTTTTGGTTCATCCTCTTTGGAATGGGTGTTTGTGAGGCATAGATCTTGTGGGGCAGGTGAGAGAGAGGAGAGGAAAGTAATGAATGGTGGCATGACCTTATGGAGGAGCCAAATTAAGCCAAGTTTACAATCCCTGTCTTGGATGAGAAATGATTTTTTTCACCAGAAAAAAAAATAAAAAAATGATCTCTCCTTTTAGTCAGGGTTAGAGAAAGCAGCTATTCTTAAGACACCTCCATTTGATTTGACATTCTTCCTATTCTCTGATTTATGCCTGTGGTTCTGCTTCTCCAGTAGGACTAGAAACTAAGATCTCTAAAGCTAGAGCCTTTTGTCTAGTCTGTGGTATAGGAGGATTAATTCAGGGATACTAGGCAGAACCTCTGAGCATTGCTACTGATTCCTAGATAGTAAATATTGTGTTCCTCAACAGTTCACAGATAGTTTTGCACTGCTAGATCACTGTCATGACTTTCTTTGGGTAGCATCTGGTCTCAAGTTAGGGCAGTAAAAGACTGGCATTTTTGCTGCACTTGGAATTTGGCACCTAACCTAAACTCTGGCTATGGTCACATGAACTGCTTCATTTATATGTTTGTTTTCTGTACTTCCAACTCCTTACAGCTGCAGAGAAAATATTTGAAGTCTCTTTCCCACTCAAATCATAACAGGAGAGTGACTTCGTGGTGATTTCTGGCCCTTTCTCTGTTCATCAGGAGGATCCTGTGCATTTGATCTGACTCTGATCTCCTTGCTGGAGAGACCAAAACAGTCAGAACAAAACAGCCTCAACAAGAGGGCTGATCTTCCTAGCTGGAGCAGCGCTGGATCACATGTGGGGCTGTAAACAATGCAGGCTGGAGATGCCATGGGTCTTGCAGGCGCAGTGGCCATTGTTATGCCTATAGTGAAATTGCCCTCTATTTGTGCTGAGCAGAATATGAGGTGAGCCAACACAAATGGCTCTCACATGTTTTCATCAGTGTAAATGAAGCATTCAAGTATGAAACGAGGCAGTTGCAAACTGATCAGCTTGAGAGCTGAAGGCATAAAACTTTGGATAAAGGTAATAGCTTTGGACAAAGTAATGTGTGCCTCACTTGATGAGCCCTAGAAATGATTGTGCTGATTTGTGAAACAGATCTTGAAAATATCTCTTGTAGGCAGAGCTGCTTTGAAGACCTTTTAAATGAAAGTAAAAGCTTTTTGTCATAAATGATTTTTCAGCAGAATGAGAAAGGGTGTAAATGTAGGTTTTGTTTCTCTTGAACAGCTTTTTAAAAAATAATTTCATTTCCATGTGGAAGTGTTATTTTTACTCAGAAAGTTATACACATAGTTTCACTGCTTAGTTCCAACTGGCAAAGTTAGAATAGAAAAGAAAGCTGGTTTTCAACAGAAAAAATCTTAAGGACAGTCAGAGGATAGGGAACAAAGCAAGTCTTTGTTTTCTCACCCTCCCTTCTGCCCATGCCCATGTTTCCCTAATTTTCCTACAGGGAAGCCATTATTTCCTGATGAGGTAATCTGAAATGAAGTTTTCTTAGAAATCATCTTTTTCCTAGAGAACAGAATTTTGTTTGTAGGATCTCTGAGATTCAGATTCTAGACCCCATCTCCTCTCAGGGTAAGTTCCACTCCAGACCTGACTAAGGTACATTTTCTCACTGAAATTCTTCCCTTCAGCTGACTGAAAAGTGATCAGCAAGAGTTTCAGTCAAACAGTTGCTGTGTTACCTGCTTGGCTATTCAAGGGATCAGAATGTGTAAAGAGAGGTTTTTCATCTTAACAAGATGGGAAGAGAGGAAAAGTCAGGTATTTTCTAAAGAATGGGAAAGTACTCTGGATAATACAAAGGTGGTTTAAGCAGGCAGTAGGTTCAGAGATTATGTCTTTCATGAAGTCTGCCCAACTCTGCCCTGCAAGCAGGCTGGCCATGCCTTTGTGGGCCTGCCCCTGAACTAACAGTTATGTAATCTCCTGACAGGATTTACTGGCTTGTGTGGATGCTGCATGAGCTTCAGGATGTGAGCTATCTGTCTACCCAATTCACTGCCATGAGACCTGCTTGTTAATACCTTTTTATTTTGCCAGATTTAAGACCTCTTCTCAATTACTTTTCCTTTTGCTACTACACTGTGCACCTCTACAGTGCTCTGGCCTTCCTCTCTTTCCCACCATGGCAAATTTTGTTTTCAGATGATCTGCCTCAAACTCCTGAAAACTCAAAATACATTTGTTTCTGAAAGTTAAGCATTTATTTTGGCAGAAAAGAGCTCCCCTCCTCCAGACACTATCAATTACTACCTGCCTCCCTCATACCTGCCTTTTTCTACCAACTTCTCCAATCAATACATTTTGACAGACATTTTAATTTAAATTACAAGCTTTTCTAATAATGTTGCTTAATTGTAAATTTCCAAGAAAATCTTTTGATAGAAATAAGCCCCAGTAACAGCTGTCATGCTGTAGCTGTTTACAGCTCTCTTACATAAGGAAGTGTCAGAAAGAAAGTGAGACTCATGTAGTGGACTCACACAGAAGACTTGAGCCGAAGTTCTCTCTGTTTCTTAGTGTTGCAAAACTCACATTTGGAAGATCATAAATCTGGACTGGAATTTTGGCACCTGCCTACTCCAGTCCCAGCAGGAACCAGACCATTAAAACACTTGGAGAAATCTTATGTATAAATTCAGTAGGAAATAATGGGTCTGACACTCCTCCATAGTTAGAAGCTTTAAATCATCAGCTAAATGGCACATGGAACACTTTTAAGAACCATTTTTGACTGTACTGTCCAATTGCCCCCAGCACATGTCATCTTAACTCTTACTTATGTCTTGGTGTGACTGTTCTGCTTCCTAAAAGGAGCTTCCCACCCTCAGTAGAAAGGTGACAGAACAGTATTGGTAGATGACACAAAGGCAGCTTCGTGTTATCTATGTATGTACAGTCATTCTGATATTACACTCAAGTTTCTTTCCCCTTCAGAGCAGAAGGGATGCAAGCAGACAGCCTTCTGTAAAGGTGAGTCATATATTTATGTGGTAGGAAATGAGCCCAAGACTAAGCAAAACTGGAGGAAGTGTGTTTAGAATGACAGAAGGAGCTGTAAGAAACCACTGAACATAAATGTTACAATGCAGTAAACTCCTTCTTTGACTTTGGCCCTTAGGAGTCTGGTAACCTGCCTAGAATTACCAGCCCCATCTGTAATGGAAATGAGATCTGAGCTTAGGAGCCCCTCCATCCCAACCATTTCTTTGACCTCATCAGAGAGACAAATGTGGTCTTGAGAACAAAGGAAAATTATTTTATAAGCACCAGAGTGTGGAATGTACCCCTGAATTACCCTTGCTGCACAACTCTGGGAGTCCAGAGAGGTAAAATGTATTGTGTGTCTCTGTTAGCATTCTTTAGGAGCAGTTTCATTTCATGCTGAGGGAATCTAGTGACAAACTGTAGACAGGAGGAAAATGACATTTATTAGCACTAAAAGCTGGTTGTTATACAGCTGAAAATGTTTTGGCTCCACTGGAATTTAAACTTGTCTGACTGCTTGAAAAATGTTCAGGTTTAATATAACTGATCTAAACGTTCAGTCAACATTCTGTGTAAAATCCTCTTGTGGGATAAAGATCTGGGTTTACAGCATCTAAAGAATGACTCTAAACACCCTCCAGCTCCAAAGACCATGTAAAAGTGCCAGTTTCTGCAAAGATCAGATTGCTACAAGTGTTGAAAATGCTAATCAATGTCCAATTTGATAAATAAGTATTTCCACCAAGGGGTTCTGATGGGAATTATTAGTCAGAGTCTTTCCTTACTGATGTTTCTTTCATGAGATGAAGAACATTTAATTTCAATCAAACACAAAGCACAGCAGTGATGAAGTGAACAAATAGAGAGGAATACAGAGGAACTAGCAGAGGATCTTACATAAAATATTTATCTTTTGTCTTATAAATTGCAGGTTTTAGGGCCAGAAGGAATCACTGTGATCACCTACTCTGCCTTCTTTCAGGTCACAGGTCTGAAAGCTCACTCTGTGCATTCAGCATCAACTCCAGAACTTCTTGTTTGGGTTTTACCTATCCAGAGTAGGGAACTTGACACTATTTTTTAAAATCTCCTGTGGCTGCATTCTAATAAGTCCTTTTTAAAAGCTAAAGTCCCTAAGGCCAGACAGTGTTTTGTTTCTGTCAACAAAAATCACAGCAGGCTCAGTGGAACCAATACTTATTCCATATTTTCATTTTGGGAAATTCTATTCTCATGCTGTCCTCGGTTAGAAGTAGAAAGAATGGAATTAAACTGAATTTGCCTGTTCTGTGACCACGTCTCCCTCTTATGCCTGATCTCAGTGATTGCAATCCCAGTGACAGCAAAAAGAATTTTTCTTTCCCCCTAAAAATGCTTTAAGCTGTGGTGCCGATGGCTGTGGTTATCACAGCATTTAGAACATATTCACTTACATATGTTTGTTTGGTGTTGAGTTGTGCCAATAAATTGCCTTTAGTTCTGATAAAGAATCGTTAAGATCAAGTGGTGTTGCACCCTTATGGAAACTGAACAGCTATTGTGTAGGGGGAAACTGAACAGAAGGCACCTTGCATGGAAAAGCATTCATCCATAAAAATGTTGTTTTTACTTTAGAGAACATGTAAAGCCAGGGCAGAGGGGGGATCAGGATTCACTGGGTACTGGAGGAAATGTTTTCCTTTTTGGTCAGAGCAATCTATTTTTTAACTGACAGCTATCAGAGAATTGAGTGCAATGCAGGGTGAAGCAAACAGTCATCTGTGCTCTGCTGGGGGAGGAACAGCTCATTACCACAGGCAGGGTTGGAGTTCAGGCTTGCTTATTTTTGGCTTTAAGTTTGTCAGTTGTGGGAAACAGTTTTTTCCTTCTCATACTTTTAAGAAAATCTGCACACTGTTATTTGCTTTGCTCTGATGAGGGTCTGGATTGATGTTGTGGTGTTATGTTTGCCAAATTTGTAACATTCTTTTTAATGTATTTATTCTTCTTGTAAGAGGGGAAAGGATCTTATTTTGAAACCCAAAGACTTTCCCAACATATGGGGGAGGAATAAATGCTCAAAAAGTCTACAACTGCTGTTACTGCTTCAGCTGCCAGGTTTAGAAATGAACAAAGTATGTGTCCACACGTGCTTGTGAGTGTAATTGTGAGAGGGAGAGAGAGAAATATAGTGTGGGCACTCTTGGGGTCAGGAGAGATCTCTAATAAGAAATACTTTTCACAGGCAGCAAGAGAATTATTTTTACTGTATGCATTTACAAGTCCTCAGGCAGTGAATTTTGTTGTGTGGATATATTTAAGGCTAATTATTTGTAGCATGCAGGGTCTGAACCTGCAGATCTTAATTTGGCAAAACTCCTGTTCACTTCAAGGGGTGCTCTACATGGTGTACTCAATGGAGAGGAGAGAGGGGTGGCTGATGAGTGCATCAGCCAGGAAGGGTGATAGAAGACCCTGCTGATTTCAACAAGAACTCACTTTCGGTCTGCAGTAGTGGATTTTACATGAGTATGGGGGTTTTGAGGGTGACCAGCCCTTGGGTAGGGTGGCCAAAAAGAAAAGAGTAGTTTGGAGAAGGATTTATTTGCCACCATTCCCACACAACTTGCCTGAATTTTAACTCCATTTTTGGCATGGCACTTCAAAGCAATCTTTTATAGGATATCCCACACAAATTTTACAGTGCTCCTACACAAGCCACACTGGGTTTGAGTGTTTTAGCCTTTAGATCTTAACACTGTGATTCTGAAAGGTGTCCTCTTATCCAAAAAAGAGAGGAGGAGCAATCTCTGTTAAATTTCCATCCAATACCAGATATTTTCATTGAGAAACAGAATTCAAGCAGTTCTTTTGATCAAGGAGATTTAAGACCCACAGCACAACAAGAGGAGGACTTGGAAGCACCACTGAATACATGCTTTCAAAGTCAGGAACAAGGTTTTTTGTGCTGTATTAAGCATGTTTGGCATGAGTGGATCCTCTCTAAGCTGGATGCTTCTAGACAATTGTGGTGGTGGGGATTCTGGTTGTACCAATCACTTCACAGAGTTTTTGTTTTGCTAAATACTGTTTGATGATCTCAGAGCAGCTGCGTGCTTTCAGCTTTCAAGGAGCTTTTAATAGGACAATTTTCACTGGCATCTGCTTGTGCACACCACCTGCAAATGAATATATTGCTCTCCATGAATAATCAACAGATGTAGAATTTGTATCCACCAGGAAAAATACTCAGGCGACTTCTCTGCCCAATCACAACTAATCTGGCCAGGTTGTTTCTCTCCAGTTGTTAACATTTAAAATAATGCCCATTCAATCAAGCTGGGGGAACAGATTTGAGCCCACTCAGTTGTGTCATTATTCCTAATCATTTGGCCAGCTTCAGTTACAAAGCACTGATATGTGCATGATTTTCAGGAACAGAAAGAGCTCAGTTACTTTAAAAGGGGGTCCAGCTCATTGCTTTATTGTTTGGAAGAGCACACAGGCAAGGAGTGTGCTATTGGTTGGATGGAAAACATCTACAGAGAAGTATATGACACTCAAGGAACAGTAATCTTAGTAAGGTAATTTATTGCAAGAGAAGCATGGCCTTTTATATACATAATTTCTGACAGAGTATAAACAATGGAGAAGAAAAAGTAGGAAGATTACCTAGTGAAATGATTTTTTTTTGTAATTGATAAGCAGGCAGTCTTGACTTATGTTTGTGAGTGCAGCAGACCTGGTTTTAATTCAGCACATGAGAAGACTGACTTGTGCTGTGAGAGGTGGAAGAGCTACACCCTTTGTAGAGTCCAAGGAGCTTACTGGTATGGGATTTGTATGGAGCTGAGTAGACAGGGAAGTCTACTGATTCTTTCTTTGTCCAAGGAGAAATACAGCAATTGCAGGAAATGCCAATAAATGGTCCATCTCCCTTGGAAAGATCCGTCAGAGGTTTCATGGCATTCTGGATTGGGTAATGCAAAGGTTAGCTACTTCTCAGATTGCTTTTAAAAAAAATATTACATATATATATATATTCAAACCCATTGAATCATCCATCTCCTTTTGTTTTGTCTGTCACAAGTATGAGGTCTGGAGGTGACCTCTCTCCCACAGGGCAGAGACTGAAGGGTAGGCTGATCCTCAGGACCAAAGAAACTACGTTTACAGAGGGTACAGCCAGTTAGGCAGCCCACAAAGTAAGTGGGCTCTCTCTGTGGGCTGTTGGATACCCAGGGCAGCTTGCTTTCTCTATTCAAGTTGAGAGGGATAACAGGATGCTCCCATGACACAGGGTCAGGTTCCCACTGGCTGCATCCATATTGCTATTGACCTAAGAGAGCTCTCTTGAAGGTTGAGGCTTCCTATAGAGTCGTGGATCTCAATGCAGACTTTTTCTCTCACATGGAAGCTGTAGTCTTGAAAGAAGATCTTTCTGTCTGGGACTGTGGCTACAGATATCTTCTGTTTGTAGGCTTTCAAGAGCTACTAAAACCTGATGGGGTAAAGAGTCCCAGAACCTGTGGATAGGGCTCTTAAATCTGAAGGCAGAAAACACTCCTAGGTTCATCTTGTTTTACGCATTGGATCCTAGATGTCCTAAGAGCTTTAAAGTCCTTCTTGGAAAGAAAAAGTGAGATACATGTGAGCCTTGAATCCTGTCAGGAGACTGCCAGAATGATACATGAGCCCCCCTCCCAGTTCTCTTTGCTCTGAACTAGGGTAGGCAATAGAAGGGAAATCTTAACTGCAGGGTAGATATTCCTGGATGCAGTTGCTTTTTTACCAGTCTAGGTTTTTTTATGCCTGCCTGAAGTATGATCTCAGTAAAAGTACCTACTTTCTGAATTTCTATCTAATGTAAACTTTGTAATCAATTAACAACAGAAAGCAGAGTACAAGGCAGAATCAACTATTTATCCAAATGTATGAAAAATGTCTTCTGTAGTGGTTGCCTTTCTTCTGAACATCAGGTGTAAAATGTCAAGTTACTCTTCTTATTAGCAATGTTGCCTCTGCACTTTCTGGTTTTCAGTCACACTATTCTAAACTAAAAACTTCAGTTGAATGAAGAAACAGGTTATCCCATTTTCATGAAGTATTCTTGTCCCATTTTGATTGTTAGTATCTCTGCCCTTGTAGCAACTACTGATTTTAATCAAGGTTAAAATCCTCTTTCACCAGCAGCAAGTTTATATTCAGAATACATTACACTTGTAATATCTTTCTTATCTAAAGAACTAGTTGAAAATCTCATTATGTAGTTTCTACAAGTGGGAAAGGAAGGTAGACCAAGGTTCATCTTGTCTTACACATTGGATTCTAGATGTGAGTCTTCGACTGTGCCATTTTTCTTTCTTTGTGTCCCAGTTCGCACTTGTCGTCTGAGCAGGACAGATTAGGAATAATAACATTATAGACTTTCATATGTTACAACAGTAGAGCCATATAAGTAATTAGAATGGATCATTTCTTAGCAGATGCTTTTTTCGTGTGTGATTTATGGTCAGGTAATCTGGAAAGATATCTCAACTGTGAAGAAGGCTGTATTTAGTACATATGAGCTAAGTCATGCACATTTGGGCCTTTTTTTAACGTGACTTGGATGTCCAGCTCCCGAGCCTTCTGCTAATGTCATTAATTGTATCAAACCTACACAGCTGAGTTTTTGCCCCCATGAAACTGTCTTGTTTCATTATGGGCATTTGATTTCACTCATATAAAATACTATGTAACTCTGTGCTACACAGTCTACAAACAACAACAACAAACCTTTCAAGGAGCAAATCTTGCACCCTCCACCCAAACTCCCATGCTCCAAGAAATTTTGGCTGTATGTGCTGCCAGAGGAAGATTCTCATAAACCAGTATGTTGGTTTATACACTGCAAATCCCACAGAATGTATTAAAAAAGGTAGAGTCCAAGTCTGAGACATTATAGTGCAAATGAACCTCCAGAGAGATGAGTATTTAAGCCTTTTACACAAACATCCCACGACACTCCACTGAAAGATGGTAATAAGCAACAGCAGAGAAAGCTGGGTATGCCAGTAAAAGCTATTGTAGTGGTTTTGTGTGTATGCCCAAAGGCCATGTTAGCAACCCAGTATTTGTGAGGAGTGGCTGAGCACAGGGCAACTTAGCACGGCACAGCTTAAGAGAGTTGATTTCCTTGAGCTGTTCTTAATAAAGTCCCTGTCTATGGAAGGGCAGGCTCTCAGGTCAAATGCCGTTTAGCTATGGTAGCATGCAGATACTTGCGTACCAGATGTGGATGGACTTGGCTAATTGGTTCTGTCTGCACTGGTATCCAGCTTCCAGCCAGCAGACATAACATTATCCAAGGAGGTAAAATTGTACTTGCAACCTCAAAGGTTTTTCCTTTACTTGGCACTGAACTGGGAGCCCAGCAAGGTAACAGCTTTGTAAACATTGTTGAGGCAGCAAGCGTGACTTGTACAGCCAGATCTGCTTGCAATTTCATTAATGTCAAATGAAAAGGGAGAGGACCTCCAGCCAGCAGAAATTGTGCATGTCGCTGCTAACTACATGAGCAAGGGAGAGTGACAGAATACGTGTGGGGCAAAACCGGATCTTAAAGCACTGAGGTCACCAATACTTGGGGCTTCAGCATTGTCATACCTCACCTAGTCTTCCTGCTTCCTCTCCTATTCATGTGCCTTTTGAAAGGCAGGTGACCAGGTGGCAGATACATCACAGTTCCTGAAAGGGTAAAGGCACTGCTGTTATAGGACAGCTAGCTCATATTTACATTAAGAAGAAGAGTATGATTTAAAATCAGCCAGAATATGGCTGCTGGTTAGTCCGGTTCATCTGAGAAAAAAACTTCTGCAGTAATATCATTACGTCAAGAAACATTGACTGGTTGATAAGATTAAATACTGGTCTGCTGAGATCACTGCCCATTCTCACAGTTCTCGGGATCACCTTGTCTGTTTGTGTCTTCTCCCCATCTTTCTATTTATGCTGAGATCATCTGCAGTTGTGCTGATTTTTCTTAAAGGAATCCTGTCTTTCTCCAGGCTCCTCAGTACTATATCCCACATCCATTCAGCCCAAATATAGACAATTAATTGAGATACTAAAATTAGGATTTCTGTTGCCTTCATCTCCTTTTTCAATCATGGTGAGAGACAGGCATAAACAAAGCAAGTTCTGATGTTAGTTGGGCTGAGTGGCTCTAGTGCAGTTAAAAAAGAATTAAGTGAAGATTTCTCCTAATAGCAACTACCACAATAATAACCAAAACTACCTGTGACCAAAGTGGTTTGCACTCCAGGATTTCACAATGCAGGCTCCCTCTACTCTGACTTGTGCCTATCTGTGTATTGCCTAGTGCTCTCCCTGATCCTGCCTCAAGATGCAGAGACTGAGATGCTCGTGCTCCAGCAGAGCTCTCCCACACAAGGCATGGTTGCTAGAGCTCCTAGCAGTGGACCGGACTACAGGAGGTAGGCTTAGATTCCATGTTGTGCGTGGCCATGAAGCATGCTGCACACATGTATGGTGCCCTAGAAATAATAAACACTAGCCATAAACCAGAGTTGAGATGGAAACCACCTTGGATAATGATGTGGTTGTCATAGATACTCTATAACCCAGGTTAACTTCTAGAGCTAGAGGCAAGTGAAGTTTCCCAGAATGTGCGAAATGCTGACATAAATCCCCAAATGGACTGAACTAAGCCTTCGCAGCCTAGCCAAAGCCCTCCAGCCAGATTTCAATAGTATAAACAAGACTGGGTCACCTCCTGCTTCATTGAATTAGAGATGGTAACAGTCCTGGCAGCAGCTGATTACGTGTTATCAATCATTCAAGATGTTAATTTTTCTGAGTTGGCACCAGAAGGAAAACAACCAAGTTTGGAAAGGAGTCTATTTTCCTCTTCAGCTTGTGTCACACTGCTTGTGAACAATTCAGTAACAGCTTCATGCCTCAATCAATGCAGTTGTTAAGTTGAGGAAAAGCAGGACTTTACCGAAAAACAGATGTTTTGCACATGAGCTGACTTACTCCAGTTAATGACCCAGATAGAAAAGAAAACAAAGCACACATATGCAAACTCAAATGGACATAGTGAATAGTATTTACAAAGTGCAGATATGGAAGCTGAGCTACCTTCAGGAAGAAAAATTCTCCTGTTTCACAGTTACTTTGTATACCTCTAAGACTTTTTGTAATGCTAGAATAGCATTTTGGCATATTTTGTCTCTTTCAAGAACCAGGTATGTATGTGTGTTTACGTGAACACACACACTTACATATACGCTGCACAGTGACAATGATAGCATTGAGGCTGATTTGCATGAAATAGTGATGAAAGTTCCCAGAGTGACTCTGGCAAAGTTGTCTTCATCAGTGTTTTAGATGATTAACTAAGAGGGAGGTGAGTTCCCAGTATCTGGTTTGGAGATTAACTGAGTTAGTATTTGGAAAACAGTTAAATATAGCTAAATATATATTTATGTATATTATATATATAATCTATAACTATTTTATAATGGTTAAAAATAGCAAAATTTGCCATATCTTTATTCATCAAACTAGAAACTGAGCTCTCAGGGCTACTAAGAGCCCATGTGATGGTGATTTTGAATGCTTTGGTGTATGAGTTTCTGAATGGGGATGCTGCAATGAAGCTGATTTCCAGGGCATGACTTCTCAACACTTTCTGAAAGTTGGTACCCGGGATATGCTTTAAATTGCATGGCCTTCTAATTTCCCAGTCACTGTTAAAAAAAGTGGCTACGACTTCTTTGGGATCTTTTGTGTCTGTGGAATCATTGACTGCTTCTTCAGAGGTAAAAAGTAAGAACTATAAATAAACTATTTATTAATCTATAAACAATTTATTTCTCTTTAATACACCAGAGTCTGTCTTGGTTCTGTACAGTGATACTGAAGAGGTGAGAATTAGAAACTACTTTGGAAATTGTTTATTCCTTCTCCCTCCCCTCAGTTGCTTTTTTCACTTTTCTGGCAGAAATTACAGTACATTATTATTATAATTGGTCTCTGTATAGTAATATTTGATCTTACCTTTCCAAGGCATCAGGACCAAGGATGGGAACTTCTCAAATCACAAATGGAAATATACAGTCATTAAGTGTGTAAAAAAAATAAAAATCATAATTTCTGACTCTTGGGAATGTTTTCCGGGGTACATTAATTTTCAGTTTCCAATCTGTTCTTTACTGTTGTGTACTGGAAATTCAGAAAACAAATGTGAGAAATGAAAGTCATCTGGAGCTGTTAACAATACAGAACTATTTCATTGTCAGTTTTTAAAAACTTACCTTTGTCTCAACTTCAGCAAAACTTGATCAAATGTGAGATGCTTCAGATGAAAGTTCAAGGAAGCAGTGTTTACTGATGAAACTTTGTTAAGTCGGAAATTTGCAAACCAGCTTTAGTTATAGTCTTATATCTCTCACACACAGATTTTTTTCCTTGTACACATATTCACATAGAGCTTGTGCTAAATAGATGTTATCAAGTACTTACTTAAAAAAACCCCAAACAATAAGTTTTAAACTCTTTGACCAAAAAGCCTTTTCCTCCCTTGTGATGTTGCCAGAAGGATTTATATAGGAGCTAAAATGCATGTGGAAAGGGTCATGCCTGGAATTTTGCTGTAATTGAAATTTTTTTGCTGCTGAAGAACAGCTGCCCATCAGTTTAAGAGGATCACTTGAGAGCTATTGCATGCTCACCATTAATATGACTGAATCTCTGAAACAGTTACACACTGGAAAACTACTTCTTCATATAAGTCTTCCTTCCTCTCTTTGGCACAGGCCACTCCTGTAATTTTGAGAAGTGCAAATTCAGCTCTGAACCTGATGGGCTAAGCTAAAGTGATCCAGAGCAACTCTGCCTCCAGCTCTGCAAAACCCTGCAGATGGGGTTGCATCACTGACAAGCCCACTTCTGAAGCAGAATTTTATGCTCTTTTTAGACATTTGTTTTTCAGCTTCCAATGCAAGGTCAAAAGCAAACATTAGGACAGAAGAAGTAATAGAAAAAATGCATTTATTTTTCACCATTCACCCCTGCTAGCTCCATATATGGTCTTGATGAAGCTTCTGGGAGTGTTGTGCATATGCAAAAGTCTTATTTATTCTAATGTTTATCTTACTGTATTTGTTACAACACTTCTAAGTTGTCACTATTAATCATGTGGAGGCTAAGATCTCCATGTAATCCTCTAGGTCAGCAGAATCTGAAGCCACTGTTTCACTGATGATCACTAAAGCAATGCCCATGAAGAAAGCTTTGCTGTGCTTACACTGGACAAGGGTTCAAGTACAGACATTGACAGGCAGTGAAAGAAAGCATAGCTCAGTAGAAAAAATGAGATCTGCAAGCTCAGAACTTTAATCAAGTGATTAATTAGCAGTAGAGTCCTTTTTACTACATGTTTAGAAGAGTATTAAATCTTGGGTGTATAATGTGAAAATCTGCGGTGTTTTATGTTCCTGGTGGTCACTTCATTGTGCTCCCAGAGAAAACCCTCAAGATAGCTAACTGAGAAACCCGAGTTCTCCAAGTGAAGTGATAGGTATTCAAAAACAATTAGAACTTAACTTCCAAGTGAGATGTTGGCCCTCAGGCAGAAAACTGTGAGAAAACAAATGACAAATGACCAATTACTGTATCCTGATAGGAAGATGAGCCAGGCATTTCTGAGAAGAGGTCTTCCAAAGAGCTAAACCCTAAAACAACTGAGCCATTTAAACTGTAGAACCAGCCCAGAAAATGAGAGGGGACAGTTTACTGAGTACAGGGTTTCTTGGTGTCTCCTGGAGATTTTTGCCTACGGTACTCACTGCAGTGCAAGGGTCACCAGGTCAACTGTGTTGGCTCTGTATTAATAAATAATTGGACAATTTAATGGTTGATAATAGCATGGTAGTTATGTCTCTGAGATAAAAGTAACCAGATACGTGGCTCTGGGGCTTGAACATACAATCTCACTTAAAAGATGGAGTGGTCTTTAGAGGATTACAATAAGTCATGGATGCTGAATGTTTCCATTTGTGACACTGCTGACGATGCCCATGGGGATACGCAGGGCAGCAGGGATGCCAAGCAGCCAATACTCCACTGCTGCCTCTGTAGCATAGTGTCTCCAGGCTCATGGGGAAGCCTGTCATGGCGGTCTTGGCTGCCTGCCCCTGCCTTGTGCAGCAGCACAATGCTGGCTCCAGCCACAGGAGCTTTGGGAACTCAGTGAGGCTGCGACAGGATTTGCCCCAGAAGATAAACACTGTGCTATTGTGAGTGGTGTACCTGTGTGGAACACAGCACGCACAAGCTTCTGAAGTGAGGAGGGCATGGAGGACAAGGGTGGCTTGTGTAACTGCAGATCTTGGGGCCAGGCAGTATAACACTGTAGGTGCCTTGAATTTGAGTCGCAGGGTCCTTATTAGCAGGTGAGCCTGCTAGAAGAAGCTGTGGGTTTGCCAGCTTTAAGGACAAAAAAGTTGCAGAATAGTCAAAAATAGCTGATTCTTGTATATTACAGTCTAGCTTTAGAGTTAATTCACCACCAGCCAGCACTATGTGATTCAACTAGATTGAATCCTGTCTGTGATTTGAATTCAGGGAGCCCATGAGAGAATACTCTGTGATTTGAATTCAAGGAGCCCATGAGAGAATAGTCTGCTCTATGTCTGTATTAACCCAAAGGCCAACTCCATTTATGTCTATTCTTGGTTGTAGCCTTGTCTGTGTCCTCAAATACCTGTCTGTGTTTCTGTGTTCTCTAGCACCTCCTCTATGCAACCAGCAAAACACTAACAAACTGCATTCATGCACTTCTGTGCTCTGGAAAAAAAAAATAAAACAGGCTCATGTCAGAAAACATGCTTGCCAGAGGTGTACTTATGATCCTGAAGTACAACAACCCCCTTTGTAGCCATCATGTCCCCCACAGAATCATCACACTAACTTACGACATCCTCCTTGCACACTTCTCCTTGCATATTGTTATACAGACTAAATTTGCTTGGCATAACACAACAGACTCTGTCATGCAAGCCTAAGGGTTCTTAGCTCATGAGTTTTACTGTAAGTCCCATGAACATTCTGTGAACCTCCACCTCCTGGGTTCATGTGAACAATAAAAATCTCAGCATGGCTTTAAGATTTTATAATTGTGGAAAAAAACCCACACATAAATACTATCCAAAATAACCTCCAAATCAGAAGGCAAATAAAAATAATTCCAGAAATATTATTGTTATGCCGATAAATCCAGTGATATTTTTTAAGCTACCTTCTTCAGAAGATCTCATGTATGGTTTTGGAATGCTAGGGTTGGCCACAAGGTCCCATAGATCTCTTTTCTTCTAAACCTCACACAGGTGCTTCATAGCACTTGCAAGTCACTCACTGCCTTGAGCTCTGCTGTACAGTTAAGATATCTGGGTGAAAATTGGTCTTTTTAGATTCAGCTTCAGCCTGACACAGTTCCAGTCATTATGGTTGTCAGGGTGAGAAGTGGAGGCATTGGGGAGGATGTGAAATGGAAGCACTAGGGAGCTGCAAAGGCCACTTCCAGTGTCTGCTTCTTCTTTAGCTTAATGAGGTGCATCAGATGCCAGAACAAACAGCTGGTTACCCCTCACACTTAACTGCTGAAAGAGTGTGTCCTGCCTTGGAGAAACTGCTCACACATGGATCCCAGAACTCATGCTGGCTGCCTTGCACCCTGTCCCATTCCAAATGGGGCATTCAGCTCTGGGCTTGTAAGCAAAAATCATGCTTAGTGAGGAGATGTGTCTTAGTGGGGAGATCTTTTTCGTGATAGCTCAAAGATGAGCTCTCTGGTCTGCTGACAGTGGTCCAAGCCATGATTGCCCCACTGTGCACTGGGCTGTGCAGCTTGCAGTATGTGCTCTTGCTTTATGTGACTTCAGGGACTGCAGCCTACCCCCACCTCTTCATCTGGCTGGTTTTTTTTGCCAAGTGATGCTCTTGGTTTTGAGTTGGCTTTGTTTCCTCTGCAGGGCAGGGTTCTCTTGGCATGTCCACAGGCAAGGAGCAGTGTGAAGGAGGTCTGGCCTGGTGCACCATAGGCACCTTTGGCATTATGTCTCTCCCCACTAGACTGTGATGTTGGGGTGCTACCTAAAGCCCTGGCTCTCTTGGTCTCCTAAACATGACTAGATGTGGACAAGGATATTATGCTTTTAAGGTGAAGTCTCTGCTGTCCTGAGCTTACCTCTCTATTGAGTGCTGAGGGAAAAAAAATAGACTGTTGTATGCCTTATTCTAAATGGCCAAATAACCTCTGCCAGCCTGATCTGTGACTGAGTTCTAGGGGCAGTAGTTCCCTGACCAGATATATGTGTGTGTCCCACTCAAGCATGTGATAGCTGGAGAGGCTGACCATGGTGCTCTACTGCAGCTGCAGAGGCAAGGGTGATGTGAATGAAAACTCTCTTTTGAATAAGGATTACTCTAAATCCAAAAGGGCACTTGGTATTTTTTCTAAGGTCATGGATGTTTTGCAAGAGTTATGAGTGATGGCAGAGACATACTTTGCAGTCAGATCTTCTGGGAGTCAGTTGGGAGTTTGGGCCAAGTGAATTGGCACTAAAGCTATGGATGTGACCCGGAGCAAGTTATGAGTCTGTGAGTGAGGCTGACCCTAACTGATATCTGAACTTCATAGCTAATCCACTTGGGATCAAGTGCAGAAGACAAAAGGAACTGCCACCAGGACCTCTTGTGGACTGGAGTAATGGTGCATTGGGGATTTCTCATGTTGGCTCCAACAGAGACTTACTGAGAGTGGAGAAAACTGAAAGAAGCAGGATTGAAATTGACAGGAGGTGCAGTCAGTCGTCTGGTCTCCCTTCGTGTTCCCTATCTTTTATTCCCATGGAAGCTACAGTCTTTGCACACTCTTGAATGCTAAAGCTCCTCTTTTTTGACATCCTTGACACTACAGCAATACTAAGAATTATATAGGGAACAGGGCAAGGGTCTGGCACTAGATCTAGGCTGGAAATTTCTCAGGTTGTGAGGATTTCCAAAGTACTGTAAAAATATTTTTGTCCTGACAGAGACTGGAAAGTCAAAATCTGTGACATACTGGTGAACTAAATATCTGAAAAGAGCAGAGAGGTTGGGGTCAAATGCAGCAGTTTGTTTAGATAATTTTCAAGTGTTTTGTTTCTGAATATTTATAAAAGGTTTCCAGCCACTACAATTAGTTTAAATTTGGAAATTAAAAGCTACTTTGAAAAGTAGAAGTTTGAGCAATTTGGAGGAGGAAAAAACTTCAAGCTGGAAACTTTTGAAGAAAAAACTCTTTCCTGGGCCAGAAAAAGAGTTGTAATGAAATTACATTGCACTATGAAACCCTGAAAAAACCTGATCCTCCCTGCCTGACAGCTGTCTCAGGAAGGGGATAGTGTTCAGCACTCTGCTTCCAAGAGTTCACCTTGAGGCAATGCAGCTTGTCACAGATCTCTCTTTTACTGCCCGAGCCTGTCCCCAGCACTTTCTTTCCCACTTGTGGAAGGGTCTGCGTTGTCTGTTAAACACTTAGCACAACCATATGTGAGCAGGGTTGCATTATGCAATAAGGGAGGATGGATTAGTATCTACTCTCCAACTTGCAAAACTTTTCCCTTTTGGCCAGAACTAAAGGGGCAGGATTAAATTACACTGCATTTCATTGCTGATGGACATTAGATGCTTAAAATCTACTGCCAATGTAGACACATTTTTTTTTCTGCTGAAGAGATTCTTGTATTCCCTGAAATTTTTAGATCAACATGAGCCTGTCAATGCCAATTCTTGCTTTACAAGCAGCTACTAGATCCTAAGGCTGAATTTATAGTATTAGTTCCTTGTAAATGTCAGATGTAATTTTGGGAGAATGCTCAGATATATCCAGTACTGATCAACTCACCATTTTCATTAGGATGTAGTCAAATCAGATGCAGCTGAGATCCTTACCCATACCCTTGGGGAAGCCTACTGACAAGGTTTGGAGGGAAGCTTTGGAAATAGTAGACATGAAAAAATATAAATCCTATATTAAAGTTTTCTAAGCTTCATTATATAGTGATATTTCAATTACTCCGTGGGAGATTTGGATGAACCTACAGGAAAGAGGCAGACGTGGGATTGGCTGAAACTTTGGCAGCTTTTTACTCCACTTTGGTTCTGGATTTTTCCTTTTGATTAGAAATAGGAAATCCCTTCAGCTGAAGGGGCAGGACTAGACCAATTTTTATTGGAAATTAAGAACTTACAGTGCTTTGCAGTGATCCCTGTTTCTAGTTAATTCCAGTAAGTTTTGGGCCTATTTGCCACCTTTTTAATCACTCCCGTGAAATAAGCCAAAGCATTAGGTCCTACTATCCAGGGAAGTAATTGTCATTTCATGTTACTGGCCAAAACTCCTTATCCAGTGTCAAATGCCTCCAAATGAGATCCAAACTAGAATTTGTTACTAGGAAAATGATGACCTTTAAACTTGTGAGTCTTTTCCTTTGTGCTAATGTGCTGCCTCCAAGACAAATGCACCCTGAAAGAGCAGAGAGGCCATAATCTTTCTTTTTTTTTCCTTCTTCTTTGAAAATACATGTGCAAAATCCGGTAGTACTTTTATTATAGCAGTCTGCAGAGTAGACATGATCAGAGCCAAGACAAGATTGGAATCAGCACCAGGAAAGGAATGGTGTTTTGTAGGGAATGGTGTTTACCAGATCCTGCTTACATTCACATCACACTGGAACGTATTTGGTGACTTCAGAAGAGTCTGGGTTGCATGACAATAGTCTTTTATATATATAAAAATTAGTTTGTATTTTTAAATACAATCTTTCCTATGAGTAGCAAATATCACTTGCTAAACCATACTTCACATATACCTGGCAGGTTGCAAGCAGTAGCCAGATTGAATGCTTTCCCTACCATAGAAGTACAATTATTTATAGGGAGACTAAGGCACCAAGGGAGCGATATGTGTTGGGGCCTTAGCTATATTCTGGAGGAAAATAGATGTGTAGTGAGCCATCTTAAGCATTGTCTGACAGGATTCTGTTCTCTTGGGAAAGTATGTTGTTTTGGAATACTTGTTATGAGAGCCTGCAGATTTGAGCTCTGTACTGTGTGAAAATGTCCTGAGAAGAGCAGATTCAAGGGCAGCGTGTTTGTGCAGCTCCAGAACAAGGAGATCAACAGCCCTGCCACCTGTAACAAGAAGAACCTGTCAGGAGGAGTCAGAGATGGAGATTGATGCCTTGTGGTCAGTGGGTCTTAGCAAATCACCTGCAATATTTAGGCGCGTGGACAAGATAGGGCAGCCAATAAATCTATGCATGGACATAGCGTGATTGTGTGTACGGGACGAACTATGCTATATAAGGGTGCAACCTTCTGATTAAAGTTGGATTTGAACTTGCATCACATTGATGTGCGTCGTTCTGTCCCGCTCGCCTGGACGGCCTGTGGCAGATATGTCTGGCTGTAGGCAGCTGTGAAACCCAGAAAAAGGCTGTGGAACTGAGAGTATTAGCCCCTGTTTTTGTATTCATATTGCTCCTTCTCCTGCTCATTGCAACAAATGCTTATTTGAACATGCAGAAGGACACTTTAGCGTTAGTTGTTCTCTAACCCTCTTTCTGAACTACAATTATAATCATAAGTATTACAGAAATGAATCAAACTGGAGACTTGTAAGACTGGGTAAGGAACTGGCTGGATGGTTGCATCCAGAGGGTAGTAGTCAATGACTCAAAATCCAGATGGAGACCAGCGACAAGTGGTGTCCATCAGGGGTCCGTAGTGGGACCTGTCCTATTTAATATTTTTATAAATGATATTGACAGCGGGATGGAATGCACCACCTAACCCTAACCCTAACCCTAAACCTAACCTAAAACTAAGCCTAACCCTAAGCCTAAACCGAACCCTAACCCTAATGGCCTTAACCCTAACCCTAACCCTAACCATAACCCTAACTCTAACCTAACCCTAACCCTAACCCTAACCAGCGGGATTGAGTGCACCATCAGGAAGTTTGCTGATGACACTAAGCTGTGTGGTGCTATTGATATGTTGGAGGGGCGGGATGCCATCCAGAAGGACCTGGACAGGCTGGAGAGGTGGGCCCAGATGAACCTCGTGAGGTTTAACAAGACCAAGTGCAGGGTCCTGCATCTGGGGCGGAATTATCCCCACTATCAATACAGGCTGGGGGACAAGGAGATAGAGAGCAGCCCTGCAGAAAAGGACTTGGGGGTGTTGGTTGATGAGAAGCTAGACATGAGCAAGCAGTGTGTGCTGGCGGCCCAGAATGCAAATCGCATCCTGGGCTGCATCAAGAGAAGCATGACCAGCAGATCGAGAGAGGTGATTCTACCACTGTACTCTGCTCTGGTGAGACCTCATCTGGCGTACTGTGTTCAGCTCTGGAGCCCTCAACACAGGAAGGACATGGACCTGCTGGAGCGGGTCCAAAGGAAGGCTACAAAAATGATCAGGGGGCTGGAACACCTCCCCTATGAGGATAGGCTGAGAGAGCTGGGATTGTTCAGCCTCGAGAAGAGGCGGCTTCCGGGGGACCTAATAGTCACCTTCCAGTACCTGAAGGGGTCATGTAGAAAGGCTGGGGAGGGCCTGTTTACAAAGGCCTGTAGTGATAGGACAAGGGGTAATGGATTTAAATTAGGGAAGAGTAGGTTTAGATTAGATATTAGGAAAAAGTTCCTTACCATGAGGGTAGTAGAACATTGGAACAGGTTGCCCAGGGAGGTGGTTGAGGCCCCATCCCAGGAGGTGTTCAAGGTGAGGCTGGACAGGGTGCTTGGCAACCTGATTTAGTTAGAGATGTGCCTACTCACTGTAGGGGGCTTGGACTAGATGACCTCTAAGGTCCCTTCCAACCCTAATTATTCTATGATTCTATGATACTATGAAAATGACATGCAAGTTATTACATGCACCCTGCATTCATTTATGAGAAAGCTTAGCGGATCTACAAAACAGACGTGACAGTATCATTGACTACTGTAGTAAGAAGATGGTTTTCTTTCCCAGCCTTTGGTTCAAAGTACCTTTATCCTCATGTCTTCTGTCTTTTTAAAAAGGCCATACTAAATCCTCATTCCTCTCCAGCTATAGGAGCAGTGCTTGCAGCTTTCAGTCTCTAATTGTATGAAGCTGTCCCCAGAAACAGGGTTTCAGAACTGTATTTTACCAAAGGGAACAATAAGGCTTAATATAGTGCCTGGAGTGCACTATATATTATAGAGTTAGAAGCAGATCAGAGATATAGTATATTGTTTTTGCCATAGAGGATTTTTTGCTAGGACATTAATAGAAAAGGCTTTACCTAATTGTATTGTTTTCAGGCTTGTTTTGTTTTGCCAGAGTGATATGTAAGTCCCTGAGTGTCAAAATGGAGCAAAGTTCAGCTTCCCATTTTTCCACTACTGCTAAATAATGAGCCTTGCACCTTACAAAGTCTTGAGTTTGGCTTAAAATGGATTTCACAACAGTGGAGAAATGAGCATTCTGTTCCTTGTAACTGATTTCTAAGCCTTTAAAGGTAACCCATGAGTTACATTTCTAAGCATGGGGACAAGAAATCTTCATGAAGCAGAGAGAGTGAGGTTCACACATAAATCCTGGGATTTCACAAGCTGGACTTTTAAAAACATCACCAGATTTCGCAACACCTACAAATCAGCTTGTGAGAGATGGTGACCCTTCATATCCAAAAGGCTTTTTTTCAGTATTGTCTCTGTGTTGACTCTTAGTTCTGGTATTTTCCGTCCCTTCCACATGTGACCTTCTTTTTCAGGGTCATGTATATATATATAGTGCATTGGAAAATCTAGTTTTTCAAGGTATACCACTACCCCTGCCCCTTTTTCTGCAAAAAGTCTTAAAAAGGGGCAGAGTAGCTTTCTCTGCAGACCTTCTTTCCCACCTCTTTCAATGCACTTTTGGAGGCCTGTTGAAAGCAGTTCTTTATTCACCCCATCTGCTATTAATTGTCTCTCTCATGCTCTGTAGCACTCATTGCACCTCATACACCCCTTCTTCAAGGACAAACTTTAAGAAGAACTTCTCTCTGCTAAAGCCATCTATCTCCGCCTAAATCCTCCTCAAAGACAAACATTGCCATTCTTGCTGTACTGCAGCTTGCTCTTTGCATGCCAAGGTTTGCGTCAGGAAATCCCCCAGATGAATTAAAAATATTGTTTTCCTTTTTTTGGGACCTCTGCCCAGTGCTTCTTGCAGTGCAAAAACTGTTTGGTGCTAGCTGGGTCAAGATATCTCAGAAAACTCTCATGCCTGGTTATTGGCCCTTCTAAGCCTATTGGCTCACACACATGCTCCCATATACACATGCTCCCATACACACACATACATACACACAGAGTCTCTCTTTTTAAACAAGAAACTCCACTCAGCATGTGGTAAGTAACCAAACATCAGCAAAGACTTTCTTGCATTTTTAAAAATTCTATATTAAAAAAAAAAAGGAAAAAAGAAAAGAAAAACATGGAGAAGAGGAAAAAAAATCCTGTGTTAAAGTAAGCTCTTGGGTGTAAATAGATCAACACAATCGAGAAACCTGAGTGTTTAACAAAGAGATTCTGGCCAGGATTCATTATTCACTGATTCAGTTGGAAGAAGTGAAACTTCATGGTGCCTGGAAGTTTTTCAGAAGTTTGGAAGAAGTTAAAAAAACCCAAACAGATATTCTGTGGACATGGGATGCAGGCCTTACTCCGTTCAAATATATCGGAGCTGTGCAATTGGTTTGTCTTTGTCCCTGAAAACAGCACAGGTGTAGGTTAAACAAAGCTTGAATCATTGCATTTAAGGCCATAGGGATGTTTATGGTTGTCTGGGTGGACTCTCTATATATTATACTGCTGGGATACTTTGTGATTCATCTGTAAGGTCTGAGAGGCCTGAGGTGGTGGGAAACTGAGCCTGATAACCCTCACTGCATAAGGACCATAAAAACTGGAACATGGCCATGCAGTCTCCCAAAATGCCCAGTTTTGCACAGGAAAAGTTTCATCCATGTAACTATCTGTGTATGATCCTTTCATGTTTGAAGAAAAACTGCTAGACAGGAGTTTGACATGATATATGAGATCTTTACTATGCAACTTGAGAGGGTCTGGTGATTGTATTTTACTTCCTTTGGCTGAGGCAGTTGCTTACCATGGCTAGTTAGAGTTCTGCACAACAAAAAAGAGCTGAATGTCAACATCAAATTTTGGCCCACTGGTCTTACCAAGGAGAAGGTATTTCCTTCATGGGGAACAGCAAGAGCCATGTAGTTCCTACAAGTTCCCAGCAAGAACGTATGATGTTGGTGTTTGCAGAAAATCATTACCAGATGGAACAAGGGTGGTAGGTGTATGCAAACCCACAGGGTGCAGTGTAGGGGATGAATAGCATCTGTCCATGGCACATCAAAAAGTCAAGGTGATGGCAAGTGGGGATCTTGCTTCACATTCATTGGTCATGCTCCATTCTGCCTTCATGCTGGACATGGGTTCTGTGCAACGGGGAATGTGTCATGGGAACAGCCATGCCACCCAGGGCTTGAAGCCTCTACCTTGAACCTAGCAGAGGAGAGTAATAGCAAGGGCAATTAAATCTTGGTTGGTTTTCTGCTGTGCTCAGCATGAAGGAGATTTCTCTGGGTTTGTTAACAGAGCTCTGATTCATAACCTTGAATGGAAGGAGGCCAACAAGCACAGCATGCTATTCCTCTGAGTGAGCTGTTCCAGCTAAATGGAAGCAAAAACTGCAGCTCACTCCCTTCCCCCAAACTACTAGAGAGGTGCTCTGAAAGGTTCATTAAAATGTTGTGCCATTTTAATGCCATTTTGTGGTAAAAAACAGGTCACTCACATTGCCAGGGAAGTTAGTACGTTACTATGGTATTTTAACAAATCTTGGCTTCTGTTTTCTAGATGGAAAGCAAACAGTCTGTGTGTCCTGTGAAAAGATTTTGTAATGTAAAAATGCACCAGCCTTTGAGGATGACATGGGACAAAATACAATATTTTCAAATTTGGTTTTCAAGAAATCTCTAAAGCAGAGTCAGGTCCTTTCTGAAGCAGCCATTGATCTGGGAGCTTGGGATGACATCGCTTTCCTAACACAGCAGAAAAAGCTCTCGAACTTGAGGTGATTATAGGAAAATGACAGTGTATTTCTCAAATGCAGACTCTTTTTCTGCCTGTGGCTTTTCCAGGACCAAGGCCATTATATTTCTAGATTTGTTAACTTCTCTCAATGGACTGACTAATGCCTTAGGCAAATTCACTTGTGCATGAACTACCTCCTGTTATGTCCATGAAGGAATTTGTGCCTGGTGAATTGTGTAAGTGACAAACATTTTGGTGAGTTCAGTATAGCTATTAGTCTTCAGAAGAGAAAAAACATCAAGGTTACTGTTAGCAGGGCTACCCATAATGTGCTGTTGTAGAAATGTGCACAAACTAGAACTATATGTGAACCTTACTCATAAAGTGCAATATCTGCAAAAGGCCTTAAAGGACCTTTTATGACTGGGAAGCATTGATCTCACTAAACTGGAGGAAGGCATGCAGCCTAATTCACTGAGAAAGATGCTGATTAAATGATTAAAATAACTTTTTTCTTCTAGGTCATATACATGCTCTAAAATGAAAGCTATTTTTCTAGTTACAGATAAATATCAGCTCCCAGAAATGCAGAAAATCAGAATTTTCTTCTTCTTCCAAATATCATTTTTGTATGACAATCTTTTTTTGTACTTGATCTGAGAGGGATTTGGGGAAAGCTTTTAATGTCCCATATGGCTTTGGGATTCAAAGAATTTCCATGTAATGAAGTATTGTCTTCTGGACTTTTCCTTTTTTCCTTTTCTTCTTTATACTTAGCAGGCGGTATTATAACACTAGCAGCTTGGGGCAGTTTGAATTTCATATTAGGACTACAGGATCTGAACAGAAGTCCCAAAGGGAGTTTTTATCCCTTTTCTTTTCAGCATGTGTCAATGGAAACAATCCTCTGAAGGTCAAGAACAAGTGCTGTCCCTAAATATAGAATTCCTTCGGTTATCACAAAAGCAGTGTTCACCACAGGAAGGGACTGGACTTCTGAGAAGGGTGCGAGTTTTGATTTCTTAAAGTTGATTTTGCAGCAGGGTCGTGGACAGTCTTGGAGGCTGGCAAGAATCAGTAAGATATTATCAGGCTACAGCAAGGTTTTATGTTCCAAGGCTCCTGGCAAGTAACCTGGATCCTTATTTTTCGTGCTACTGATTCTTGTATTATGTTAAATAAAAACAAGGGTAAAGACGGCATTTTACAGCAATGTTTTCCATTGCAGACATAAAGCAGATCATACAGTTTGGTGGAAAAGGGGCAAGCATAGCTTATAAAATATGAGAAGGACCTGACTGGAAGAAAATTTATCTCAGCACTCTCATCAGGAATGTTATGCTAGTGTAGCAGCACCTCTTTTTTATTATGAGAAACACAAAGAGCCAGTTGGCTTGAGTACATGTGGAATGGCCACCTCATAAATGCACTGTAATCCTTGTCATGAGAAATTTTTAAAGGCTCTTGGTGGGAGTTGGTCACAGTTTTCTTTCTCACTTTTTTTTTTTTAACTCAAAGGTTGCTGTAATGAAAATATTGGGGTAATGGTGTTATTTTTTTAAAGATTTTATAGGTTTTGATCTTTCAGAATTCCTCAGTTAACATTACCTAGAAATAATGCAGTTTGAAATTTTTGTTTTCCTTTTCCCCCTTCTTTTTGTCTCCCATTTTAACTCCTCCATCAGCTCTTTCTCTTTTTTACCTTTATATTTTTCCTTTTGTGCAGTTGGAAAAAAACTAACAGTGGAGGAAAAGACCTGTAAGAGTAAAGCAAGATATAGGGAGAAAGATCAGTTACAGGAGAAAACCCAGAGTCCAGATCCATGCTTTGCTACAAACTTTCCAAGAGAACATGATCAAATGATTCTCTGGTTTAGGTTTTAAATATGAATTTGAGCATGCTTTTGAAACCAAACTTACCTAGTATCTGAATGATGTGGGAGTTAAGTTTAAGTGAGCTCCTGAGTAAAGCTGGGGAGAAGATTCAGCTTACCTTTTAAAGGATGCCGTGGTGTCTTGGTCAAAGTTCCTGCTATTTGTCAGATACTTTGCAACCTTCATATGGCCACCATAAGGCAGATGCATTGATGTGGCTGATGCTCCTGCCTAGAAGGTCACAGTCTGGTGCTGACTTAGGCAGGTAAGTGACAGATGTGCGAATGCACCTTTTGGGGTCCCGGTGCTTTCTCTCCATCAGACTTAGGCTTCACTGTCCTGGTGTGTGAATTGGAACATAAGAATTCCTTGCCTTAAAACAGTGTTTTGAAGGAACAATCAGTAAAAACTGGGAGGCAGTGAGATACTGCATTGAGAAGGGCCATAAAGCAGCTTACAGCTCCCTGTTGTCAAGATGGGGAAAATGTTGTGCTGCGGTTACCTAGAGGCCCGTGGGGAGCTGTGATGGTTCTTGTCAGTTCTCTGGGAGGTCCCACAGGCTGTGTCTATCAGATCCTCATGTTCCTTTATGAAACGCAGATGCTGATGCTTGGAACATTTGTCTCCACCAATTACTGATATATAGGTGCCATATGGCTAGTCCTGAACTGAACAACTACACTGCAGCAAGTAGAGGTTGAGGTGAGTCTTTCAAAGTAGGTTTAGCCAGACAGTAGCCAGATCAGAACGGGAAGTAGTGCAGTGGCAGAGCCCCTCGTTTCCTTTTTCACATACCTGGAATGAAGTACAAATATCTGTTTGGAATTTCTTCCTGAGCCAAGGCCTCCACATTTGTCAACAGCTTTGTTTTGTCGATGGAGAAAAACATTGAGTGGAGCAGCTCAAAAAAATGAGTATCCTGTGACAGCTGAGCTACAGGGAGAGAGCACAATGCAGCGTGAGTGATGTAGTGTGGCCACCAAGGAAAGCCTGTGCAAGCAGGGGCAGGCAGGTGGGACTTGAAAAGCCAACACAGATGCTTCAGCTGGATGCTGAGAAGAAAGCTTACTTCAAGTGAAATATTCTGTTTAGATTTTGCACAGCATGAAATTACCATCTTCATCTATTTGCTTGTGAAGGCCACTTGCAGGACACTGTAGGGATGAACCTGCTTTTGGCTTTTTTTTCACTGTATTGAAGCCCAGTGGTGCAGCAGCAGAGGAAGACTCCTCTGGTGCTGAACAATCTGTGCTGTGTACAGGGACAAGCAGATTCCATTTTGTGTGCCTCTCAGTGGGCTTTCTTTTCACAACTCCTAAAATTCCCATTAAACCTTACTGTAAGTGTTGAAATCAGCTTAAGAAATTTAATCTATTGTCTGAAAACATCATTGAGACTGTCAACTTGATGTTATGTGTAGTTATTCTAGTTATTCAAGTTATAAAGCCCTGAAAAACAAAGCTCACGAGACTTGCCAGCTAACCCACAGCTTCAAATGTCATTGTTTTTATACCGTGATATGAATTATTTTCTGCTTTGCAAACTTGTGTCATTCACTAAAGACCCTGCTGTGGGCTGGAGTCTTCAGATATATTAGTGATGAATAGTACTTGTTCTGCAAAAACCAAGGGCTCAATGTTTGCTAGGTCTCAACAGCTGTCATAATTTTCCCAAGACACATTCGAAAATATTTTCTGGAGTTGTTGTGAATCACAGATGTTTGTTCTGAAGAATAGGGTTGGTGGTCCAGGGCTGTATGTAAGTGTGCCTTGATGAAATTCTACGTGGGGGTCAGTTTCAGTGATGGTCAGTCTTTGAAGGAAACATCTGCCCTATAGTTGCCCATCAGCAGAAAAATGCTAATTGATTTTTGATTCCTCAGTCCCTACTCTAGAGAAAGGCAACAGGAGGTGGAAAAAGGTTTTGTTGTCTTTTCTGGTAGTCCATTTGGTGGTCTCCAAGATCCATCTGCTTACAGGGATTGGGGGACATTCAGAAAGAACATCTGTGAATATCCTGTGTCATTACATTACCAAAGCCAATGGCAAAGGCCTTGGCAAGATCCAAGTTTTTCAAACATGAACCTTTTCTGTAAGTGTTTAGACAGATGGCTTGCTACTGTATGGAGCATCTTTGGGGAATTTACTCCTATTCTCAACGTTGCAATTACTGTAGGCTCAGGACTGGCTGTCTCCTGCTGTGTTTCTGAACAGTGTTTGTTTTTGCTTGATGAAATTCTGTCTTAGATTTTTTAGTGATTATACTATATTGTGTTCTGCCAGGCTTTGAAATGAGATCAAATTGCTTTTTCCTTAGCATTTACTTACAAAACATATGTTGGCTAAATCTTGAGGTTCCTACTTGTGTACTAGTCACCCATTGAAAGTCAGTGGGACCTTTGCCCGAGTAAGCATTGTGTGAAAGCCAAGTAAGAATGTGGGGGGGATTTCTTGACTGTGAGACAGCAGCTTGCAGCAGCAAATGTTTTATTCTCTCCGAATGAGGTAAACAGGTACACTGATGTTGGCTTTGGTGAAATGTTTTTAGGACGAGAGCTAGCCAGCCCATGGTAGAATTGGGCACTAGAACTGAACAAAGACTGTCTTCCAGTTTGTCAAAATGTTGTTTTAAGTTGATTTCAGTCTTAATCAAACCAAAACCCAAATTCAGAGATATTGCTCGTGATCTGGAGAATCTGATCACCAAAATTGACAGCTTCTATTATTTTTGCTAGCAACCTAGGTGTGAAATTGGTACAAGAATACATTCCACTGAGCAACTGGAAATCTCTGGCCTCAGATGTATCAAGAATGCATGTTTGGGCAAAAGTCTTTAAACCGGAAGTATTTAATACGAAGTATTAAACGTAATACATAGCTTAGTTAATTGATGTTTTTAAACTAGGTTTTTGTAACCGAAACTTCCACTAATCTCTAGCAGACACAGTCCAGATTACATCCCAACACTTTTATTTGCTACGTAATACAAAGCTGAATAGGAAATTTGAAGTTCTGGCCCTTTGTAAGGTTGTTTGCAGCGTGGTCTCTTGGATTTCACAATCAACGAACATTTAAGGAGCTGCTGTAGAACCACATTTCTATCAGAACCACTTCTCCTTTTCATAACCAGGCAGACTTGACCACACAGAAAGGGTGAAACTCATTGCTGAGAAAATAAATAACACAAGACTATTTGGATCCTTGAAAAACAAACTCAGTGGTCTTTGCCCTGGTCTGTTGAAAAGGAAGAATAGTACATATTCTTTGCTATTCCAAATATTTAGTAGATCTCTACATACTGCAGTCACTGTCTGTATTTAATTCTGTCTGTATTAATTAAAGCAAATAGGGCTGATTTTGTGCTCAGGTACCATATATAACTGCCAAGATGTCAGAGAAGTTCATGTCAGCGAAGTTCATGTCAGCATTAAAAGTGTGTTAATGGACTCAAGTCTAGATGCTAGTAACAACTTAGAGGATGTTGGACTCTTTAAACTGAAATACCAGTCACTCCAATTTATATTATAGTGATTTAATAATTGTAGAAGGCAAGCTTATTTGTGTATAATCATATAGATATTTCAGTTGAGTACAGGGAAATGAGCCCTGATTTCTTGCAGAAAAGAGGGTTGTGTGTGCATGTGTATGTCTGTGTGTGTCCCTGACACCTTCTGGATTCATTGGCTGACTTCCACCAGATTTGTCAGAGGCATAAGAGTGTCTAAAACAAGTAAGCTTCTAAAAGCAGATGGCCAGGTGGAAGAAAACTATGTTGGGAGGACCTGACGGTAGGGAAAAGTGAAGAATGAGAGTGCATATTATTAGAAATGAGAGAATCCATATGGGGAAAACCCCTTACAGATGTCTCAGTTGCAATAAAATTTTAGATATCAAAGTCACTCATCCATGAGGCACAAATCTAAAGAAAACTACTTTCATTGATTTTGGTGCTTATATTTCTGCAGCAATACCTAGTTTTATCTGTGTTCAAGTATTCGAGTAAGATTAAGAAAACATCCTCTGGAAAAAGACTTTAAGAATATGGCTGATTATGCATTCTCAGAAAAAGAGCAGCATTTTCTGTGAACAGAGAACTGAAGCAGACACTGAGTAACTGGGATTCACTAATGGTATGCTGGGTGATACTGGGTAGGTATCTTCCATTCTACGATTCTTGGAAAATTGACCTGTTTAAAAAATGGGGTTAATGGTAGTAATTAAGTGGCTTCACTGCTGTAACAAGATGATCCCTGAGGTAGGTGTAACTAAAAGCACCATGTACCTTAAAATCTAGTTTCTTGCTACCATGGTATTAGATTGTTAAGACCTTGGAGTCACACTTTTTTAATATAGACAAGAGTGGCCACTTTAATTGATGCTAAAATGCAAATGGTCAAAAAAAAAAAGACTGACATTCTCTTAGTGCTCTCCTTTGTACTGCTTTATAAACAATAAAAGTACAAAAAAAGACCAAATCAAAAGATACCATGCATACAATGCAAGAGAAAACCTTTTGAGTTACTTCTTAAACAAGTAAAGTTTTAATAAGTTGATGATCAGCAATCAGGTATGGTGGATGAATATGGCTGTAGTGTCTTATAGGCAGGTTTTGAGCTTCAGTACACTTCTGTTAGCTGGATCCATATTCGTACAAGGCACATGAGATATTCTGTTAGATACTAAACCATAGGGAAACTTGAGACTACTTTTTGCATCTCTCCAAATCAGTTTAATAATTTCTTCTGTTTGAATAAAAAGTTTGAGGAAAATTCTTTCGAGAGCTAGCATTTCTGGAAGCTTTTAAAGAACACATAAAGCTTTGGTGACAGCATCAAAGACTTTGAAGATGAGTTTGAATGAGCGTTTCTGGAAGGGTTTAAACCATACAGTACTCTAATCAACTGTAGAAAAAGAGTTGCTGGATGAGTTGAGTCTCCATGTAATTTGAGTGTGACAAAGTTTTATATCACGGCCAGAACCAATTTGGTCTGGACCTAAATCTCAGGTGTAAGATGGCAGAGCAGGATTAGGGCAGAATGTACACTGAAAGAGGTACCATAGCTTTGTCCCAACTCTGGTGAGGAAGCAACAATGGCTTGAGGCTTAAAATACATAAACAGATTTCTGGACTACTTTAGCATAGGAAGATCATTCAAAAAACATGTTCTGTAAACAAATTCATCAAATTCTGGCCAGATTTTCCTCAAATTCATGTGGTTACATTAGGGTCACCTGGGGCCTAATTAACTTGTGTAAGCTTCCCAGGGTCATCTGATCTTGGCAATTTTCATCATTCCAATAAAATTGGGTTTGATTTCTGGTATGGAGAGAACAGCTGTGATTCCAGGTCTTCAGCTTTGTTTAATTCCAAGGAGCAGTGTGCAAACAAACTAATAATCTCAGATCTCAGCAATGAGCAGGGAGAAGTGTGAGTTATGTGCATCAGTAACTTGTTCAAGGGCTCTAATTAGGAGCAGATGCTTAAACTTTCCTAATGTTTAAAAGAGGAGAACAATTGCCCACTGGCAGAAAAAGCCATCTGTAAAAAAGGCATTTTAGCTTAATAATTTGAAATGTTTTCATTTTATTCCTAATTTGCATGTACAAAATAAATTGCAACTACATATTTTCAATCATCAATGTGTCTGAGTTCTATAAAACTTAAGGTCTGGACCATGTCACCCAGCAGTTCTGCAAGACCATTACAGATTCACCTGAAGATTAGATGTACATAAATCACTATTTAAAAAAAAATAAAAAAACCCCCCCAAAATATAATGCATGGAGGACCTTACAGAATCAACATGAGTAAGAAATGTTATTCTTCTCTGAATCTCTAGAAAAATAGAGAATTTTCTGGTAAATAAATGCCTTCCTCTTTTTTCTGTTGCACTAGACAGGAGAAAATAAATGCGTCATTAAAACCTTGGTATCAATGCGAAGAAGGAATGTTCTCAAGATAAGAAAACACATTCCCTCCCCCTTCCAAAATCCAGCCTTTTTAAAAAATAATGAATGCTAAAGTGTTTAGGGATCCCTTTGTATAAATTGTGTATATCTCACACAGTGAAAGACCTGTCCATTCCCTCAGGTGTTAGCTGGGACATAAAAGCTTATTTTGGCTATGCTTGCCGAGTCCTCCTGCAGTGGGCTAGAATGCTTCCCTCCTGTGGTGGGTTTAAGGGCTCTTCCCAGCCCCCCCACACACAGCAGGTAAAGGAGAGACTGGATTGGAAGTTAAAAACTAAAAACTGCTTTAATAATAATAACAGATATAAATGAAACAAATATAAACAGGTACAGGACCCAAGATACTGAACCGTCCCGATGCCAGCTCCCAGTGGAATCAGCACAAGCAGTCCAAAGCAGTGAGATAGCACCCGTAGGTTTCAGCACAGGCAGACAGCACGCAGCTCGGCCGAAAGTCCCAGCAGGAAGAAGGCTTCCTCGTGGTCCCAATCAACAAAAGTCCCCCGGGGAAACCCAGCATTCCCCCGGCTTCCCCCCCGCCCCGGGGGGGTCTGCAGTGTCCTCGACTCAGGAATTTCAGGTTTCTTAAAGGGACAGTCCAGGCAAGGTGTGTGTGGGGGGGAACTAATAATGGTATTATGTATGTGGTGGTGGAATATCCTTTTAGAAAATACAGTTACTGAACAGAATTAATTCTGTTCTAATCCAAACCATAACACCTCCACCACCTGTACGCTGCACTGATTGATTCAAAACCAGACTACAGGCCATATACTGGAGAATAAATTATTTGTTTCTCAAAGTCTGTCTACTGTACTTTGAAACTGGCTTTCCAGAAGGCTTAGGAGAGGAGCATTATGATAGTATTAGGGTAGTTATTGTGATATTTATCCTTCTGGAGAAATCTTGACTCCACCAGCTGGGCAGCTTGACTGCCTGCTTTTGCCTGCCAAAGACTAAAAAACAATCAGTTACCTTTAGCTCATTGGGATTACTGCAAGACTACTGAACCAGCAAGGGAGTCACTGACTCTGATGTCTTGTATATCACAAACCATTTCATTTTGAAAAGTTACTCCTGGAGAGAGTTTAGTAATGTGTGCTAGCAAAAAGTGTCTCTTCCAGGATGGACTTCAGCTGTGATGAGTACTTCAAGACATGAAGGCATTCTCTGATTTTTTAGGTAATTTTCTTCAACATCTATTGACAAACATGGATTAAAAAAAATACAGCTACACTTCAAACTGGAATTTTTATAGTCCTGATTTGCCAGACATTGATTTAGTTAGTGACTGATAGATTCTCCATGTGAGGATACTCAGATACCAAAATCAAATCACCACTAAGTCTTCTTGAGAAGGTGAGTACGTGGAATTCTTTAGATGCCTTGCTACAGGAGAATATCTGCTGATGAAATGTTGGGGGTTGCAGCCTCATGACATCATTCAAGACCTGTGTTGGACAATGTTTTCTCCAGCCCTTAAATCATTTCGGTGGCTCCTTTCGGCTTTCTTCCCAAACATTCAGCATCATTTCCTAAAAGACACCGAAACTGACAGCAGTGCCCCAGCACGTGACTATTACAGACATGGGGATCATCATCTCTCTCCTGCCTTGCATCTTCTACAGTTGCAGCTTGAGCTACCTCATGTGCTCTTTTTTGCCAGAGAAGCAAAGTTGGAGCTTAGACTGAACTCATCTGCTCTGGATATATAGTCCTTCAGAAAAGTCTCTGCTTTCCTATTGCCTTTTCTATTGCCTTGCTTGCCTGCCTTCCACATCTATGGAACAAGTATAAGGTTTTCAATCTCAGGAGATGCCTAGCACTCATTTCTCAAATAATTACTTTTCTGCTAAGGATCTTTTTTTATCTCTAGTCAATTCTGTTTCGTTTAAATGGTCTCATGTTAACAACAGATCCAGCTTTTCATGTCTTTATTTCTAGATCATTAAGGAATGTACTTAATGTCCAGGCCAATATCAGTGACCTAACAGGCCTTACAACACTCTCCCATCCCTTGACTGGTGTTTTTCTGTTGTTATCTACTTCATGAAATAGGTAGTTCTCCAGTTTTCCAGCCATTTAGTATGTGCTTGTCTGGTGCTAAAGTAGATGAGAATCCCACTGTGCTGGTTCTTCTCTTAGGAAGAACTAAGTGGTAGGCTGGTCCCCAAGGAGCTTGCAGTAAGGTATACATGAGTTTGGAATGCACTTGACTGTGTCACCCGGAGAGATCAAGACCTTGGTTTCCTGGGCAGACTCTGTGGTCTAAAACATTGAGAAGATGACTCATACTATTTGTCTGACCTTTGGCTACAGCTGTCAAAGAGTTTCACTGGTCAGTCTGCACTACTCAGAGCACCCCCAAAAAGGTCTAGAAATGCTGCTGGCCCTGGGTGGGGATCATGATGGTCTAGGAGTCTGCAGAGCTCAAGCCTGCCCAGGAGCATTGAGGTGAGCCTGGGGCATCCCTGTGAGCACTTATGGGAAGAGCAGCTCCCATTATTCAGGCAGGAAGTTGCTCTCCTTGGGGGTACCTGTGCTTCTGTCGTTGTTTTCCCTGTGGAGTAGATCCATGCTTTTCCATTGCTGCTGACTGAAGAATACCTCAGTGCATGCCACCTCTGCATTTAACTAGAATCTTTAGTTAATAATTTTCATATTATTTTCTTTTCCTTCATTTCCAAATCTAATGTAGAATTCTTTGGGATGTGTTGCCACGGGGTTTCCTGAGACGTAGATCAGGTCCTTAATTACTCCTTTCTCCTGCAGTTCCTGAAAAAAGTTGAAGTGAAGGTTTTCAAAGCCTCTGGAGAGACCTATTTGTTCATTTCTCACCTAATTAATTTTTCTTAGGCAGTTTTGACATTGTAACCTGTAACACTTCCTTTTTCTTCAGGGATAAAGCAAGGAGACAGATCCTCAGGAGATAAGAGTTGGCACAGATCTATTGAGTTTAAACATGAGGGTCTTACCCCAGGGCTGAATCTAAAAAAAATTTTCTACCCTCCCATTCTTCAAAGTTTCCTTTCCTCAGAAGGAACTTCATTGAAATCAATAGAATTGTACTGAGATGTTCAGAAACACAGTGATTTCTAAGACAGGAGGTTGTCAAATCTTGAAAGAAGTTACTAGGTGATATAGTCCTTCAGAGCGTTCGAATTGAAACCAGGTAACTTGCATTGTATGTGTCCTCTATCAATCCCATGTTGGTGAGGCTAATGTGGAAATCACTGTGGAAAAACCTATGGCCAGCTTTGAGCAGTTCAGAACAGACTATTAAAAAGTTCTCTGCCTTAAAATCTCTGGACAACTGTTCCTAGCATGGATAGAGCCAGTCACAAGAAGAATTTTGAGTGAAAAGCATTTAGGACAGGACACGTAATTTTTCCACTGGAGTAATAGAAACTCAAAGGAAAAAAAAAGGCATTAGTTGTACAACAGCACTTTTAAATAGGTTCCAGTGTTACCTAAAACCATGTCCTACCTAACCTGGGTAGGCTTTCCTCTTTACAGACATTAAAATGGATTCTCTCAGCTGTCTAGCCTAATTTTCTGCAAATATAAATAATATATAATTATAAATAATATATATAATATAAATTTCCAGTTCAGAACACTTTTGTTCAGTTTTGTCATATGTTCCCATTATTGTAGTAGGCAAAGGAAAGAGTTGGCTGTCTAAGGATTTTCTGACCTCTGTAAATGCAGATATGGCTGAAGAGTGCTAGCAGCTGAAAAGGCCAAGAGGATGAAGACAAGTCAGGGTTAAGTTCATAAGTTGATTGAGTTTAAAGATCCCATATGTGAGGTTTATGGAACCATTTTTTTTTTCAGTTTTAAAAGATTTTTATTAAGTTTTCACAAAATACAAATGAAAAGTCATAAACAAAACCCAGATCCTGCTCAGAGTTACCCTGAAATAAATCTGGAGTAACTGCCTTGGAGTCAGGCAATGACTCCAGCTTTATGTTGTTGGGACTAAAAAGAGAACCTGACCTCATGAGTATTTTCAAACTTACAGTTGTAAAGTATGCAATGTTCTCTTAATAATTTGGGCTAAGAAATTTACAGGCTGCTGTTCACTAAGGTTTGAGTTTAACTGGTTGTGTTTTGATTTAAATGCTCTTTTGGATTCAAGTATCATAAGAATGGAATGTGTCCAGTGACCCACACAGACTTTTCCTGTGCCTGTTATCAGCGACACAGCCAGTGGTCCCCAGGCACCAGAAATTTGTCCTCATAACACCTCAGTCAGACAGGAAAGCATTATGTTCTCTAGGGAAACTGAGGTATACAGCAATAAGAGACTTCCTCAGGGCCACAAGGGGAAGCCTGTTGTAGGGCAAGGATAAACCTCTTACTGACTTCATCATAGTCAGGATTTCACTTAGACTTCCCCAAGGCCCAAAGAGGACTCAGTAGAATGTTGGGTTGGAGAAGAGGGCAACTACTATCTAGATGTCGGGTCATGATTTTTCAGTTGGTGAAATCAAAGGAAGACTGAAAAACCTGTCTTTCTTGCCCTGTTGTGGCTGTTCCCTTTTAGAAAGAGAGTCATCCACTGCAGAACGAAAAGGCATGGGCTACCTTGGCTGCAAGTATCTTCACTGCTTTTACAGACCGTCAGGTCCTAGGACTGACATTTTTTGTCCTTGCTAATCTGGTCTTGACAAAGTGCTATTTGGTTATTGGTATTATGTGTATTTCCCTCAATTCAAAATGACATAAAGACTATCTTCTCTCAAACCCTTGCAGTCTTTACCTTAACACTGGGGAGAAGGATCTACAGTACATTGCGGTGGGTGAGTCTCCCCACAGAGTTAAATTACGCATAGAAACTGAACTCCTGGCCTTGCTGCAGCAAAGGGAAGACTTGACAGCCAAGCAGGGTTTTCACCCAGACACCAGCCCTTTCTTCAGAGCATTGTGCTTTGCAGGATGTACTCTCTCCATTCGAGTCTCACTCCAGAACCTCATAAGCATGTTGTGAGAAAACCACTGTTGTCTCTTATATCAGATTTAGGGTCTGCAGTGCTCAAGCCATGAAAGCTCCACAGAGGCTAGGCAGTCAAATCCACGGAAATCAAAAGAGAATTTGAGTAAAGCCCTTGGTTAATAAGTCATTCCCAAGTCCAATAAACATAACTGGAAATAAATTACATCCATACTTTTCACAGTTTGATTTACATTAAAATGAAAACTCAAGAAAGACCTGCCATTGACAAGTTCAAATAACGCAAAATTCTGCACAGTTTGTGTTTATTCAACCATAATTTATAGTTCAAATATTCCATTGAGATATAAATAAATCAATAGTAGTACACTACTTGTGATTTATCTTGGAGCCATTTTAAAAAAACAAATGATTGCTTTCCTATGCTGGTAGCATGGGCCCATCATAAAAACCATCACACATACAACATTTTGCTGTTCAAGGCCCAAGCAAAATGTTTCCTGACAAATGGCCTCTTTTCATGGTTCAGACAGCTTCGCTTCTGTTCAAACCTCAACCTAGCCAAGCTTCTCATGTGCTGAGTATCTGAAATGAAACTGTCACTCAGCTCTAGATTTAATCTTCAGATAGATTTTTGACAAATGGGGTTCAATCATTGAGCCCTTTAGTACCAGCATTGTGCCAAGAAGGTCAGTTTGGAAGCGATGGAAGAATATGTTCATGCACCACTTGGCTGCTGACAGGAGCAGTGATTCAGAGCTGGTAGCATTGTTATTCAATAAATATTATTGAATACAGAAGACAAAAGGAATTCTCCCCCAGTCTTTATGGCTCCTATGGCTCTTGGCAGCGTTTCTGAGGTGACTGAGTCATTAGCAGCTGCTCAGGAGGAGAGGGAAGGCAGAGCAACAGTATTCTAGGGCTTATAGTTGGGCTTCTCCACCCTTCCAGGAGTTCAAGAGATTTTGTTTGTGTTTTTTCTGTCTTTTTTTTTTTCCTCCAAGTATCCGAGATTCTAGAAGAAACCTTGGTGCTCCAGATTGTGCATTATTTTGGGCTTGGCTTAGTTGAGTAGACAAATTTGATATATTCCAGATTGTAGATTATTATGGTTGTAGATAAATTTGGGCTGCAAGGTATCTCTAAAGATCACGTAGTCCAGCCCCCTACAAAAGAAGATGTGTCTTCAAGATCTCCAGGGACAGAGACTCCAGGACCTCTCAGGGCTCTCCTCCGGATCTTGTCCTCTGCATTGCTTCTACAACAGGGACCAGACAGAGATGGATTTACACATCTACTTCAATCAGGAAAACTCGTAAGAGGGTCAAAGAATAAAAGCTGGGTTTGTTCATCCTAATGTGGCAAGTTCTTGTCTTCTGTGAAGGGGATCCCCTCTCCTGCCCCAAAGCCTGGGGTGGATATTGTCATATTTTTTAGGGGGAGAGGCAAGAATTCACTGGGTGATCACATCAAGTCCACTGACAATAGCAATAGCCAGCTTTATCAGGACCAGACTGACTTGGAATCCAGAATCCTCTTAGGCCATTCCATCTAAGGCTGAATCTTTCCTGCAGTTAGTATTTGCCATCACGGTCAAGGTATTGGTGTCCATGTCCCTACTGTATTTCCCATAGCTCTGTCCATAAGCTCTTGCTCCCAGAGCACCTTGACAGCAGGTTCCAGTTGTCAGGGTACCAAGGGTGCTATTAACATAGCATCCCACTCCATTTTATGCATCAGAACACTGTCTGCTATTGAGCTGGGTTAGCACTTTTCGCAAACCACTGTACATCTGCACATCTTACACTTCTCTGGGACCTCTGTCTGTTTGACCTTTATGTGGTTTCCAAATGCCTGGCAGCTTTTTCCTAGGCAGTCCTTGATATCTGCCTATGGTGCTCCTCTGCTTCTGTTGCGGTCACTGCCTCTCCCACCACCTCTCCCTCTCTAAGAGCCTGACAACATAGGAATTGGGCAGGATTTCCTGCTGCCTTTCAACTCATTCAGAGCTTTGAGGGTGTGAGGGGACCAGTTTCTTCTATGTGTTTGTCTCCATGCCAGTCAAAGCCCTCGGGACAGGGCTGGCTCTTGGTATGCCTTTGGCATTCACACCTCTGCCCTGGGTCTGCACACCACCACAGCTGCTGCAGGCGTGGAATGTACTTGCAAGAATACAATGTGACCTCCTACTCTGGTATCCTGGACATATGATTTACCCACTGATCAAGGCACTGCTTTATACGGAGACATTTATAGGCAAGTTATTTGTTGCTTTTCTCCCCCTATTTACAGTTTAATGCCCTGCAAGTGTCATTGATTGAGCTTGTACCCAGACATTTGCATTAAAACACTGTTTCTCTAATGAACTGAAAAATGTATTCCTTCACCTCTTTCTCACACCCAGTGCATGCACTTAGCCTTTAATTTGAGTCTGCCACTGAAATGGACAAAAGGATTCAAAAGTCTTCTAAAAACTTCCTCCCATCCTTGGCAGACCTGTCTAGCATTTCAGAGCTGGGCTGTGCTATTTCTGCCTCACACGCTGTCATCAGTGATAGCAATTTTGAAATCCATTTTCAGAGGGAACTCACTGTATGGCACACAAGTCCAGGTGAAGTAACCCTTGTCTGTCATTACCTTGTCCTGCTTCTTGGGGGTAATTTGTTTAGATTTACAACCACTCTATTAAAAGCTGCATCTTTCTCCCAGGTTATTTCTGAACAGATAAAGTCAACTTTGTCTGTGATGCTGTTCCCTGTGACAGAGCTCTATTTTACAATTACTTCCTTGTTGATCCCATCACCCTAATGTTAAGCTGAAGTTGGCTTTGGATTTGGGCACCCATTAGATTTTGTTGAAATCATTCTTGGGTGTACTGCAGGAAAGGGAGATGGCTAAAAAGGGATGGAACAGCCCAGACTCAGAAGCATGTTGGCACATCAGTACTACCCTGGCACTGCAAGCAGCCCCTCCAGATCACCATTTGTTCTCATTTCTCTTCTCCTGATTTCCTTAGATAGTGTTGACATATTTCAGATTCCCCTTCAGTGTGGGAAAATGGAGCTTGGGCCCTTGCTTAATCCTGGCCCTGCAGGCAAGGAAGTTGCCTCCAGCTGAGGTCACTGAATGGGATGTGTTAACCCAAACATTCTTTTATCTCTCTCTGCACTAAACCATCACATAATTACCTAGAGTGTAGTGGCATCATGGAAGTTTTAATTAACCAATATTTTGCAAATACAGTTCATTAGTAAACTATGATTCTGGTCTCTTTTCATCAGAATTTGATGCAAAGCTGCATATTGAATTTTTGGTTTAACTGAAGTTTCTTGTCTGATACCAGATTCATGACAGACAGCAAGAGTTCGCCATTGGAAAGGACTGTGCATTATGCATTTGTCTCAGCAGGATACTTAATCAGAGCACAGTTCTACTGAAGTTAGTGGAACTCAAAGGTGTATGTTCTGTACTTTACAGAATCCACACGTTCTTTGAAATTCTGAAGCAATCCTGTCAAGTGCCTAACCCATTCATTTCACAAATTTGATTCATCTCTTATTTCTATGTCTTTATTTTCATCGATGAACACATTTTTTTTATTTGCTCTTGCTTTTCTTGCCTTGTGGTATCCATTCATTTTCAGTGTTGTCTCAGTGTGTAGGCTTTACCTCTTTTCTTACATTTCCAATCTTTTGTGATTCCAGCATTGCTCCCTGTAGTACCTCTTCTGTTCAAGAATTAGCATCATCTACATTTTGTGCTATTAAGTACTTGCTTGGGAGCTGGAAATTTTTATTAAATGCTGTTGTTGGCACAAAATGTTTATGATACTTTTCTGGAGTTCCCCTTTACCTGGAGTTTTTCTGACTGTTTAATTCCAGCTGTGGCTAAATATTGACTGATATAATTAACTCTGACCATTGCAGATAGTTCCTATTTTGTAAATTTTTTTCTGATTACCCTATAGAGTTTTACTTATATAAGCTTTGTAGCACTACTCTGTGACGGGTGAGAGGTTATTTGCTGTGGTGCAGCAATGCAGCCACTTCTGGTGAGGAACACAGCAACTGCCTAAATTTATTTCACACTCAGTCATTGGAAATACCAGATATAGATCTAACCAAACCATAACAAAGACCTTCAGGAGGTAGAGTACAAATATTTAACATCTTCAGTTACAATTTGGGTAGAATGTCATGTGCTGTAACACTTTAAGATAATGCCATGAGATCCTCAGTGCAAATAATATATATGCTTTATACCTCCATCAGACAGGTGACTCTTCTGTAATACAACACCCTTGTGAAATATGATGGAGTTTAGGATCAGTGTGAAGGAAAAAGAGCTTTTGTTTTGAAGCTGTATTTATGTTACTTGACCGTTAAAACCACAGATCCAGCTCTCTGAATGGAAGCTGACATGACCACAGCCGAAAGTAATATGCCTGCAGGCAGGCCAGAAAAATATTTATAGACCATCATTAAGACAATTTAAGAAACTAATATGTGTTCTGTGTATACATATTGTACTTAGTTTTTCCTCCACAACAGATGCTTATCACAGATTTTTTCTCTGTCTGTTGCAACAAAAAAAGGCAAGGAAACAAATCCCAAATAGACATTATTTATTATATTGCCACTGAAAAAAATCCTGAAAGCTGTAAAAGCTATTGGGCAACATTAAACTTGTGCTGTTGAGTTCACAGGCTATCTCAGGGGACTTTGTGAACTCCTGTGCGCTCTGAGAGCTGGAATCTTGCACAGTTCTTGGGCACCGTCTTTGTTTTTGCAGTTTACAAATTAGTGGGCTTGAGGGTAAGATAAATTATGAATGGGGGGAGATCTCAGACTAGCAAAGACTGTGCGTCTTTGTAGTGAACTTCCAGATCATTTCTTCTGTCATGGCTAAGATCTTTTGAATAACAGAAGCTTGAGATGTGGAGCCAGGGGTAAAATTGCCATAGGAATGGATGTGTAAATAGAGTCATGTGAACTTCTCAGACAGTTGGTTTTTTTCACTGGCAACCGTAGGCTTGGATGACTGAAATGTATAAATTGGTGTCAGATTTACAAAATTGTTTTGCTCAATTCCCTCCCTTCATGAAAATCTGAAAACATCTCCTTTTGGCATTTTCTGAGCAAAACATTTTAGTTCCATACAATTGTCCTATGTAAATGTTTGATTTAGTTTGCTTTAAAATAAACACTTAAAAAACTATATCAAGCATGAAACAGCAGGTTATTTGGGGTGAATCCCAACATGTTTTCTTTATTTTTAATTTTAGTCTCATTAAAAAAAAATAAAATGAAAATATTTTTTATCAGCTGGGTACACATCATATTAAAAAAATGGACTTAATGATCTACTGGAACAGCAAGTGAACTGATTTTGTGTGCAAAACAGTCTTGGAGTTGGTTTAAATGACACAGCAAAGATGTAAGTCTGATTGTACATCGTGTTTTACTTTACTGAATAGAACAATTCTGCCCTCCAGGCAAGAATCAGAGGGAAATTTTGGGCCAGTTTTCAAAGCATTCATCATTGATGGTTACACTACAGCTAAGTGGGAGCTAAAAATTGGGCCAACAAAGTCATACAACAGGGAAAATGTTTATTGCATTAACAAAGGTATAAATCAGAGCAGGCCAAAGCATGTGAAATCACTGAATTCTCAGGGGGTTAAAGCTTTTAATTTTGTTTAAGTAAAGGCATCAGAAGTAAGGAAAGATGATGATTCTCCTGAGGTCACAACCTCTGATGTTGCCAGAAATTACACAGGAGAAATGGTTCTATGCAGTTCCCAAGGGCTGCAAAGGGGTGCTGACAGGCAGCTCACTTAAGCTTTTAAAACTCTTCAGAAACAAATTTACATTCATATGCAATGGAGGAAGCATAGTTGCACTTTGAAGTGTTCTGAGGAGGTATACTGTCACCAGAAACGATCTGTTGTGGAATAAAAACTTTCTCCCCATATCTAACCAAAGAGTAACTGATGAGGTGACAAGGAAGCCTGGCCTTACTGAAGGAACAAATCCCATCAGGGACCATTGTTGATGGGGTACCCAGTCAGTGCAATATTGCCTGCACTCTTTGACTAGATTCTCCACAGAATTAATTAGGTTTCTAAAAATGGCTGTGGTTCTTTTTATCATAGCCATTCTGCCAAGAACAAGACAAATAACCTATGATTTACAGACACAGTTGGTGGCCCGTGCTGTAAGTAGGGCAAAGACCATTTTACCATCACTATGCACTGTTGGTAACATGAGTGACATGGAGATCTTGGTTGGGGCTCCACATGGAGAGATAGTTTTACTTTCTACCTAAAATGATGATCTGAGCCTCCCAGAGAAATACAGCACGTCCTCTGCAAATTCAGCTTTTTTTCTACTGGCAAAGGATGTACTTTCTGAGAGTATACAAATAAATCTGCTGAACAGTTTATAACATGAAAGCAAATAAGATTTGGGTCCGTTAAGTGTGTTGTACACAAATTTTGGTTTTCTCCCAATTCTCAAAACTTCAGATCCATGGAAACTTCTTCACAAGCCATGTTTTGAAACAGCAACAGCAGCTATAGCTGTTTGCTGTGAGTGGAAGAGCTAGGGGAATGGTAATGTTGGTCACTCAGGTGAGTGTAGTCATTGTGCCTACAGGGGAAGATTCAGAGCTCAGTAAGTCTCTGTTCCTGGTTGATTTGCTTACACTGAGGCAACCAGCTGTAAGGCTGACAGCAGTCACGTGTGCCAGGTGCTCTCATTGGAGGTGACTATATACTGTTGTCACTATCATGTAAATGTGCTGGGAAACTGGGGCAGCTGCAGCTCCTCAAGCACAATCCTGGTGCAGTGGGTTTAGCTGATGAAAGCATTCACCAGCAGAAAATGTGGCCATCAGTGTAGTGCTTTGACACATAGTCTCAGCAGGCTTCCCTTGAGCTGCTGCTGTGCAGCTCTATTCTGGCCATGGAGGTGTGTTCAGCACCAAATAATTTGTCACTTGCTGATTTTTGCCTCCTCTGCAAAAGCCAATGGCTCCCTGGAAGCATCCCAGAAATTTTCTAGGCCCTCACAAAGGCTGGCTGTTGTAATGTAATATATGGCATTCAATGCCTGGATATTATCAGGAAACTAGAAGTACCCAAAAGATTTCTCAGGTCAGTGTGAACCTGTGAATCACACTACTTGAACCATCACTGTGATTGGGACAATGACCTACACTGCTGAAAGCATGAAGCTGCCTTGTTTGAGAGAAGAAACTGAATGTTTAGAAGCTTTTCCAGCTTCTTCTGGATTTAACCACTAGAGGGAATGATGGCAAAGTTCATGTGTTTTGTTTAAAGTCAGACTATCTGTTCTGTGTATCAGGCATGACTCTCCAGCCCTCCATTGCTGCCAGGTGCAATATCCATGGGAGCAGTAATCCTCACCCACACCAGGCTGGTCTCACCTAGCAGAGCTGCTGAAGCTCTTACTCCTCCCCATGCAGCCAGAGTGTGGGTTTTGCTTTGCATGTAGTAAGACGCTAGCGAATAAAACCTTACCCATAATGCTGGAGCATTTTTGTTAGTGAAGGCCAGGGGTCTTCCAAGAAGGTTTTCCATCCTTGTTATCTTTGTCTCACTAGATTTATCTCCCTGTTTAGAAAGATCTCAGTCATACAGTCAAAGAAGTAAACCACTACCATGGTGCAGAACAACAGGATGGAGGAAAGATATGAAGCAGAGAGATGAGTTCAGCTATCCTGGGTCTCACAGTATTTACCAGGAGGAATATTGAGTGGAGGGATGTATTTCCAGCAGAATGAACATCCACAATAACAAAACCCAGCCCTAAATGTCATAAATGTATGAATAACAAGCCTTAACCCTGAGTACATATCTAGATGCATGCTAATGGAGTAATGAAAGCCAGCTTTTTACTGTATGATTTCTATATATGATAAAGTGATCTATATGTTTTTGTGTCGCATAATTCCTTCCAAAGCAAACATCTTAAACACTGCAATACAGGTCCTATCTGAAACTCAAACTGGCCTAATAAGACAATTACATGAATGCATAAGCCATGTGGTAGGAAATAACAATATGGTAGCAACCTAAACCATGTAGGAATATATAATTACTCACGCTACTCAAACATGTTTCCACAAATGGCTTTGCAATTTCCTGGGTCACAAAACAAGCATTTCTACATAACATTGTGACCAAAGATATTGATAAACCCCTCTCACAATGATCCCTAAATCATTAGTCATGATTATGTTGTCATTTTTCTCTGACTCTGGAAACTCCTGGAAAATGCTTAAAAAGCAGTTGTCACTCTGGCAAAGGTGTAACGTAAGTTTTTTTTTATATTTTAAAATGCAATATTTCACTGGTTTTCTGGCAGGTTATGTCTCTGGAATGCCATCTGCAGTGAAGGAAAGGTTTTTAAGTTTCTATTCAAAGTTTGCAATGTCAGCTCATATGTACAAATCTTTGAGCCTTTTAATTGTTCTTACTTTTCTGAAGGAAAGAGCTTGAAAGGAAATGTGGTTACTGCTTCATAACAAAAATTATCCTCACATTACAGGACTCCTCCTAACTGACTGCAGGGCCTGGCTGAATTTCTCACTCTCCTTTTGTTCCTATGTCCAAATTGGAGCTGCCCACTGCCAGGTGCTGCTTCTGATGTGCTTGGCACTGTGCAGAGCCTTGCCTCCTGTTGGGTTAGGTGGTATCACAGCCACCATTAACACCCTCCGAACTGTTTGTGTCCCTTGTGGTTGCAGGCAAGAGCTCGAATACTAGAATTCCATGGTTCAAGAAACAGAGAGAGTTCAGATAGACATGTAATTTTCTGACCTTCTATTTTAAGGCCAGTTTTATCTTTGTTATCCTGGTAGAGCTTGGGCAAAAACGTTGAAATAGGGATTTTGCCTGAGATGCAGTGAATTTCGTGTTTTATTTGGGGCTGTGATAGGTTAGATACATGATTCCTGTATTTCTTCAAATTAATGCCTTCTACTTTATCCCATGATAGCAGTTTTAAACATCCATTCAGTGGGAGAAAAATGTTCACTCAGGAGGACCTAAACAAGTATGTAACCTTCTCAGGAGTATGTAACTTTCCCAGGATATGCTGTATGGGTTCAAGGTTGTAGGGCTGCTAATTTTAAAAGGAATAGTTAAAACTGAAGCCAACTCCTGCTGCCAGCAGAGCCTTCCAAAATAATTGTGTGTGTATGTGTTAGTAGAGAGTGTTCAGACCAGGAAGCATCTACAAACACTACTGAGGTTAGGCTCCACTTCCTGGGGAATACCTGAGGACTGCAAATCGTAACCCCATAGGGCTGCAGCTCTGAAAAGCAGGAAAAAATGGGTAGATAAATGAGAAGTATAGTAGGGCAGGAAAGTTAAAACAAGTAGGAAGTTGTAGAGTGGCTGGACCAATTTCTAGAATCATGTTGAATTTGATAAACAGTTTGGAAGAAAAAGAACAGAGTAGGATTTTAAAACACCAGACACTTTCCCCTGGGTAGCTGCAAACCCAAGGTTTTGACTTTTCACTTTGAAAGATTTTTCAGTTAGGAATAGACATGGTAAAAAGCCATATTAACAAGCATTAGAGAGCAAGGAAGCAAATAGAAACCCTGGATTTTGCATTTAGTAAAAATTATCTCCCCTCTCCATCTAGCACATTTTTTTCTTTTTGTTTCAATCCAAGTCTGCCACTCCCCACCGTCTTTTTTTCCTGCCCATAATTTCCCAGATGTCCACTGGCTGACCCTTCACTCAGCTCTCCATGACCTCTCAGCTGCTTTTTGCTGTGGATACCTCCATCCAGGAGGAGCAGCAGTCACAAGACAAGTGTGCCTAGCATGCTGAATTACCTAATGTCAGCTCTCTAAAACATAAACATTTTGTGTCAGATAGTTGTTGGTTCCTTCTGCAGCTACTGAGAAGAGAGCAGCTTCTCCAGAGAGTGTTTCCTCTTACCTGTTCCCAGCTGCCATGGGAGGATGTGCCTATATGTCCTTGTGACCTGTGGAAGGAACCTACATGGCCTGCTACAGAGAGAGGTCTTGTTGAGGCTTCAGCTAGACATTGCCTCCCTCTCTGGGTGTAACCTTGCTGAGATGGACACAGGCAAGAGATGTCTGCAGGGGAAAATGTAAGGGGAAGGGAAATGTTGGACTGATGGAGATTTTCCTTAGTGTTGCTGGGCTTTTGGAGAAGTGACTGAAGCTGGGTTTGCTGGCGCAGCTTGGGGGCTTTGTGATGTCACTGAAGTCAGGCAGGTGAGCCCAAGGCTGCCCAAAGCTGGGGCATAGGCTAGGAAAGCCACAGGAACTGGAAGGGGCTGTGAAAGGAACACTAAAGATGAAGCACTGGGTTTTTATTTCTTGTGTTCATTGTTCAGTTTGCAATCCTTACTCAGGGCAAAAACAGCAGTGAAATTTGACATATTTAGACTCACTAGGCACACTGTAGTCACAAAAACTAAAGCTTTTTCACCAGGGAGACCACAACAGGCAGATATGGGCTCCCCTTCCCAAGAAGGATCTCAGGAACATTGCAGAAGAACTTTGAGCACATGCTGTGGGAACTTCTGCCATCACATGCAACCCCAGCACCAACCATTCATCTTCTAACTTCTGCACCACAGGGCTTAAGGCACTCTGCTCAGGACCAGGCTGATGTGTGAAGCCTTAAGTCTTCCCCTGATCCCACAGCTGAATAATTCAGGTTATTCAGTTTCTTTGTGGAGCCCCAGAGCTAGGAAAAACTGCAGCCTGGCTGTTCTCCTGCACCAGCCTGGTAGTCCTGGACTGTGTTTTGCAAGGTCTGTGAGAGAAAACTCCTCTGAGCGCCTACCCTTTGCTTTACTGCTAGCTTTTTTCTTCACTTGTGGGTGATTCTAAAGTAGAGGTTTACTTTCCTTCAGTGCAAGAGGAAACCAATATAGAGACACATGAGCTCTGTAGCCTTGTAATAATAACAAACTAATAAAACGTTGTCTCCTAAGTTTGCTATTCTACATGGTCATGACCAAATGGTGCCTTGTGCAGGAAGCTGAGCAACACACAGTCTTGAAAAGTGTTTCCAAGAAGATTTTAATCTGTGTAATCTAAGGAGTTTTCCTACAATAAACCATTGAAATCAACTCATCTGGTCCCATTCTTGTGTTTAGAGTGATTCTTCCTTCACATGTGCCTGGGGTGTTATGCTGGGCTCACTAGACACCCTGTTTGTTGTTATGTGTCACAAGTCCGTCCTCAGCAGGACCAGTGCTCCTAAGCCTTTCCGCCCGGTGCTTCCGCCCACTCCAGGGACTGCTCATTTTTATCAACGCTACTAAGATGCATCTTTCAGCTAAAACCCAATCTGGACAGCTGGGATTCCTGTTTGGACTGGAGACTTGACAGACAGCCCTCGCTTGCCCTGCTAGAGTGGGATTTCATTGCCCCCAGCTCAGACATAGTAAAACTTTTGACTGTTTGCTTTTTGCCCCTCTGGCATGGAGCTGGAGTTATGACTCTTGCTGGAGTCATGCAGGCCACAGCAACAGACAAAGTGTGGAAAATGATAGTTATACCTAGCAGGTATCTTAGCATGGTCTGATGGGTAGGATGGTCAGAAATCCTTCTCTAGGAGGATGATTTCTGTTCTGAATCAGACAAATAAGCTTCTAGCCTGGGAATTTTGGAGTACAGTTGCTTTAGTCAAGAACTTAGGAATTTTTATCTAGAGACATAATTTACCATCTCCCTCACTTGTGGCTCACAGAGGTTCCCTGCTGACCCAAAGGGAGATCATATAGTGCCAGCATGGTGTGTGCCTTCATTAGGGGTGTGCAGAAGCTCCCCTGAGTTATGCCAGAGCTGTGAAGCTTAATGCCCTTGTGGCAGCTCTTTCCTCTTGCTAGGGGAGCTTGGCATCAGTCTTGCTTTGTGCAACAAAAGTGTCTGAGACAAGATTTGGGCAAGGACATTGATGAAACAGCGTGGAAAGGAGATGAAGCCTGGGATGATCTGGGGGTGCATATGTTGCTCTGTCATGCAGGAGATCAGGGGCTCCTAGCTGACAGCGAACCCCATGTCTGCACACCCTTGTGAGCAGGGACAAAAATCTGGACTCAGTCATCAGAAAGGTGCATGGAGAGTGGGATAGAAAAGACAGAGACCCTCCTTGCCTGGAATCCTGCCTCTCAACAGCATGGAGAAGCAGGCATTGGTCTTAACTGTGATTTAACAGCAGGATACATGCAAGGCAAATCTCTACCACCACAGAGACACAGAGAATTCTGCAGGTCTCCACTGCTACAGCTCTGAGTGCATGTCATCACTTCCAAAATTGAAAGCCAGAAAGTAAGAAGAAGAAAGACTAAAGTTTTGAATGAAATAAAACATTCCATTCAGATTCGGTCAATTTTGAAGGACATTTTATTAAATTAAAAAAAAAAAAAAAGAAAAGAAAAAGAATATTTCATAACAGTCATTTCCCAAACCAGTGCTTGACTTTTGTAAGAAAAAATTTCCCCTGGCAGCAGCAGTTTGGCAGTTTGGAGACGAGTTTGTGAAACATACTGGTGTTGTTGAATCTTCTTTTTTCACTTTAAAAGGCAAAGTTCTAAACTTATAAATCTTTTAAAGTTAAAAATGTAAAAAATTGGGTGAAAAAGTCCCTCTCTTTTCTTTTTTATGTCAAACAAACAGACTGTGTTTGCAGAGTGCATGCCAGATCAGAGACCTGACAGTACATCAGCTTCTTCGGTCAAGTGTGAAGTCCTAACTGTGAGAGCAATAAATTCACAAATCAAAACTATCCTTCCTGAGACTGAAAGAACTTTGTTGCTTGAAAACACAGGCACACACTGGTTTTCTTTCATACCACGATGATAAAGTCCTCAAGACAATGAGGTATTTATTCCATGTTTCCTTGGTTTAAGAAAACTTTCAATGCACAGGCTTTGTACAAAGTGAAACACTGTTTATATCACAGAGGCAATAATGGACTTAGATAAGGTATGCTCCAAATGCCCCAAATAGGAATGATCTGTAGCACTCAGAGCCCCTGAGAAGGAACAGTGCTTGAATCTCCGAACCCTGATGCTAAAAGAAATAACCTGACCGTGGAAACGTTAGGCCAGTCACCTAGCAGCATGTTGCAGGCTTGAGGTAATGCTCCATGTCCCTATTGTCCCAACACAGTGTTGCTGCACCTTACTGACTCGTAGCTTTTGTTTTGCACAGGAAGATGACTGCATGGCTGTCCTTGCTCTGTGGCTCTTGGAGTTTAAAAAAAGTCTTCCCTTCGTGAATCACAATATGCATTTACCAGCCAATTATATTTGGCTTCCAAACTGTTTACTCCATAGCTGATATATTCTTCCCCGCAGCTCTACCTCCACCCTCTTTTTTGTTCTTTTTAAGGAGTAGCCAGGGAAAGCCAGGACAGCTTTTCCAAAATTTGGCTCTATAAATAAACAGATTTTTTCCCAGCAGGTCCTGTTTTGTACTGGATTGTCTGTTAGCACCAAACTCCAAAGCTGTTCAGGTTTATCTAGCATGGTGCCAAGTACAATGAGAGCTCGCTTTCAGGGCAAATCTCTGGGTGCAGTTGTAACACTGCTAGTGGCATTTTGAGAGGAAGACATGAAGGTGCAGTGAGTTTCAGCAGTTAAAACAAGCAGTTTGTGTCTGGAGCAGCACAGATTGATATCTTAAAGAGTCATAAAACTGAGAAGTAAAACACAAAACATTGGCAGGTGGAATTGAACAATTCTTCAGTGACTTTGTGAAACATATTGTACTTTTTCAATTCTGAAGATATGGTGGCACGAAATTCCCAAGGGCATTTAAAAAATTGAAAGCCATTTTGAAACAAAAGTGTCAAATGTCTTCTTTAGAAAGGTGTTAATTGGAGGGCTTCTTTTTTTCTAAGTGCCTTTTGTAGTACTTTCCCAAATGGACCTTGCCACACAACTAACATCAGTTTGCAAAACACTTTGTGGACTCCAGACCTGTGTTTTTCTCTAAAAAGAGAATAAAACCTATTTTATGGAATTCTGCATATCTGCCTCACATGAACAATGGTTGAAATTTCAACCATTCTTGAAATATTTTTGAAGTATTTTTGGGCTGACAGTCTTGCTCAGCCAATTCAAGTCACTGTATCTTTGCCCTTGCTCTGCAAAATGCTGGTGCTGTCTCTTGGAAGCAGTGAGAGGTCTTGCTGTATAAGGAATGAGCCCCCTTGGTCCCCTGTGACTCCCTTGCTGTCCACTACCCCCTGCCCATGTCATGGCTGAGCATTTTGCTTTGGTACATAGGGAAATACCCAAATGCTGACTTCTTCAGGTCAAGGTCACAACTCTGGTGGTTTGTCAGCAATGGGACATACCTGACCAGCCCTGCCCTGTGGTTGCAAAGGGAGTCAGGGAGTCCTTGGACCTGCAAGGGTGTATTTCTGTGCATGGCCAGGCTGAGTGGAGGACGCTGGAGTGACCAAAGGATGCTTTAAACACACCAGCAATGGGGATTGTGGGATTCAGACTTCACAGACCTGCAGCAGCAGCAGCAGCTGGTCCTGAGCTGTCCCAGAGAGACTGAAGGACCATGCCTCTGTATGACGCCAAGTCTACAGGTGCAGCACTTCAGCTAAAGTAGCCTTGCAGTGGAAAACGCTTCAGAAAATAAGAATATGTGATTAAAAAAAAAAAAGAGAGAAGAAAAAAGCAAGAAGGAGAGGGAACAAGACAAACTGGAGTTCAGGGAGGGTCCAGTTCCCACTTTAAGGATATGTTTTTAAATGGGAAGTACTCCTGTCCTGTGTCAGGTTTCTTCCTCAGAGACTAGTGCAAGAGTACCCCCCTTTCACAAAGGGCTCCCTTCTTCATGGAGTCTTCGCCTGAGGAGCAGCAGGCAGGGCTGGCACAGCTGTAGACCCTGTGGGTATTTCCACACCTCAGGTGCCTGGGTATCACTGCTAGGGCTTTGAGGTGGATTGAGGATCACCCAAACAGCCCTTCCAGCCAGCCTTCTGCTGTAAGAAATGGGATGTTTTCAAGGCCTGAAAGACATCCTTTTCACATAGGGCAGCTGTAGCTTGGATTTTACAACCATTTCCTCAGTGGGGCCTTGCAAAACATCACTTAGTAAATAGTAATAAGGAGTCTGATCCTTTACAGCCCTGGATGAGACTGAGGGATAGGTTGGTGTTTGTCTGTGACTCTTTGCATATTGTATGGAGGCTGTGCTCTTTCTGAGCTGAGTGCTAATGTTGCCAAAATCAGGGTAGCATCTCCTCTTGTCTTTTAATGGTATCCAGATCTCAGTTTCCTGTGGTGTTTGAAGCACGTCTGTTTCCAGGCTGTTTTCTTCTTTTTTTTGGTAAGCTAGGATGTCAGTTGATCACCAGCTAAATGTGCCTGGAGGGACAGAAGTGTGGAAGCACCACATTTATTTCTGGTAAAGTCCTTACTTGGCTCTGGCTCTCCAGCTCCTCAGGTAGACAGTCTAGAAAAATCATGGATGGTGGCATCACACTTGCTGTAGTTGTTTTCCAGTGATAGAATTTTTTGGCCTTCCCTCAAAAGAAAATGAGATTAAAGTTTGGCTGGTTATTATTCTTCATAGATATTTTGACCATTTTCCCCCTTTTCCATATATAATTTGAATTATCCCCAAAGGGTATAAAGCTGCCTCCCAGCTGATTCCTTTTCTGATGTTGCCCAGAGCTATACTGGTGCCAGAAGTACCTTTCCATTGGTCTTCTCCTCTACGACCTCCCTCCAGGGAAGGGTCTGCCATGCCATCCCACAGCTGTCTCCCTGATGGAGTAAGACAAAGACGTTCTGTTCCATCTCCCAGGAGGCACTGGAGCACCAGACCATATGTAAATTATATTTTCTGCTGGTGGGAGAAAAAAAAGAAGAAGGGAAAACTTTCCATTCTATGTTGGTTTATTTGCTTTTGACTGAAAGCCAAACTTTTCCAAAGAAAGTAAACGGTGCTCACGATAACTTTCTATTAATTGCAAACCATGTTTTCAGTACAACTACAGTGTCGACAGTTTTGTGTCTGTCCTACTGTAGGCCTTTCAAAGGAAGAGACCTTTAAAGGCATATACTGCTTTCTAATGGGAAAGTCTGTGAAAAATGGAGCAATTGTCAAGTTTTGGTGATTATCTGCACTTCCCTCCACGAAACAGCACTGAAACCAAAGTGAATCCAATGGCTTTACATTTGTGAGCCAAGCAGACCAGTATGCTATCTGCCTATAAAGACTCTCTCAGCCTCCCAATAATCTGTTTTTTAACTGCTGATAAATGGTGGGCTTAATCCTGGGTGGGGGAGTGGGGAGTTTAATCCTACTGCTGTCTGACACATCCCCCAAGGGCTGCACAGCTGCACGGCTGCTCTGGCACTACATGTGGTGGTCCCATAAGGTTGTGGGTGTTTGCCTTTATAGGGAACAAGGAGGACACAGCTTTATAGTAAATCCAACCCTTACTTGTCTAAAAGCTGGCTAGTTTTAGCAGTGAGTCTCCAGAGGAGAGGCATGTTTGCCCAGATCAAGGAAAGTCTATTTTTTCCTCCTGACAAACATCTAAATCACTTTGGGATGTGCCAGACATCCCGATATTGGTGTCACCAGTTCCTAAGGCTTGGCTCCACTCAGCCACCCAAAGCCTGAGCTTGAGATCTCCCTCTGCAAATCTGGACAATACCCAGCCTCGATGGCCTGTGTGGTGCCAGACCTGGAGCCTCTGCTTACTTCCCTCTGGGAACCCTCCCAATAAAACCCTTACTCGCTCGGGAGTTTAAGACCGCTTGCCGAATTACCTTTGTCTGCGGCTGAGACCGGGGTTCCTGCATTTGTGCTGACCTTGTTCCTGTCTCCTGCCTGTCCCTTAGCTGCCTGTCTCTGCTGGTTTCCTTCTCTTCCGGAGGGCTGGGCATGAGAGTGTGCACTCTGCAGCTGCCTCGTCCCCTCGTGCCCTCCCAGGATGGAGATGTGCTGAGGGGCTGCTCTGTACCACCACCCTTTGTGGGTCCTGCAAGGGTTGGTGTTGCAGTGTCTCCCAGGATGCCTGCTGGTTTGTACAGAGCTGACAGCAGAATAGACGATGCAAACCCATCTAAACAATAGGCTTTGTCCTGTGCTTTCTCTCCGGTGAGAGTTGCTCTCTTGATAGAGCAAGCACGGTCCTGTCCAACTTCATTTAGGAGATGGCAAGTTTGGGTCCCTTCTGTGTAGAATATGACACTCATGTTGTCCCTTTTGCTTGCTTGAAGGGGTTTTAAAGGATGCTGGCTGTTTTCATCCTACTCCCTCCCCTCACTTGCAGTGCCATCCTCATGCACAAGCCAAGATGAAAGCTGCTATGGTGGAAGGCTGTCAGCTGCAGGGATTTATATGCGGAGGGGTTGCATGTGCATCTCAGTGGGTTTGTGTTTTGTTTTGTTGTGTTTTGGTTTGGTTTTTGTTTCTTTTAATGCCACACACACTGGCCTTAAAGCATTTGCTTTCCTGTTGTTGATGTCAAATTAGCTGCTTTCCAACGGCGTCTGTGAACACTGAAGGGAATGTTTCCATCTGGGTGTATTCCCTTCTCTTTTTCCCCTTTGCCTCTCCACATCTTTCCATTTAAAATCTACAGAGATAGAGAAGCTCAAAATCTCTGGAAAGCAGGTCTTCAAAGCTCCCTTCTTTGGGGCACGTGCAGGTCTGTGTCCTTTGTTGAAGCCCTGTTTCCACAACTCCTGCTCCATGGAGTCTGCAACATAGCTTGCAGAGCAATGCAGGCAGCCTGCCCAGCTGGAACCAAACACTCTGCTGGCAAGTGCAGTCAGCAGCAGGGCCACAATTTTAGGGTGGCATGTACAAATGGGATACCCTGAGAGGTCTTAAAGGTATCATTTGATTCTTGGCCTTGTCATCTGGGAGAAATTTTAGCCTAAGCTGTCAGTGATGCTCTACTTCACCAAATGCTCATGTTCTTTGGCAGGAATATTTTCAAGGCAGCTTGGAACTTAAAACATTGCATTTCACTTTAGCAAGTCAACTAATATCACTATGGTTTTTCTCCCATAATGAGTTTTGTTCTGCTTTTTTCTTTCTGTGACTACATGTATAAAAAGAGTGTGTATGTGTGCTTGGATCTGTATTCGGCAGCTGATGGAGAAAGAGGGTTTCACAGTCAGGAAAACTGGCCAAGAAATGAGTAGTACCTGAAGGTTGCATGGTAGTTACAGAAAATCAATTTTCAGTTCAAAATTATCTGCCTTTTTTTTCTTTTTTTTTTTTAGAAAAAAACATGACATAACAGAGATATACCAGTGATTTATTTGTCCAGTTAAAAGTGCTTTGATTTTGGAAAGCAAATGCAGAGTAAGCAGTGAAACTCTCAGCAATCACACAATTAGCAGCCATCCACAGGAAGAAGTGTCCCTGTGTGAGACATTCATTAAGTTTTCTGCAATCATGATCTGATTGGAAACAGGTCAGGCAAACAAAAAGGGCTAATTTTGGTTAAAGCAATAATTTTCTGTGAGTAATTAGGATATGTATTCATGGGTAAAGCATTTTGCAATGTTAGTTGCTATGTAAACATACTCATAATTGTTATTAATGGAGTAAGGAAGTATTTTGACAGACAGCAGTCAAGATGAACTTTTTCAAGCCACAGTGTTTTCTATAGAGGAGTATGTCTATGGAAAGTCTATCTATATGTACCATACAGAGAAGGCAGAGGGTGTTTTAGCCAGCTGACGTGATATCAGTAAAGTCTCAGTTCTCTTCTTTGCCCACATCCTTTTGAGATCCCAGCAGAACGACAGCAGGCAAAGTCTTGCTTGCCTTTTTCCGTGTGGCTGCAAAGAGGAGTAAGGCAAAAGGCTGTTTGAATGGTCACACTAAGACAGCCTGTAGCTGACCAGCACCTGCCTTGCCTCTGTAGAGACCAGACTGTTGGCCCTTGCAGCTGCCCCTGCTCTGTCTAGCCTCCATGCCTTCAGCCTGGACGCTGACTGCTGAGTTGTCATCCCCTGCCTGCTCCCATGGAAAGGGAGCAGGGGCTTGGTGTTTGCCAGCACTGACATTTTGAGGAAAGGAGGGGACTTCTTAGGAAGTGTACTACTTTGGGCAGAAAACTGGAAGCCCTCAAAATGTCTGCCCAATTTTTTTCCAATTCAGATCTGATAGGAGTTTTTTTATCCTTTCCTTTTCCTAGGGATATGAGACAGTGGGGAGGCTTCAGTACCTTTCTTTTGTATTCTTATACTTGTTATTCTTCATACTTACTTTTTTTAGTGTAAAATCAGTTTTTCCTCTGCAAGAGGGAATTGTTTTCCCAAAGCCCTGAGTCTTAACTCCTGAGCACAGAGAGCTGACTCTTGGAAGATGTGCTGCTAAAAAAGAGAAAGAAGAACAGAAACTACAAAGAAATCTTTTCCCATTTGTATCTTTCTAGAACCTAAGACCTGGAATGGGGGTCTCCTGTTAAAAAGGGTATGAGAGCTGTAATACTTATTTCACCGGGATGGGCCCATGATTTTCTTCTTGGGCTGGTTTCCCTCTGCTGGCAGCACAGAGAAGAGCGGGTTCGTGCCTTTGGCATAGCTGCAGCTCCTCCCACCAGCTGCATACGGGTGCACAGCAACTGGTCCCACTGGTACCGATCCTGGTAGTGGGGACTGTGGGTGAAGGACATGCCATGCTGCCCTCCCTTGCCACACACAAGGAAAACAAAGCGTCCTACATTCCCAGTCAGAGCTTGCAAGGGAAAAAAACCCAACACATTTTGTGGAGAAACATCTCTGAGATGATCTGGGGATTTGAACTTCACAACATTAAGAAATTTCCAGCCACGTCTGCTTTTTCAAAAACTAATATATCAATTTGAAAGACTACCTTTTGCAAGTACAGTTGTAAAATATCACATGGCTTCAAATGAGGATCAAATTTCCTTATGATTTGATCTGAAAAACATTTCAAGTTTTGAAGTTGAGGGAAGGAGGGAAGTTTTCCTTTTTTTACCCTTTTCTTCTCCTTTTCCTGTCTCCTTCTCGTTCTGTTTCCCTTTTGCTTTCCCTTTTTCTCCTTCTCTTTCTCTTTCCCTTTCCTCTTTTTTCCCCTTTTTAATTTCTCCTTTTTCCCCTTTCCCTTTTCTCCTTCCTTTGTCTTCTTTCTTTTCCTTCCTTCTTACAGAAAAAGTTTGCCTAATTCACTCAAGATTCCTAAAATGCTTCTATAACCTAAAACTCTCATCTCTGCTAGAACAAGGAGTCCGTTGCTGAAGATGGGCTGTGTGCTGCAAAGTGATGCAAGAAGGGTGGGCACTGGAGTAAGAGACAGCAAATTTATGAGGTCCCACCTTATAAATTTATGTGAAAGGCAATAAAAGCAGTTTTAAGGGTGTTTCTGTATGTCTATACTTCAATCTGTGATAGAGCTGCAAAAGCCCCATTTCCTCTGTTAGCACAAGAGTCCTCTGAACCACAGAGCTGATGGAAACGCGCTGAGGTCAAAACCACTTTAAAGGGATTTTCATGGCCATATAAGCCAACCTGGGATTGTAAGCCTCCTACTAGGGAGTCGAGAGAAGGAGCCGCCTTATCTCTCCAATGTGGTGACCTGCTGATAAATTCCAGCTGCTGTGAATAAAAAGCCACAAAGTATTTGTGTATCTAAAATGAAAAATTCCCCAGACCTTGATAAAACAGAGTGGCCAGTAGGAGCCTGGCTCAGATGGGGTCTTCTTCGTCATTCTGCTTCCCCTGGTGAGAAAGAGTCTTTTTAAAGTAACAGTAGCAATTCTTTGACGGAAGGACAGAGCTCACTCAGATTTAGTCACCTGAATGTTAGTCCTCTACTTTATCTCAATACCTTTGTGCTCTTGATAGCCAGCTGACACAACATGCAATTGCAGATGGGATGAAAAGTCTCATGGGAGTGCCTATTGCTCTCTGATTTTAAATGGCCATGACCAAGTGTTGAACTTTCACACTTGTGGAATACAAGTAGCTTGGAGTGATCCAGCTGCCTGACCAGGTTGGTCCAAGCAAATCCCTACCTGTAACCTTGACTACATTTAAGAAATGCCACATGAGTTTTTATTTAGGAACAAATTGAAAATATAATTTGGTGTAGAGGTTGCATCACTTGATTGGGCCTTGGAAAATACGTGTTCATCTCTAGTGGTCCATAGACCAGCAGATGACTTTTCCAAGCTTCTTTGGCTATGATGCCTCCCCTCCTTCTGAAGAGTCAGAAAAATCCTATTGCCTCCTAATGTTCAGACAGCAGCTCGTGTCTACTAGGTGAGAAGCACCACCTGAGAACTAATGGTTGATTACAAAGAAAATATCCACTTCTAAGATGAGTCCCTGACCCAGCAACAGCTTGCCCTTCTGGAAAACAAGTAAAAAGGGTGGCACAGGCAGTAGTTAAGTACCAGCTTTCTATGAAGATTGGCCACATTTTTCCCCCTGGTTTTCACCTCTCAGAGAGGAGCTGTGTCCTTAATGCAGGTGATGGTCCATCAGTACAAACCCTTGCCTGCACGTGCAGACTGGCAACAGGAAGGGAGAGACCCCTGAGCTGTGGCAGCTGTTGGCTTTACAGGATTTACTCTGTGAACCAGAGCTCGGGGACTTGGCTTGTTCACACCCTGCTGGTAGGGTTTGCTCTCTAGACCACTCGATATTTATCATTGGGCTGGGGATTTATCCCAGATCAGAGCAAATCTGGGCCTAGAACAAGCCCTCTTATAAGCTCTCTAGGCTCTTAGCTGTGTCATTTAGGGACGTGGTTTAGAAGGGTATGGTGGTAGGTTGACAGTTGGAATTCTTGATCTTAGAGGTCTTTTCTAACCTTAATGATTCTGTGATTCTGTCATGGTTTCACAGAGGGTGCCAGCGTGGGGCTGCCCTTGTCTGGCAGAGGGCAAAAATGCAGCACCTAGTGATGCAAACCTCTTATCACACCACTGTGGAGTTCTGCTGGACAGTCCCCCTGGCTTGCTTGTCTTGCCTCCAACCCACCAGAGAGCACAGAGTGCTGCATTGAAGGGTGGTTCCTATTAACTAGCTTTAGTAGCTGCTGCTATAAAGGCAGGCTGACAGCTGCTAGAGAAGCCTCTGCTTTTGCACCCCTCCCTCTGCCATGGGCTAGCTGCCTGCTGTGAGGAGCCAGATTTGTTCTATTAAAAGTGTTTTCCCGGACAGAGGGAAGTTCTCATGCACTCTGCCCTGGCCACCCCTGACCCATGCTGGCTCCAATGCGAGCAGCCTTTTATTCAGCAAAGCTCAGTGATTGGAAGCAGACCTGAGCAGGAAACCCACCTGCACTCACCCCAAAATGAATGAGAGTTCTTAATATGTTTGGGGCAGGCAGAAGTACTCTCATGGGGCTGCATGCAGAGAGCCACCATTCAATCTCCTCAGGGCACCAGGACCCTATCGGCACTTTCCTGTGAGCATTTATGACCTAATGTGCAGGTTGAAGCATCAGAAAACCTCTCCAGCTGCCAGCTAACTCTTGGAAACAGCAGTGGTATTAGCAGGTGAATTGAAGCTAGGGTTTTCCAAGGTCTTAGGGACAGAAATCCAAAGGGTTTGCAAAAATCTGGATTTAGCTCTGTGGGTTTTGCAGCTGCCCTGGTGTCTTCTGGGTGAGAACATGTCCTGTGGTGGGCTGCTCAAATACTGCCTCACTCCTCTCCCACCCTTCAGCCCAGCAGCAAGCTCATCACTGTTATCGACACCCACAGCAGCACTAGAATGTGTCAAACACAGTCTTAGCGCTGATACCTGAGCCATTTCCTCAGGTCTGGTGAAAAGTGGTGGCCCCAGAGGGCAGCATCATGCTAGTAAGGTCCCCGCTTCCACAGAGCTCACGTGTTACAAGGTGCTTGCTGGAAACAGTTTTGTAATGGGAAGCCCACTAAGACCTTTTGAAACTAGACTTCAGAAGAAAACATCTGGCTATGCTATTTTAAACAGAAAAAAAAATGGGGTAACTATAGCCCTAAGCTTCCTTTTAGAAAGAGAAACTTTCAAACACTAACAAGAAATGAAGAAACCTCTCATCTAAAACCAGCAAAATAGGGTGTCAAAGTATGAGAACAAATCTGAAATGTATAAATTATTTATGAGACAATACTGGGCAGGCCACATCACAGGTAAGCTCAACCAGATAGAAGCTAACACTATCCCAGGATGGAAAACAAAGCTGTGAGACTGGCATCACCCATGTGCTCGCTCAGGTGAGATGCCCGCACATTCAGCACGCTCCCTCTGGGTCCCATCATGGCAACCAAACTTGAGGTTACACTCAAGCATATAAGCTATGTCCCTAGTAACACTTTCGTATGGAGCCAGTGGGATATAATTTTAACAGGATAAACTTAGGCATAAAAAGAGAAAGCTCCAGCAAACCTCTCTCAGCTGGCCAATGAGCATTAAGTCTTCTAGACAGAGGCAGGACGCAGTAGTCAGAGTGCATGGTGAGGTGCCAGGAGCTTGTGGGGTCTCACAACAGATGGAAATGAAATTATTTTCTCTGTAGCACAGACTGCTGTGGCAGTGAGCAATCTTTTCATCTCCCTGCATCTTTTCATAATGAGGCAGGAAGATTTGCTAGTTTCTGAATCCAAAATATTTTGATAGTAAAATGTCTAGTGTTCTCACTTAATTCTGACAGAATCTAGATTCTGAGAGTTATTTTTCAGAGTGCCTTATAAAAGGCAGACTTAGTTTCTTCCCAGGGAAAGGTCTTATCAGGGAAACACCCCTTCAACGAATTTCCTGTGCAGGGACATATCCTGAGAAGCAGATTTAATTTCCCTGTTGTTTGTGTCATCTAATTTAGAAAGAGGAGAATTTTCCATCTGCCAGCATTTAAAACGTTCCATCACATGATCAATTCCCATCAGCTCCTTTTCAAGACTGCCCTCTGATTCAGATACTTGGTGAGGGTACCACATTAAAGGGGTTGGTTTAAATTCCTCACGGGGTGTTCTGCATCGAATCCTCACTTGGAAGGGAAGCCAGGCAGTGCTTTTAGCCCCAGTTTACGCTTGGACAATTGGTGCACCAGGTGATTAAGAAACATGACTCTTATGGTGTGTCTGTGGCAGAGCAGAGGTTGATTTTCAAGATTCAGATCACTGCCCTGTTTTCTGGTCATCTTTCCTTTTTCATAATCTCAGTGATTGTTTCCTTTTTGTCCCACATAATAACAACTGGATTAACCTGTCAGATAAATATTCACTCAAGTAACTGTTAATTTTGAGTGAGAAGTCCAGGATGTGACCCTTATACCATAAAGAGTTTATGGGCAAAATTCCTGAGAATTTCTGCACTCTCTTCATTCCTACAAGAGTACTCAAGATCCTTTTTCCTCCAAAGGACATCAATGTCTACCTCTGCATGAGATAAAACCAGCTCCTAATGCCCCTGGTGAGCTGGAGCTATTGTGGCAGCTGTGATTTAGGTCACTCCCATGGCCCATGTTTAGTGTTAGTAACAAGCCATGAGCTGGTGCTTTCATGACAGAGAATGCCTTCGTTTGGTCATTTACTAGACATTGCCCTTAACAGTTCACATATTACCCCTAATAACTGGCCCTCATACACCCCTACAAGTTACCATTTTTTGCCAGAGATTAAAAATGTGAATCCCAGGGCATTTATATAAAGATTTTTATGCATCCCTTGGATGAAAAATGGTGCATCATATTTTATTTGTCATATCAAATGAACATTTGACAGCCCAAGGAACTTTTTGTCTGTTACCTAGGAACATGGTTACTCCTGGAGCACTTTATAAACTTCTTTTGGCAATGGTACAAAATGCAGAGAAGCTATCGAGCCACATTCCCTGCAGCTGTTGTAATCTTTACAAACTGATTTCTTATTTCACATGGGGAATAAAAATAATGATATTCACAAGAATAATAATGATGATGATGATGACATAAATATTGCATTTTCATCAGAGGATCTCTGAGCAGTTTATAAACTATATAATCCTGCAGGACATATAAATATTATACTGTATTTTGCACAATCCCTTCAGGCTACAGAAAACACAGAACAAATCTTTACTTATCGACTACCTTACCTTTAAATTTTCTTCTAATAATTTTGTTAAAAAATGAAATATTTCTCCCCTCAGCGTTTTTCACAATTAAAATTTCCATCTTGAAATATTTTGAAAAATCCTAAAGATCAGTCAGAAACCATGAGAATGTGGGAAACTCCCTCAACCCTTCTTACGTTGTTTTCAACATCTCTACTCCAAAATGTAAGAAATAGGGATATTCTTATTTTTACAATAATGCTACTGTGTTAAATAAAAATAAAAGTGCTTGAACAACTCTTTTTATCCAGAAAACAGCTTATTTATAACTATTGGAAAGTTTATATTTTTACAAAATTCTGGAGATGATTTCTGCTTACCTCCTTCAAAATTATCTGCTAAACAAATCTTCATAATTACTTCCTCTCACCCTCAAATCCCTGAGTTTTTTGTTTATTTGTGTGGGTTTTTTTTACTATTTTTATTTAAATTATTAGATAGGGCAATATTTCTCATCTTGTAATGTATTTGTGCAGTTTGCTTTTCCTTTTCTTGTCCTTTAAGTGCTGATTACATAACAATGTGTATATGCAATTATATATTACACTAACTAAAGATATGCTACTCATATTAAGTCCTTCAGAAAATAGCTTGCAGTATATGAAAAGCTACTTGAGAATCCAGATTGTTTTCTCTGTTGGATTCTTTGGGTGTTCCATACATTATGAGGGAGAATAAAAAGTACCTCAAACCCTTTAAAACACAAAACAGTGTTTGGAAAAAAGAGACCCCTTCCCTCTCAACAGTACTAATAAAAAATAGCAATTGCTATGAAGCCACAGACAGTAAGTGAGCCTGGCCAATTGAAACTAATAATACATATATCCCTTTAACTGACTTACCCAAGGTCACACTGCAAATCAATGGCAGATTCGATAATTTAACCCAAGAGTCCTGAAACCCAATATCCTGCTTTCACCACTAGAAAACCACTGTACAACCAGCTTCCAATATGGAAATGATACATGATGTGAGGAGAAAAAACATAGATGTTTCAAGTTTTTTCCCCTGTGTCTTGCTCATTTATAAAGAATTTCTGTTTTCCTTGGTCTTGGGTAGTAAATACTTAGTCATATTTTCTGTAAAAACATCTTGAGATGTCAGAAGCTGCTGAGTTTGTCAGGTGAAAATGCCATATGGTGCTGCTGTGAGAATTACTAATGCTGTGTCCATCTCCTTTCCTTGCTTGAAGTCTAATTCACATGCCCAAGCTCATAAATACCCAAGCAGTAATAGAAACAGGAAAATGATAATTATTTTTTCATTGAGGAAATTTCTAAAATATTTTTTCCAATCTACTGACAATAACTTGACATTGATGTAAATTTACATCAGTCAAAATGTAGATTTGTATTTATTTTTTCAAAGATTCAAAATATTTTTATATTTAAAAATTAGGAGGGGTTTCTACTCTTTTATTTTGTTGCCATTAATTGCAATAGAATAAACAAGACTGAGGCTCTAATTTAATTTCCTTTCTTTTTCTCCAGTCTGTATGCTCTGAAGTGGAAATCTGTTGAAAGAAAAAGTGTTTTAAAAAAATATAATGTTTTGTTTGTTTTTAATCTTTCAGAACAAAGTGTGAATGGAAAAATGAAGCACTAACCTCTAAATTTCCCATTAAAATTTTAAAAGAAAAAGGAAAATTTCTCTATGAAAAAAACATTTATTATGTAGAATGGAAAAATGCTAAATCTGTTCCCTTGTGACCACTTGAAGCAGCAAGGAGGAGAAGTCCCAGTGCTGGGAGTTTAGGATCTTCCCTGCAGTGGTTTTGGGCATGCAGACCTATATAGAGGTGCATCTTGATGATTCCTCCAGCTGAATCACAGGACTGTTGCCTCATCCCATACCACTGAGGCTGGCTGGAGACACAGTACTGAATTTGAGGTCTATTCTGCAAGCTCCAATACCCAGACCATGGGCTTAATCCTAGGTCCCTCCTCTAGGTGTGTACAGCAAGGTCATAATCAATTTTCCTGCCACCTTTCCTCTTGCAAAAGCCTCCTACAGCAGTGTTCCTGGAGTCCACCCACTCAGAACCCACTACCTAATTTTTCAGTCCTGACCCTCAAGCAGTAAAAGATTTTCCCTGCCCTTCAGAGAGTACATGTGCAGGGAATTATAATTACAATAGATTTTATTGTCAGACAGGAAAAGGCTCCACTCAGTTCTCCTAACACTGGGTCCCCAGTAGCCCTAGCCAGTAACAAGGTTACAAGGACAATTTGAAGAAACCAATTAGAAACTGGTAGCCTGGTGCTGTGCTTGGATGGTTCATATCCATGCAGTCCCTTTGCCAATCAGCCCCAGGATGGCCAAGCTCTCAGAGCAGCTTCATCTGTGAGATGATGAATAGTTTTTTGTCACTTTGGTACCTTTTCCCACAACACTGCCACTGGACAGCCCTAAACCTTACATCTGTGAGGTACTAATGAGCTGGGCCAGTGTTATTACTGTCTCACAATGGAAGAGAAAATCCTCCCTGTCTGACTTTTGTGGTGCTCTGCCTTCATGACCTTAAGAGAGTTTCAGAGGAAGGAGTTATGGGGCCTCTTGAGACCCTCTGATGCAGTAAATCACCAGGGACAGATGGAAAAAGCCTGAAGGGACTAGGTGGCGGAATACAAGCGACACTGACAAATCGTCACCATGTGAGCTCCTGAAGGGTAGGAAATGAGGCTCTGCAGAAGTTCAACATGCTGAAATGCAGTGAAAGCAGAGTCTAACTGCATATAGAAACCAGGTAATGGTAATCTGGGAAGGTCAGGTCATCCTGTGCCTTGAGAGGAAGGAAAAAGTTTTCCTGACCTCTCCAGGTGAAGTGAAAAAGGCAGTATGATGTAGTTAGGAAGTATGCAACAAGCAGCCATAATTGACCATGCTCTTCCAAAAAGATTATTTATTGTGAACACTTGCCTGGAGACATCTTCTGCTGGCCTGATTTTAAAAAGACAGTGAACAAGCAGACCTCTTCATGATGTGTGGGTGCAAGATGTCTTGTGACTAAGATCTTCAACATCACCTATCATTTCTTAAACTCTTGGCTATGCTGAAAACAATCTCACTGGAGATATAAATGGGTAGCATAGCTCAAGGGCAGAATACAAGACAGCAGTAGAGCCACAGCTAGCTCATGCAGATTGCTTTGAGCAGATGTCATCTGTCAGCATTAAGATCTTCATATATTCTATGGAAATTTCCCACTGCTTGTTCTGAATGAGCCAATATCACTGATTTCTTCGCACGAAGTTCACTCACATCAAGCAGGTGTGGGTGAGCTCACTTGGCTGCTGGGTTGTGGGTCTGCAGAAAGCCATGAAAGGAAGAAATCTCTGGGCCTTTTATCATTACAGATGGTCTTCTGTGCTTGCCTGTGCCCCATATATTGGAGGACCATGAAGAAACTTACGGCAGACCTGATGAATGTAGCACATTTACCTGCCTTCTCTGACTAGATGCCTGTCCTGAAAGAGAGAGTTGACTGCTCCTATTGTCTTCTAACACTGGGTACACTAGCAATAACATTAATGGCTATTTGCTTCTTTCAGTATCTTCCCATTCTTCCAGTTAGAACAGTCATTCCACTGCATCATATAGTATTTTCTGCAGACCCTAAAAGGGTTAAGGTAGGATCATTTGAGACTGCAGATGATAGGAAGTAGTGCAGAGTAGTCAGGCTCTGGGAACAGCTGTCTGCCAATGCATATATTTTGTCAGTTTTTGGAGTAGCGGGAGAGTCTGGGAAGCAGAGTAGAATTTTGATTCTTTATCTAAGACCTGTGCATATGAAGATTTGCTATCACAAGTAGCATGATAAAAACTGTTCTTTCTTAGTCTGGTTGTGGGATTTATAATAGGTGCTTATTTTTATCCCTGTTTCATAAAACTCATAAGACCAAATCTTGCTCTTGGATACGAATGTAGATTTCCCACTGATGGTAGAATGGCCACAGAGATCTTAAAGGAAGCTGATAGAAAGATGTTGGTGATAAATACCTACCCAAACCATGGCATTCAGAACCAGGACCTTCCTCCCCTTTTAATCTGCCTTTTCACAAAAAATCCTGTGGCCAATCAATGAAACCACACCGGTGTAGAAATCCTGTCTGGGAGTGGAAGATCAGATTTTTTTTTGTTGAAGAGCCAAGACTAAGACCCTGAGATCTAGCATTTAATCCTTGCCCCAGGGGCATCTGGAGCTGAAATCCTCTTCAGGCTTATTTCTTGTTTGAAATAAAATCAGATGTGTTTATTCCATAAAATACAATGGGAAATGCTGAAACTTAAACAGACGTATGCCCTGTACGTGTTCTCTATCACACTACACATTGCAAGAAGCTCTTCTCCATAGGCAGCTCTCCTCCCATCACAATGTGTCCAGCTTGTGTCAGGTGTGCAGAACAGCTCACTGAAGGAATACACTATTTAAACATCATCAGAAATGAAACATCAAGGATAAATTAGTTCATTAATTGTGGTCTTCTGTGGTATCAGTAAGAGACATCACCTGATGAGAGGCCACTTTGCAACCTGATCCTGTGTTTTTCTTTATCATGTATCTAGGTAATGCTTGGAGAATATGAATCTGTTATCAGGAAATTTACTTGTGCCTTGCCAGGTCCATTTGCAGGCTTCTCTTTTTTGCTGCGAATTATCATAACATCAAAAGTGCCAACTGCTTCTCCTTGGGAAACAACACTGTATAGTAAGCAGCCAGCCAAGCTGTCTGTGATCCACCAATCCTTTTAGCAATGGTGTCCTAAAAGATGTGAAAATTGGAAGATGAATGCCTAAGAGTGGGTTGCAAGCCCTTCATCTCCACTTAGGGGATGTCCTTTCCTAATTGCTTGTAATTACACCATGTTTTCCATCACAAGAAATGAAAAGCCTGTCCACGCTCCTGACACACTTCACTAGTATAATGGAAAAAAAAAAAAGCAGCAACCAGACAGTCATTGAAGTTGGGAAATTACTCCAGAGGTAAGAATGAAATTTAATCCAGGATGGTGAGGATAGATGTGGACTGCTGATAACATGTTTCATGTTTGTGCATTCATATGTGCAATCAAGTAGTAATTTTACTGAAAGATTTTACAAAAATTTTGACCTTAATACTGGGGGAGAGTTTTTGAAGCTAGCACCTTGAAGAGAAATATTTCACATTGTTGTCACAATGAACTTCAGCTCCAGCAACTGCTCATGCTCAAGGTTTGTGCCATAGAAAGTCATTACCTTATCTTGCACTTATTTTTTTTCACTTTGAAACAAAATCTTGTTTATAAAAGAAGCAGACAAAATATTGGTCAGACTGTGTTCCAGCAGGGTGGTATGCTGGAACTATAATGAAAGGTGATTGTTGCTGTTTATTTAATAAAAGAAACCAAACTCCAACCACAGATTTAGATAAATTACAGCTCTTAGTTTTAAGATTTATTGGTTTGGGGGAGAAAACCAATAGTTTTTCCCAGGCTTATTTTTCTGCTAAGACTTCATTCTTTCAAAAAATGTAACTTTGGAAAGAAGACTTCCTTCACTCATTCTTCATGATGAACATGAGCTATGCTGAACACCATCTTCTCCCATTTCTCTCCTGGAGCGAAATCTGCCCTACAAGGGGCCTAGACTATGTGTCCCAGTTCTGGACAGATGTCTACTCATATGGCTTTAACTATGTTAATGCTTGTATGTGTACTGTGAAAGGGTGCAGCTTCCCAGTGGAAATGGTGCCAATGACACATAGCCTGATTTGGTTAGCTGATGTAGGCATCTAGTTCTGTGCAACAGACAGGCTCATCTCTTTGCCATAAGCACCTCATTATGCTGCAACTAGAATTTTAATTGCAGCATTTTAAAGTTTTTCCTTCTGCACAAATACTAATTCCTGTATAAATGTAACTAAACAAGCAGGGTTTGCTCTGAGATTCTAAGGGCCACCAGATGCCTCATTGCAAGGAAAAAAGGTAGAAAGTTGGTTTCTACGCTGAGGAGTTCTTGCAGACAACACCCTGTTTAACACTTTTTAGCTTATTTGCTGTTGAGAAATTATCATGAACACTTGTAATAGAGCAACAGCAATGTAGCCCACTTGGAGAAGAGAAGCTCCATCAGAAAAAATACCAACCCAGGATTAACCATCAAAAAACCCTCAAGGATTCTTTTCCTAAACAATTTATATCCCTCTCCATTCACCCTCTTTTTACAAAGTCAATAGCAACTTCCACCTCTTTATAGCTGAGCACAATTAGCTCCATAACTAGTTCAGCTGGCACGTATCAGTGATGCCATAGTAGAGAGTTGCTAGTTTTATCCTGAAAAACTGAAAAGATGTCCTTGAGAGTTACTGCCCCTTAGGACTGAATTAAGTTGTGTTTCAAGAAACAGGTGTGGAGTGTTGGGGTGTTTTTTTTTGAATTTAGTTTTTTTGGGTTTTTTTTCATTCTAATAGGGCTAGGCAGTTTGTTTTAGAGCAAACCTGGTTTTCTGCTTTAATTGGAAGTCATGTGCTTTGCAGAATTTTTCTTTTTGTCATTGTTTTGCTATTCTAAATCCAGCATATTAGGATTGGGTTGGTTTGTTGTTTGTTTGTGGGTTTTTTTTGAGGGATGTCCTTTCCGGAAATGTAGAGAATCTGTGTAAGAAAAGTTTGTATGAAGTGGGTGTTGTGAAGGAAAGGAATTATCCTTCATGGCTGTCCTGTTTCCTCTGTGCTAATTGGTACAGAATGGGAATGAATGTAGATGCTAAAGTACAAGAAAAAGAGCTGAGTGACCTCAAACTCAGACAATATAATGCTAATTATTTCACATAAATCAGAGCATAAGAGACTTTGGCATGTTCTGTTCAGTCAAGAGGAATAATTTGTCACAGTATAGGAAAGAAAACTTTGGCCAAATTGGAGCCTTGCTTCACACAGGAGTGAATTCATTGATTAAATACAACTGTGTCTGATTGTGCATGAACTGAGTTGGAACTGTTATTCATAACTCTGTTGTCATTAGTGGTAAAACAAAATACATTCTTCAAAATGCAAGCTGCAGGATGCTCCTCTAAGGGGTTGTGCCTTGTACAAAACTGAAATCTCTCAAGTGTAGGCTGGAGACTTTGTGGCAGAAGAGTCTCCTCAAAGAGATCCAGCATTTTATGCCTGTGGTAACAAAGGAAATACTGAGTAAATCATTTTCATGGGCACTCTGACTCTTCTCCACTGAGACACCTACAAAATACTGAGCAAAACTTATAATGTAAAATGGCGAGCTAAAATATGGGATGTCACAAGCAGAGAAGAGATCAGCAATAGATTCAGTCACCTTTTCCCCAGTTCTGCTCACTTACAAGGACATACAAATCCTGCTTCCCTGGGGGCAAGAGGAATCACACCTCTGGAAGCAATGTCTTGGTGTGCAGCCTCTGGTCTCTTGGTAAAGACCTCAGCCAAAAGCCCATCTCTCCTCTTGAGACAGTATCTAGGTGAATTTTGAGCCAGAAGAAACTTTTCAGTCAGTTTCTTGCTTCTCATTTGTCCAGACTTTCTTTATTTCCAGAAAACAGAACAATATTAACAGCATTCTAATTTAGAGCAACCAAGGAGATATCCAATTTCCATCTCATTTTTCTTAATAAGGAGAAACATATAAATCTGGTGTTAGTGAAGTTCAGTCAACACACCCCAAAAATGTCACTTCTCTTTTCTCTGCTCCTTGCTTCTCTATTGGTGTTTTTGCAGAACAGAGGGAAACGGAAGCGTGGGGCCAAGGCAGTGTTTCACAGTCAAAAATCCAGTATTTACTTCTTATGAAAGGAACAAACATTTGCACCCATCAGCATTTTAACCTCAAATTATTTCATTTTGGAATCCAAAATTGCAGAGGGAACATTTCATTCTGGCTTTGCTGGTGTACTCCAGTTTATGTAACTCTTACCCTGGCTGCAGATTGTTATGTTAGTAGCTTTCATCCTCACCAGCTGATCTCTTTCCTAGTGTAAAGTCAATTTCCCTTTGTTGGGAGTCTGATAACTTTTCACCAATAAATGAGTTTTAAATCAAACGTTCTGTTGCCATTTATGTTGGGCCCAGTGCATGTGCTGGAAAGGAAAACTCATTTCAGAGATACTTTATGCTGTTTTTTCTCACTCTTTTCACATATAGTCTCACCAGCTGTTACATTTATTTAACTTTGGGTGACAGTTGTAAAAACACTGTGCAAATTGTGAATAAAAATTCAGTGCTAGTGAAGATGAGCAACTGTAGCAAAACTTTTAAATAGCCACAAACCAGAAGTAGTTGCACATACAACCGAGGGTGCAGTCTAGCAAGAGAACTTGTACCTGGTTTATAAAATACCTGATAGCAGAATAAAACACCACTGTGATTGTGACTTCAAGACTTCCCATGTCCTTGCTGCTAGACTAGTACAAACACTAGAACGTAGCACTGAAGCTCTCCCTGAACAGCTCAGAGAGGGCTGGGGACATTGACTTTCCCAGGCCTTGGTCATCACCAAGGACTGGTTGGAAGCCCAAGCAGGGCTGTCCCCCCTTACCTGGCTCCCCAGCAGCCTGCTCTTCCCAGCATGCCCTGCCTGCAGTTCAGCCTCTGTTTTTCTTCCACTCCCATGGCTGAACAGCTTTTAATAGTTAAGCTGAGAGCAGTTTTTCACCTGCTGGGGTTGCTGGGGAAAGCAGGCAGCAATTGAGGCAGGCACACAGCAATCCAAGAAAAAGTGTTTTCCTTTACATAAATCAAACAAAAAAGCTGAACAAAGCAAAACTCTGCAGCAGTTTATTCCCTCCCAGCCTCCACATCAGTATGGCTCAGCTGCAAGCATGGGCAGAGGGGAAAAAAAGAGGCCTGAGACCAAATTTTGTTTTGACTCTGCCAGAAAAGGCTGTGTTTGCTTTTCCTCAGCATTACACCAGCCACCATGCTTTTAAATAAGGCAGGAAATTGCTTCTCTCCACAGCTCATACATATGGTAGCAGGACCTCCACTACTGCAGAGGGCTGCTGGGTGCCTTGGGCACCCTCTGGAGGGGCAGCTGGGGCACCCTCTGAGGCTGGGTGGCCATCTTGCCAGTGGGAGTCTCAACCCACGGGTTGCACTGGGGTCTTTCCATTTTAGTAGCACTCTGAGGTGATGAGAGGAGGTGAAATATTCTGTTTGGCTTAACAGAATTCCAAAATGGAGTATTTTATGATATAAAATATAAAAGCACTGAGCACCATTTCTGGTGTAGTTTATTTTTGTAGCAGATGCCATTCATTCTCTCCTTGCCCCATCTTTTCAGCGCATTGTAAGTAGCAATGATATATAGTCTTCTTGATGAAGCACTTATCTGAGGCCCATTACTGTAATGACAGAACCCTCCATACACTTTTGAGGTTTTATTATCAAAACCACTGCTTGCTTCAAGCTGATTTTCATAAATCATCATTTTCTCCTAAGCTTAAAGAAAAAAAAAGTCTTATTGAAACCTGTGACCTACTTTATTTTGTGTTTCTTCACCACTGGTCCATCTGCCAGACCCAAAGGGAGTGCCACATCAGCTCATGGTGTGTTTCCAGGAGATTATTTTATATTATTTCATTATTTTATAATCTCCTGGGTTTGAGTGGTCTTGTTTACAGAGCCTTCCTCAGTACTATAAGCTTGAATTCTGTGCAGGCTAGAATTGCTGCCAGACCCATGCACACAAGAACTGACTGCCTAAATCACACCTCCAGACCATGGATGAAGCTTCATATTCCTAAAGAAGCAACCTGAGGAAAACCTGTCTTGGCCACCCTGTCCTCTACAGCAAGGAAGTCAGTCAGGAGGACATCTTTGTCCCAGTCTCCAGGATAAACTTTTCCAGCAATGCAGGAAAACGAGGGCTCCTGAGGTTTCTAACCCATGCCTGTGTCCCACCACCTGGGGCAGTTTTTCCTTGTGTCCCAACTACTTCTTACAATCTTGCCTGTGTATGTCACCTCTCTGCCATTTGGGACTTCTTGAGCCCCTTCTTTTCTGTCACATTCCACAGCATTGAAGTGCCACATTGCATGAGCCCAGGGTCACCACCCTGCTGCCAGCCCCATGTAATGCAGCAGCTGATGCACCCAACTCCCTCTTGCCATGGAGCAAGGGCTTACTCCCACGCTTTCTGCTGAGCAGTGTTTTCCTAACAGATAATGCAAAGAAATCAGTTTGCATCTCCCACTTGCTTAAGTAGCTCTGGGATTTCTCTCTCTGTCATGGGAGTTGTGCAACTCTGGATTTCCCTCATGTTTTATGTCTTCTGACTGCCTCTCCTGGTTGGCAATAGTAGCAGAGTCTCCATGCCATGCAGGCTGCTTTTCTCCCTACTGGGGCTTACTGTCAGGGTGATTCTGCTTTGGGATCAGCAGGGATCCTGCCTATTCCGATGACCACTCTTTTTCCCAGGCATTGGATCACTTCTCTATTAAATCTTTGTTAAATTTTGGATGCAGTTCATGTCTGAGTGACAACTTGATCTGATATTTTTGGATGTTAGTTATTTTAAGATTTAGGGAGATATTTTTATTTTAGTAGATGAACTCATACCACTGTACAAATAAGGGGGAATCAGAGATATTTATGAATTTGGGATAAACACAAAACCTGTTTTTCTTTAAGGAAAAACATTAGCCTGTTTAAATGTTAAACAATAATTGTTTTCAACTCTTTCTAAACAGAAGCATTCTTTTGCTTCTGAACTACATTTTCATTTATAAATAAGCATCAGTTATAAAAAGGTTTTTCAAAGTCTTGCATAAGATTACCCAAGTGAACCATTCTGGGTTTCAGTCAGTCTTTGTGATTTTTTTTTCCCCACAGTTCCTTATCAGAACCCAAGCAAGCCCTTTGTGCTTAGATTTGCAAGTAGCTGTTCCTCCTCTTTGCTGCAGCAGTTTTCTTAGCCTTGGCATCTGTTTTGTTAACTTTTTCTTAGCATGCAGTAGAGGGGCAGCATTCATGGCTGCATTGACCTGGAAGGGTCCTTCGAAGGACACCCCTGTCCTCTACTGAAGCTGTTGTCAGCCACAGTTCCTGGGAAATGAACTCATTAAATTTCTTCTCCTGGGCTAATCCAGTGGGATTTTTGTTGTCGTTGTTGGGGTTTGGTGTTTTTCATTTGTTTGTGGAGGGTTGGTGATTTTTTTTTCCTTTCTGCTCACATGCCTCTTACGTCTCTACTTGTTTAATATTTCTTTTTTGTTTTACTCCTACTTTTTTTGTCTGTCTCTGTGCCAGGATTTTACAGCTGGTGTAGATGACCAGAGCTACACGAAACAGATAATGAAGAAACATGAATCGAATCTGCTACTGGTTTACTTCATTTTGTGTGGACCACTACAAAATGTATAAAGGCAAAATATACTCATGTGAGGCACATTTGAATCTCCTGCAATAGATTAATTCCTAGTTACTTTTTGTGGACCCCTTTGAAACTGTGTTTCTTAAGCCTTTTAGGGATTTCTAGGTCATTGACTGAAACCAGTGGCTTAGTGTTGCTGCTCTAGTGGTGGAACCAAGGATGATGTGTGTTGAAGGGGCCACGAGCTCCCACTACTTCAGTATTGTTAAGAGCTCTGTTGCCTCAGGTTCTTCAGTAACGTCTCTTAAATGTACACTGAATCAGAAGGGAGCTTTTTAAAACACCAAATCAAAATGAAAAAAACCAGAAAAGAACTGGTCAAGTAACGTCTTCTCTATACATTCAACCCTCTCCAATTCAATGGGATTAATGAATGTATACACTTACAGCCAATGGGATTAACATGTGCAATTTCACTTTAGAGGAAACCAGATGATTGGATGAGCTTTTGTGGAAGTCATGGTATTCCCTGCCTGCAATTAGTTACAGAAAATTTTAATTGCAAACTAATTTATTCAGCTATTGTCTGTGTGCAAAGTTTCAATGAATTTTGACTAGATGGAACATTTTCATGGTCTGCATTATTTCATTATTGAGACGTTTTAAACAAAGGAACAATTGGAACAGATTTCTTAAAGGAGCAAGTTTCTAATTAATTGCAAATCACAAACTAACAAATTACCAGACCGTTCATCTCATACCCAGAGGGATATACGCTGCCAATTTGAGGAGGAGAACATATTTTTCAAACATAACAAAGAAGCTGAATTCCTGTTTTCAGTTCAAAACGGAACTGTGCTTTAACAGTGAAATCCATAATTGCACCTGTATTATAACAGTTCTAATTAAACTATAAAATTCAATTATACACTGATGATACTCTCCTATTTGATTCCCTTGAAGAGATTTCCATCATTTCCCTAATACTAATCTTTGGCCATCACCTGGATGCATCTGTTCTAATGAATGCTGCCACTTCTCCTCTTCATTAGTTTCCTGACACCCTTAGTTTTTGGCACTGATTTACGGCATTCAAGACAGGAAAGCAGCCTGAGTACCTTAACTCAGTGTCACTTGCAGACTGGTGCAGTGATAGGAGAAAACACATCACAGCCTCACAGGAAATAGCTGGGCCCCCACAAATTGTTGCTTGTTCACCAGATGTGCTAGACCTGAGCAGTTAAGAAAACAAAAGGTGGCACTGAAATAAATTAGCAACAAAATTCCAGCTCTGAAATTTTAAAATAAAAAACCCCAACATGTTAGGTTATAAATTTTAAAGAGAGACAGAGAAGCATATTAAAAAAGAGAGAGGAAAGATGGTTTCAATTAGTTGATTTAATTTACCCTATGTATAACAAATGCTGGAGATAAGTCATGCCTAGCTGTGTGTATGAATTACAGACTCTTGAACATGGATGATTCTGGAAGGATGTTCTCCCTGTCCTCCCCTCCCTTTTTACGATGCTTGGTAGGTGGTATTCTTTTCTGGACTCTTCTGTGTGCAAATGGCATGAAAGGTGCCATCTTGTATAGTATAGAGGGTGGATGGGGAGCACCAAGTCCTTTCCAAGCAGTGGGAGCTGAGCAACACAGCCACTGAGAGGGTGAGGATCTCAGGGGCTCTTACTTCCTCTTGGAGGACCAAAGGAGTGACGGCAGCATGAGAGGCTGCAACAGGGCAAGGCTCTACCCTGGACCCAAGTGAGACCATAACCACACTGTTCCTTCTCACTGGCACTGTTTCCCTCCCTGCTCTTGCCCATACAAGCCCTTGAGGGTAAGAATTGCTTTATTGCCTGGCCACCTGCGTTGGCCTGCTGGTGATTCACCCGAGCCCCTCTGTGGTCTTAGTGGTGTAGACTAGTGGCCTGACAGAGCATCCTATGAATCCCAGACAGGATGAGCCCAATCCTTCTTATTACATTTGGGAAAAATGGAGAGAGACGTAGACCAAAGCTTTGCCCTAATACCGATTTGGCACACGGATGGGTTATGTACCTGGGGCCATAAAAATGAATGTACACTCAGTACTTATACAGTAATCAACACTGATTTCTTTTCCTCTGCCAACACCTCCTTGTGCTAATGTAAGGAAATCAGTAGGCATTCATCTATTTCATTATATCCGTTTTACCTCCCCAGCAGCAGCAGAAATCTGATATCCAGGAATATTTGGCAGTGGGGGAGCAGGGCTGCTTAAGCTGATCGTTACTGTATGTAAAATCATTAGTGCTATTAAAGCACTAACAGAGTTACTGCATTATAGCACCACAGGTTACACACCTGCATCTTCAGTTACCAAACCTCAAAGGTGCAGGAACCTCAAACAGGAAAAGATTTCTAGAGAGAGAGAGGTCTCTCACTGACCAAACTAGTGTTACTTTACCTATTCCTAGAAGACCTAACCTGTACCTAATCCTCTCCAGTAAAGGAGCCTGGACAGTCTTCTGCCCTGCTGCACTGATGGATGGAAAGCATTCCCTAGGCTCTTGCATAAGCAGCCTTTTGTTACATGTTTACCTGATCTCTTCTTGTCCTTACTTTCAACCAGAACAATTGCTTGTTGTCATCTTTATTAGAGTTTTGTGTGCATTTAGGAACCAGAGTCTTACCTTGCCTTCATCTTACTCTAAACTAAACAATCTTCTTTAGACTAAACAAATGCAATTGTTTCTACCTCACTGGCTGTATTTTCCAAATCTCTGATCATACTTGTCCATCTCCTCTAGATTTTCTCCACACCAAAGTACAGAGCAGAATAATTGCTTTCTTTGACTCACACGAGATGCTTCCATATATACAACTCAGGTATTTATATTTTCTGTCAGGGAACAGCACTGTCAGCACAAATCCAGCATATCATTTGCTACATCCCTCAAACCTTCTGCCATCCCACTGCTTACAAATTTATTGCAGCTTTATACTTGGAACTTTGATTTCTCCTTCCTGAAAGTAGCACTTTATCCTAGCTGTTACTTAATCAGGTTGGCTGTGACCATCTTTCCAGATAATTTCTGTGCTTTGATCCTCTGACTTTGATTCTTTTGTAACCTCTCCAATCCTAATGACTACCACAGATTTCATCATCTGCATCCTTAGTGAAAAGAATGGAAACAGGCCCAGAAAAGATCCCAGAGGAATCCCACTTGAACAAATTCCTATTTGATAGGAACAATTGATAACTGTGTTTTTAGAGTGAAGATTCCCCAGCTGTGCACCCGTCCTGTTGTGATTGCATTTTAGCTCATACCTAATGCGACCATGTCAGGAGGCTAAGATAAATAGCATCCACTTGCTCTTCTTTATTTACTAAGCCAGCTATTCTGTTAAAAAGGGAAATTAGCCTGGTTTGACATGTTCTGTTCTTGACTAACTCAAGTGGACTGCTTTTTATCACCATACCATCTTCTAGGTATTTAAAAATTGTTTACTAACTCATTCCAGACTTTTTGGAAATGAGAGTGAGTGGTTTATAGCCTCCTGGGGTGTCATTATTCCTTTTTAAAGATCAGCACAATAGTCACCTTTCTCCTGTGCTCTAGGGCTCATCCTGTTCTATGTGACCCCTTTACAATAACCATTAGTGATAGACAGATTACTTCATCTTATTCCTTGAATAAGTTCAGGTGAACTTTATGAGGCCCTGATGGCTTGTATGCAGCTGACTCATCCAAGTATTCTTTCACTTGTTTTTTTCCTGTTTTGGCCTGCAGTCCTACCTAATTTAAAAATAATTCAGCTAATCAGCTGGTCACAAACAGCTTTTTTTAGGGGCTGTATTAAGAGACATGCCAGGCTTCTCTGCATCATTTCTTACTTGCTCTCTTTTCCTGTTTAGTAACAGATCAAGACTTTCCTTTTTTTTCCTCTTATCAGAATGTATTCATAGAGCTTTTCACTGTTCCCATTTCACAGAATCACAGAATCACTGCAGCAGCTCTGCTTCTATACCCACTTGCTTGTCTTATTCCTTTGTACTTATCCTTAGCTATGCATTTGTGTTACTCCTTTCTGTAGTTTCCACTTTTTAAAGTCCTCAAAAAGCTACTGATGCAGTTGAAATTGTATCTTTATTTGCCTGGTGTTCTTCTACATAGCTTACTGTAGTGTTAACACAGTGGACTTTTAGGACCTGCTCACTTTTCTACTCCTGCTGAAATACTTGCTTGTCTACATGAGAGATTTTAGTTACCCTATTGGTTTTTCTACAGTTCTGGGTAACTAAAATTTACCATTGCCACCACATATTATTGTTTGCATATTTTGTACAAACGCTCATAAAAGCTTCTTCTAGTTCTTATTAGTGATTGGATGGCCCATAGCAGATCTCTGTCCTAAGCTTCTTAGAGGTCGACTGTGTCACAGCATCTGAACAAAGACTTACAGTTCTTTCTGTTCCCCTGCCTCCTTGCATTTGCCTGCAGTGATCAACACATCACTCCTGTATTTACATTTTTCTCTACTTCATAACTGATGTTTCCGATTCTCATGCTACAGCTAAGGACAACACATTTTTCAGTTAGCTGAAGGCATATGCAACCAGACCTCTCCAAGTCTGCTTAAAAGGCCACTGTCAGATTATTTAATAGTTTGGGATAACTTAACTCCATTTTGGTATAATCTCAGCCACAGGCATTCCTCCATACCTCTGTGGGGCTGTTTTGGATCAATGTGCGATTCAGCCTGAACATGTTGAGCACAATTTGGCCCAAAGCCTTTTTGAAACTGTAACAAGATGCACAGACTCTTAGAGAGGGATGTAACATGGCTGTTGTCAAAACCAAAGAGCAATCCATTCCAACGTGTAGCAGTCTCACCTTAGAGAAAAACACCCAGAGACACCACAATATGTGAAGATGTGATACCCATCATATGCTGTGTCCTGATGCTTCGCTGAAAGATTAGCTCTTTTTCATCTCAGAGAGAAACCATGACTCCTTCACCTCTGCCAGCCCCTTTCTGGGGGTCATCCCACAAGTCATCACTAAGCCCGTGGACAGGCTTAGCAGGACACCAGCATGACTTCAGAGGTACACTTATGCTCCTCAGGTTACAGACATGTCAGTGCAAGATTGTTTCATTAGGGCTGGCTTGAGCTCTTACTGAACTTAGGACCTTAATGACATAATCAGGGCAGGACTGGGCCAGGGGAAATAGAGTTAAGTACATGCAGAAGCCCTTAAAGGGCTGTAGTCGAGACTACAATTCTTGTTTGTCCTGGCACGTCATCTGTGACCCATCCCATTGTTCAGAGCTTGATGCTTATTCATTTCCTCTTTGCTAGTGTTTTCATGTATTTTTATTTGTGTCTTTTTTGTTTTAAAGAAACAATAAAAATAAATTCCTTTGGGCTACAGAGTATGGATCAACACAATCAGGTCAAGGGACTGCTTTTAATCTCAGCACTGTTCTATTTACTTGTCCTTACATCATTAAACTACACTGACTCCTTGCAAATGAAGCTCACACATAAATTGGAGCTCTTCTCTTCTGCCTTGTGTAATGTTTCTGTAATGGAAGAAAAGTGTGTGCTTGGAAGTGAATGAAGGGGTGAAGGAAGAAGGGAAGATTTGCTTTCGTAATGAAGACAGTAACATAACTTCCTCAGACTCCTCTCTCCTTCTCTAACATGGGAACTATAGGGATGTGTTATAGTGGAACAGACAGGTGGTTCTGCAAACTAAAGCTGCGGTCCAGGCATATGTCTTTTTCCATCAAAAGGCTGAAATGCAGTCTCTTTGTAGAGCAGCTGCAGTTACTTGACAGTCAGGCTGAAAATTAGCAGAATTAATAGGTATTTAAACAATGCCATGTCACTTTGGTTAAACATTAAAGACTGGGAGGGCCATGCAAATTCTACTTTGGTTATTGCAGTTCCACTAAGAGTGTAAAAAAATGTGATGTGATCTCCCTTGGGCAGAGGCAAAACATATTTGAAAGCTGCTGTTTTGAATCAGAATGGCATGCTTATGGAAAACAGAAAATATAGATACCACAAAAATGTGATGGGTACCAATAACAGCAAACATCACACAGTAAACCATAAACTCATTTTTACATTTTAAAATGTAAAGAATTCAAGTCAGAAGATTAGTTTAGGGAAGGGATTTAAAGAATGTTAAAAAAAACCCAAACAAACCCCAAACCGCTGTTCTTTTAGCCCTTATAAAATTTGCCAAGAGCTCTTTAAATAGAAGCTAACAAAAATATTTACGCTTTTGACAATTAATAAAACATATGTCCTTCTGTATATAGTATAATAATAGTAAAATTATGCTACAGAGACAGAAGATGTCAGACTTTCTTCTAAGTTAAATCTATAGCCATATTAAATGAAGTAGTACTTGATCTCATTTTTGAATAATGGGATACAGAACCACCTCGATCTTTTGGCTACTGGCCCCTATTCAAGACACATATGTAGTGACTGGTGCCACTACTGGTGTGGACAGGCAAGAGTTCCTTAAGCAGAGACTGAAAAATTTGGAGGAGTTTACATTCAAGAGGTGATTAGTAAGAGGGGATATGATAAATGTACAAAGAGAGTGGGTGGGATAGACAAGAGACAGAGGAATTAATATTCACATAGTCTTTAAAAAAGGAGTGTAGAAATTCAGTGAAACTCAACAGCAGGAGCAAATGTAACAGTGATAAGGGGAAACACTTCTTCACACAGTATGGCAGCTAGACATGGAAGCCCCTTGTTAGAGGATGCTTTACAAGTTAGGAGTTTATCAGGATATATGTAGAGAGCACGAACATGCCAAGTCATCACTGTGAATGTTAAAGAAAGCCAGGATCCAGAGCAGTTTCCTGAAGTGATGGGGGAACGTTGTTTCTCCCCCAGAGGTGGTCCATCACCCACCTCCTACTGTCAGCTGCAGGACCCCTGACCAGAGGGCCCCACAGTGGGATGGGCTTTGGCAGGTCCTCTCTCCTACTTGGCAGAGTCGGTGGGATTAGTCTGAGTCTTCTTTAGTTCCCACTGCAAAGTGGCTGGTGCTGGACTGACTCCCTGATAGGGTTGGGGACTGTGTGAACCATGGGGAGAATGATTCCTTCAGCCTGCAAGATGCCCTTCACAAAGCAGGCAAAAATACCTCATCTCCACACAGGCAGAAAACCTAACACTAGTCATTTTGCTGGGAAACTCAATGTTTCTCTGAAATGAGAAACAAAGTGAAATTCCACTCCTTTCCTAAAGGTCCCCTATGCAGATGCTGATGCAGAAACCTTCAGGCTTCGATTTTGACTTTTCATGCTAAAGTGGAGCTGCCTGGGAGCTGTAGAGTATCCGTGCTCCAGAGAAGACCCATGATGGAATTTGCATTCCAGGAATCTGTGACCCATTTCCATGACATTGCCCTGAAGTTTGCTATTGGGAAGCAATTCTTCACTCTGAAATCCCTTATCTTGAGGGAGAATGTAATATTTATGTTTTTTCCCCTTGTTTACTGCACATGCTGATAAGCAGCTCTGGGACCAAGGAGCTGTCAGATTCTATCCCTTTTTCTTCTTAAGGGCTGACTAATTAAAAAAAAAAATAAATAAAATAAATAAATCATTAGTTGAACTCTCAGTAACTGTTTTAAAAATTCATTTGGTGTTGGAAAGGTTAATGTCCAAAGTAGTTCAGGATTCAGATCTCAGCAGGTCTGATGGCTGTCTGGTTTCTCCAGGGAAAAGCTAAGTGGGACACCTGAGGGGAGGAGGTATTGGTCATTAATCCAGGAGTCAGCAGCTGGCCAAGTCCAGTGATCTTAGTGGAAACAAAACATATGCATAGTGTGTGGTTTCTTAAAGCCTAGGTTTCTTGCCTGGCCTGCCAGTCTGAAGAATTGCTTGCTCTTGTGAGTTTAATAATAAAATGGATGCTAGGGTCAGGGAATAGGGCAGTGCTTTAACCATCCAGCTGGGAGACCTAAGGATGCCTCACAGGAATTAGCTGGACAGGAGGATTTTGATGGATTTTATGTGAAATTGATGAAAAATAATTGCTTTTGGAGAAAGGTCACATGCAACGCCAAAGTAGGCAGTCATCTTTGTTACTGATGTGTCTTCTCCATGTAGAAACATGGGTGGGGAAAGAGAGACCTCTGACTTTGACTAATGATCTGTCAGAAGGACTCCATGATGGGGCAACTTGTGAACATAGCACAATTGGTTTAGGGGAACATTTCTTTTTGTTTGATGAAAGCAATACTATCTCAGTATATATATTGGTAGCCTTATACTCCTCTCCTGATTCTCCACTCATTTAATTGCAATTGCTACTCTTTACATGCAACATAGGAGAAAAAGCAAGCTAGGCACATCAGAAGAAAAATGTATCATTACTGGGATTAGAGCATTTTGTACAAAAAGACATGCAAAGGTATTGTGATTAATGGTCCAGCAGTTGTGCTCTTCCTGCTAAACTACCATCCTAGCTGATCTCATCTGTATTTTCCAGTAACACTGTGAAGTTAGAGTACCTCATTGACTGCAGTTTAACAGAACTTTGTCCGTGGCAGCTGTCTGTGGACATGTCCTCCGCCCACCACAAATAAAAGGTAGTTTGAATTAGCTTAGTCCTTTGTCTTTGGAGTTAAACTAATTTCAGTTGCCTTATATCTACTGTGGACTCTGAGGTCCATGACAGCACCATACAGGGAAACCTGTCTGTACAGAGGATACCAGCCCCCAGGGAGATCTTGCAGTTCAACATTTTCTGACTTCCAGTGCCAGGCATTTGGCATAACCTGCCTTTTCTTCAGTGAACAACAAGCAGGCAAATATTAAAACAAGTTATTTCCTGATCATGTGAATTGGTGCAGCCTATTTTTCTATGGGATTTCTGTATCTCATCTGTATAATGACAGCCAGTACAACCATTTCCCATGATCTCATGTTTCCATGCATTCCCTGAAATACTTCAGACTTTCAACTCTTTACCAGTAGTCCCCTAACTCCTGGGGAGCCAAAAGCAGTAAGAGACACAGCCTGTTTTGAACCATGTGATGTTGACTGGCTCTCTGGGATATATTTGTTCCTTGCCAGCTGGCAAACAAACAGGACAGATAATTACTGTCTCACCTTGTAGTTCTTCCCTCAGTCAGAATACTAACTGGAGTCTTCATCCTCCACCAAGGCCCTGTTTTTCGCTGCTTTATGGGAACTTATCTTTGATATCTCTCCCACTTCATCAAATGTAACTGAAAATAGCCAGTGGATTCAGAAACTGTAGGGCAGGAGACAACTGAGGGAGGAGGGAACTGACAGCAACTGCAGCATGACAACTGTGCAGCATAACCAGCTGAAAAATTAATGTCTTCAGAAAAATACCACCCAAACATATTGGCCTTGAGTGCACAACTTTCCCCAGGGAGAGCACGTAGGGAAGAAACCACTACATGGGATGGATAAGTCACATGGATTCATGGGCAACTGGAAGATGTTGAGGTTCCCTTATGATTATGATATGGGGAATTTGTATTGAACTTTGGGCTTGTCAGTGTGATAGTTGTCATCAGCACTAAATTAGCTTGAATGTAACCACATATATTTAGGAAATGAAAAAGATGTAACAGTTGCAGCTGGCATTTGAGTGAAACATTTTGTTCCCTTTCAGAGCTGTTAATTGACAAACTAATGGACCTGCTTGGAATTACTTAGATCTCAAATACTTTTAATTGGAGATTGACAGACACAAAAGGGTAAATCAGTGCCACTGCTATCTGTAAGACAGTAAGAATAGAAGCTGGATAAGGCATGGATACTGGTCTGAGGAAAGTCCCAAGGTTCTACAGTAAAGTATTAGTAAATTTTAGTAAAAAAGAAAAAAATTCTTATTAGTGTTTCCTTGCTTCTAATTCCTGTTGGCTGCTGTCCACTGACAATCTTTTGGTAAGAGGTTTACAGCCTGACTGGTGGCATTTCTGTGTGCAGGTGATCAAAGCGTGGGTTAGCCACCATAATGCTTCTTTATATTTGCATACAAATCACTTTAGTAACAGGAGCTTGCTTCAAAAACTCTGCAAGTGTGAATAAAAGGCTTACCTCAAAGATGCTGGCAGATAAACATTCATTGCTTCTGTGCAGAAGAACCTGCAGTATTCAAAACATATGCTGATGACCATGATATAAATTCCTGGAGGAAGGTACTGAGTTGAAAGGGATCCAGGAGGATCATTGAGTACAATTTCTATCTATGCACAGGACAACTCTCCCCTCACCCCCTACCCCCCCAAAAAATAATCAAAAAGTCACACCATTTGTCTAGATGCTTCTGAATTCTGTCAGGCTTGGCACCATGACTACTTCCCTAGGGAGCTTGTTCAGTGCTCCACCACCCTCTGGTTGAAGAACCTTTTCCTAATATCCAATCTAAACCTACTCTGGCAGAGCTTCATGCTGTTCCCTTGGGTCCTGTTGCTAGTCCCCAGAGAGAAGAGGTCAGCTCCTGTCCCTTCAGTTCCCTTGCTGAGGAAGTTATAGACGACAATGAGGTGTCTCCTCAGTCTTGTCTTCTCCAGGCTGAGCAGAGCAAGCGACTTCAGCCATTCCTTATACAGCTTCCCCTCTAGACCCTTCACTGTCCTTGTGACCCTCCTCTGGATGCTGTCCAACAACTTCATACCCTTCCTATGTTGTGGTGCCCAAACCCACACATAGTACTCAGTGTGAGGGCCCACCAGCACAGAGTAGAGTGGTGTTATCACCACCCTTGACTGGCTAACAATGCAGTGCTAGATGCATCCTAAGACACAGTCGGCCCTTTTGGCTGCAAAGGCACACTGCTGACTCAAGCACAACCTGCCATCAACCAGAACCCTCAGATGTCTCTAGGCAGGGCTGCTCTCCAGCCTCTTGTTCCCCAATCTGTGTGTATATCCAGGGTTACCCTGTCCCAGAGCAAAATCCGGCCTTGTTAAACTTTGTGTGGTTGGTGATTGCCCAGTCCTCTAGAATGCCAAGACCTCTCTGCAGAGCCTTTCTGGCTTTGAGGGAGTCAACAGCTCCTCCTGTAAAAGAGGAGATTTACCAGGCTGGAAAAAGAACTACTACTTTCTTTTTAGGCATTTCAGTTGAGCACATCCCTGTAAGAACAGGCTTGCATGAATTTTGAAATAATTAGAAGTAACAAATGATGGCATTGCTATTTTTATTGCCATAGTTTCTACAAACCAAATTCATACAAAGCCCATTGTGACTATCTCTTTTCATTACAGTAAGACAGAATATAGTCAACTTCTGCTTTCAGTTACAGCTATATAAATCTAAAGTACCTTGCCAGTAGTATTTGTATATGCTGGAGTGACTGTTCTATAGGATTATTTTCCCAGAAAAAGCAAAGTGATAATTCATCCATGTGACTTTGGAGGGCAGATTCCAAATAAGTTGAAAGAGCAGCTAAAAATGGAGCATACAATGAGTAGGAAAAATACAAGGAAATAAGAAAATATCTTTAATATATCCAGTCTTGAACATAAGTATGTGTTTACATGTAAGCATATCGAAAAGATCTGTTTGCAATCAGCTCCTTTGTCACTTACTGCTTGAGTGCTAGATTCGGAGAGTCTGCTGCCATGAGATGATGTGTGAGGAGTAGTACAGAATGAGGGAATAGATCTGAAAGCATTCAAGACACAGCAGCCCTGGGGAGAAGGCTTCTCAGGCAGCTGTTTGGTTTTGGAGGTGCTCGGGCACTTCGTCAGGGGAAGCCAGATTAGGTCTGATAAAAGAGAGAGACAAAGAGATAAGGCTATTTTCTCGTTTGTTTTTGGTTCTCAGGCAGCACCCCAGCACAGGCAGAGTTACTCTGACCTTGGCATTCTTGTAGATGGGAGGTGATGGGGGCTCGGGAGCTGGCGTATGGGCGACTGGAGCCTATGGCACTGGGAGTCTTTGCCAATGGGCTGCACACGTGGCTCTGCTCTCACAGCAGAGAGAGGTTTCCTAGTGGGTGGATGAAGGCCAGCCCTCTCTCCATGCTTTGCAGCCGCTGTGTGCTTTGGCGCAGTCCTGAGGCTCCCTTGTTGACGGAGCACAGGTGCCACGGAGGCTTTCAAGGAAAAGTTGTTATTTGGAATGAAAGCAATTCCTGCAGCCTGGAGGGACACTGTGCAGGGAAGTCTCCAGGCCCTGGCTGAGCCAAAAGAACACATGCCAATTTGGCATTTAACACATAGAAAGACATGCACAACCTATGTTTTTATTAATTACAAATATTAGAGGGTTGAAAATATGTGGCTTGGTACCAAAATGGGGAGTAGCTAAAGCAACTGCATTGGAACTATATGCATGCAGAAATACAAACCAGCCAACAAGAAAGAATATAGCAAACTAATGGAAATCTTTGAGAGGAAAAGTTTCCCATGGATTTGCAAGAGTTACAGCTGGAAAAGACATGATGTTCCCTCCCTTTGCCAATACTAAACAGTTTTGCATTGCTACATGCTTTCAGCACGTGCACTGTGCTGTGTAGAGCTGGTTGAAACGTTCAGTGGGAGCATAGGCCAAGATGTCATTATGTTTGGTATCATCAGGTGCATTTCCACAATACATGGGTAGATAGAAGAGACAGCACAGAGTCCAAAGCTTGGCATCCGGTAAAATATGATCATTTCTTCTCTGTCCATTTGCTTACTGTTTTTGAGCTGATCCTGCTTTCTGCCAGCACACTATACATTTCTCATACAGCTCCTCTGCACTAACTCATAAAGTCTTCCTTGACTATTCAGGATGATGGTGTCTGAGTCACACACTGCTGTTTCCATCTTGATCAGAGAGATGAAATATTTACAGCTGTAGTATACCAGCCCTCCAGAGGACTATTGATTCCTTTCTCAAAGTCTAATCATGCCTTTTTCCACTTCCCCCCTACATGCAGTCAATGTATTTGAGAAGGCCACCTGCAACATCTCCCTCCAAAAATATCTAAAAGAAAGTAACAGTGAAATAAAGCGGGGGCTTTAGGTTATATTCTAGTGCTCTCACTCCTCTGGCTCAGACCAGGAATGCATGGGGGCAGGAAAGGTGGTGAAGTAATATGTATTCATCTCATTTTTCCTATTGTATTCACTGGGAGAAGATTTTTTCCCCCCCTTTCAACTGTTGAAAAAAATAATCCAAGGAGGCCCCTCTTCCCTCTTGTCCCTTGTAGACTGAGTTCACTGTTGTGCAGGCTTAGCCCAGAGGCTCCTTAAGGAGGGAGGCAGCTTGCTAAGGAGAAGCCAGCACAGGACTATGGGTCTCTGAAATGGGCTGCTAGAAAAGCAAATGGAGAAGGCAGGAGTTTCTTTTGGCAACTGGATTTCAGGGAAGTTAAACTGGGTGGGAAAGTGCATTAGGGTGGCTTAGATAGTCCTTGCATCGCCTTGGTGCCTGAGGCTGTTAAGCAGCTGTATAAGCAGAGAACAGAAGGATGATTTCTTCTCCACAGAAGCTGGCACTGAAGCCATGAAAGATGTGTATGGCTGGAGGATGAAGAAGGCAGTGAATCTCTTCAATGCAAAGGTCATTGGGGGATACTTTTTCACAGTTTTTGTGTTTGCACTACAGAGCTCTGACCCTCACTGGAGCAATTAAAATGACACATGAGTAGACACGGGGAGCGTGTGGGAGGAGGTGTCTCTCTGGAAACACTGATGGGTCAGTTTGCAAGTCATGCAGTCCTGGCCTAAAGATGTTGCATATACATCACAAATCAACTCCTGCTGGTCTCACCACACAGGTAGGCACATCCTTGGCTCAATGGCACTTTTTCTGCAGCCAAGATACCCACAGACAGCCCACACAACCCAGATTGTTTCCCCAGGTTTCCAGTCTGGGTTCAGCTTCTACTGTTCCCCACAACTCTGGCTCCCCAGCGATGCTGCTGATTCCTGGCATATGAATTCTGACTATCTGAAAAGAGACGATGAAATCTCACAGGTTTCCAGTCCTCCAGTGGTTCGTGATTACAAAGATCTCCCAAAAAGAAACAGCTCAGTCCAATTCACCAGAGATGGATTCCTTGGGAAAGGGGCCAGAAAGCCAGCATGCTTGGCACAACATGAGCCAGAGCATGGCAGGAGAGCTAGGGAGCAATTATGGAGAAAGTCTGGCTTGTCTTCTCTCACCCCAGGGTGAGACACAGGTGCTCAGTGAGGCTAAAATCTCTGGGATAAGAATGTGATGTTAGGTAAGTCCCTGGGCAGTAGAAGGGAAGCAAAATGTTTCGACACCTTATTGCTTGCCAAATACAAGCAGAAACTTACGGAAAGCAATAGAAGATACCTCCTAGTATCTGTGGAGGTAGAAAGTCCAGTTTCAAGACCTTGCCTCCAAAGATGGAGATGCTAAGTGACAAAGGTCTTCTGGGAAGAATGTAATTTCTTCACCTTTCCTTGTATTTAACAAAGAGCCGAGTAATTTCAGATGGCAGCCCCCTTTATTTCTTTTCAAAAAAGAAGAATTCTATCCTGAGCTGACATCTATCTTCCCAGCATGGAGAATATCAGCTGGTTCAAGCACAAAGGAGTCATTTTGTCACACCAAGATCATGCCAAAGAGTACCTCACATTCCTCTGACTACATAAAGCGTTGCTTGCATTACGTATGCTACAGAAATTCTCAGACAAGCAGTGGTGAAGGCTCAGTATAGAACAGACCATAAGCATCCCTGGGTGAAGGGCTGTGATTTGTAGCTGAGGCCTGGGAAACAAAGCTCTGGAGGTAAGGTGCAGGGCAGCATGTATTTGGAAACACATTTTGAAGACTCCCTTGACAATAACAAAAACACCAGAGACAGTGATTATATACTGGTTTAGTTCATTCCAGAAGGTTTGTAATAGTCACAGCTTGACTCAGGATGGCTAAGTTTCTCACACAGCGACAACACTCATTCATCTGTCATGTTGATAGGAAATCACACAGCAAATTCAGAGACAGGGAGCAGCTTTTCCATTGCAGTCCCATCTGGAGGGATCCTGGGTAAATCTCACACTAAATATATGTGAGTGGGGGGCAGATACTGTGAGGTACCAAAGATCCTTCACTGCAGTGGAAACAACAAGGTGCTGAGAAAACTCAATGCCTTTAATGTTTAGACTGACAGATATTTCTAAATTTCCTCTATTTTGTGGAAAATGACACAGGTTCCAGAATCAGGCTCTGTAATAATTTGTTTCTGTATTTTAAGTTTTCTTTTTTGCCTCCTTCCTTTACCACTTATAGTCTTCTACCAATGGAGCATGCATTCTATTATAGAGCAATTCTTTGTAAGTGTTAAATTCCAGAAATTTTTTTCAGTAAATCAAAATTCAACATTTTAAATCACTGTTGCCTAACAAGTCTTTGACTGGATTTAGCTTTTCAGTATTTTAATCTATGATCTTTTAGTATCATTTCATCTAGTCTACTGCCTTCTTGCAAAAAAAAGGGTGGAAAGAAATCAAACAAGAGGAAATAAAAGAAAGAAATCTTTGCTGCTTTGTCTTTTCAAGTATTCACTTCTATTTTAATGCCTCCCCACCCAGAAAAAAAGGATAAATAAAATATCTGAGAGGATATGGAAACAGACATGAAAACTGGAAATTTTCTCTCATTTCTCTCCTCTCTGTTTCCTTTATCTGTGGGAAAAAGGAGAGTAATATGAGCCTTTGTCCCTCTGCTTCTCCTTCACAAAGATCAGAGAAGTTTAAAACCAGTGAAAATCAAAACCTGAGATTGAAAGTCAACAGAGCTGTTTGGATTATTTTGTTTCAAATATTTTTGGCAGAAAAATGTATTACTTGGCAGGAGAAAACTTTGTCTTGTTCCATTTATTGGTCAGGTCTATTCATTAGCAGTGTGTTAGAAGTTAAGCACCACTTGTGTAGGCCAGATTATGATGCTTGATAATTAGACCCATCCCACTGAACCTCTGGGATTTTCTGATTTGAACCTAAACCAATAGGATTTTCTATTAAAAGAAGGGAGAAACAGAGATTGAAATATCTGGTGAGACTGAAGTGTGTGGACTGACACTGGAGGCATTAGCTTTGGCAGGAGGAGTGCCTGCAGTCTGTGACTCCCCCAGTCCTCCAGAAGGACTGGGCTTTTCTTCCCCAAAAGGTTTCTGCCTGCAGAAATTTAGAAAATCCTTCTATTCTGGAAGCGAGCTGGATGCTGTATTTAGAGGTTCACACTGCAGACAGGGTTTTATTTTGTACTAATGACAGGAGAGGTTCCTGCTGCCATTACTGGCCATGGAGTCTGAAGGAGCCTATGCAGCTCTGCCCAAGGGTAACACTCTTGTTACGGGGCACAGAAGAGCCCAAAATTCATGTACCAGAATGTCAGAGCAACATGTCATTTTATTCCTATGCTGCTCACACAGTAAGGAAGATATTTATAAATCTCTGAGTAACAACTCAAACTAACTATTCTCCCTTTATCTGTTCTCACTTCTACATCTGTAACACTGAATTACCCAGAGGCACTTAGAGGTAAGTTCCCCTGTGCTGTGTCCTTTTTGGCTGGTCCCTCCTGTCTGGGACCTGATGGATGAGGTGGGTGCCAGCATGAAATAAACTGGTATGGAGAGAAGGAAGGAGAGGAGAGGAGAGGAGAGGAGAGGAGTATGACCTCTTTGCTGCAGTGAGCACCAAACACAGATCTCCTGGCTCTCAGGTGACCATGTCACCTCCAGTTCCTAACTTTTATTATAGCATCACATCACTCTATGCCCCTGGGAACTTCATTCAACCTCATTTTTCCAGTTCCTTCTACTGTAAAAGGCTGACAAAGAGACTTGCCAGCCCCATGCAGGATTAAACATGTGCAAAGTTTGATGAAAAGGCAAGGTGTGAATGTTGACTGCTGTCAGCAAAGGAAACAAGGCAGGTTAGCAGTTTAGGATACCACCTACAACTTCTGTACTTATTGCAGCAGGGGACAGTGAGCTGGGCTCTTGGTTCCAGGATTATATTCTACTCACTGGATTAAGATAATGTACTGGAGTAATTTTGTAGTACATCAGAGATGTACAGATGGTAGTGATGGACACAACAAATATTGAAGACAATAACTTAATATTGGGCTAGCCATGTCAAATTCTATCCCACTTCAGCTGCTTTCTAGGAAAATAGATTTCTGGTTTCGAATATGAGGATTAGCAGCAGCAGATTTAGAGCTTAAAATGAAGTATGTATTTTAGATTTATTTAAAGGCCTTTGACTCCCAAACACTTTGCTTTAATATATCGCTTTCTAGGCTGACATGGCTTTCATTTTTCATTACTACTTTACATTCCAATGTTTGAACGGTTTATGCAGGGGAAACCTGAGTTTTTCAAAAGCTGAAATTTTTCTGCTGCTGCTATTTAAGCAATGCTTTCTTTTCCTCTCTCTCTGTAACAGGTTCTGAGCAGAGAGAACTGTAATTCAGAACAATTCAATTTTCTATCATTTAAGAAGCAAGACACAGTAATGGCTTAATCCTGATTATACACAGCCATTTGTGAGGACTTACTTCCAGATGTTCATGTTTTGTTTTGGTTTTTTGTTTCTTTTTTTCAAATGTTATTAATTTCTTTGGACTTTGTGCTAGAAAAGAAATCTCTGAAATCCCCAGGATAAGAGCACTGATTGTCTGACTGAAGTCATAATGTTACTCTAAAGTTCTAAATACCTGCTGGACAGGTCCAACTCAGGCTGCAGCAACAGTAATTTTTCTATCCTAAATCCTGCCCTGGAAGGAATTTCTATTTGGAGAAAAGAATTTTCCCTTGGACTCCTTTTAGAGCTTGCTAAGTATGGCAAGGTCAGAGCTCTAGGATCTGGTTTGCATCCAACCAGCTTTGACCTTCTGAAGGCATTGGCTGCACTGCCAGCCGATATCATAGTTAAAGATCCGTTAAGATTACTCCTTAAGTTTCAAAGAATTTGAGAAGGGAAATGGGGAAGAAGGCAAATACAGTGTCTGAAAGCCAGAAAAAAAGAAAAAAAAGAATTTGGTAGCAAATGTTCTCTGTAAACCAGATTTTAGACCCTGTGTCTTCCAGAGTCAACTGTCCAAGTCACGCAATCCCTGTAACAGGCCCTTCCTGTCAAACTGTACATTCTGGCTCAGTGAAGCAAGCTGGCTTTTGGGATGGGAGCTGCTCTCCCTAGACCATTTCCAACAAAAAGTGCCACTTTAAAGTGAATTTTGGTGCTATCTTTACACACATTATTGTAATCATCCTTCTGGGAGGGTTCTCTATGTAGAGCAACCAGGAGGTTTATGCTGGGGCTTTGCTGTGTGGATCCAAAGGATAAAATGGAGTTCCCGCAGCTGATGTACAAACAAGCTTTGTAATAAAATTTAACTCTAAACCAAAACAACTTGGTCCTGACAGCTCTTATTGCCTTGGCACAATGTTGTGGAAATACAATTACAAGATTAGACTGCTCTCAGTCTGTTCCAGAAAGAGAGATACAGAGACAACCCCTCAGAACTGGACACAATATTCCAGATGCAGCCTCACTAGGCTAGAGGGGGAGAAGAACCTCTCTCGACCTACTAAGCACACCCCTTCAAATACACCCCTGAATCCCATTGTCTGTCCTGGATGCAAGAACACTCAGAGATTCTTAACTACAGAGAGTTTGGCAGAGGTAAATTTTATCACCCCTCTTGTTGCATTTTATCCTATTAAATATAAATACCAGTTTTCCTTCTTAAATTATAGGTTTGACATATGTAAGATACTTACTTGGCTGATCCTGTTCTTTCTCTATCAAAACAATACTGCTTAGCTCCACAAAACCAGTTTCTGACCTCTCAGGATCATCATCATCCAAAACAGGCAAAGATATTGTGGCCTCAGTATCATTGGCAAAAGATGCAAGTTGAAGCATAGGAGATTCCATGTAAATACAAGAAAAAATCTTTTTCTCAATTCAGGTGCCAGAGCACTGGAACAGACTGCCCAGAGAGATTGTGGAGTCTCCTTCTCTGGAGATATTCAAAACCAGTCTGGGTGCGTTTCTGTGTGACCTGGTCTAGGGAATCCTGCAGTGGCAGGGAGGTTGGATTAGACGATCTTTAAAGGTCCCTTCCAAACCTTAATGTTCTGTGATTCTGTGTGATTCTAATTAAAAATAAACAAGTAAGCCAAATCTTGAGAGCTTCTTGGAAGACTATTTTTAAGCTCAACATTATCTTTTCATCTACATGCTGGTGATCCCAGATACATAGATCAAGATATTTCCTTCACTTTAACAGGTAAAGGTGGCTTCTTGGCTGCAGTCATGAGCTGGCCAGAAAGATTCTGGAAAGTGCTGCCTATAAGGCTGTGTCATGAGCTGCCAAATCTCTCCAAGTACTGTACAGTGGTTCTTGCAGTGATGGTTTTCAGCAAAGTAGCTCATAAGAGCATTATGAGAACTTGATATTGATTATAACATAGTTATACAGTAAAAAATACGGGACTTTTGACTGTATGGTACCTGAAGGCCTCTGCCTGCCGATTTTCACCTGCTTGGAAGGTCTTTTGAGGTGCTCAAATGGCAGGAAGGGCAGATGAATTTGCGTTACTCCAAGAGGTTGTGAGAGAGAGCATGTGTCTGAATCCCACCTCTGCCCCTGAAGGGCTGTGTAACAAATGCACCTTGTCTCAGCTACTGCCAGCAGAACAATCCCACACAGTATATGTCAAGTATTAATTACTTTCATATGCTGCCTGCAAAGATCACTTGTTGCACTGTGAAAAAAACCACAAAAATATTATTCCAGCCTCTGTACGGGTGACTGGGCTGAGTTCCGCAATAAAGCCCTGACTCCAAGCAGAGGTTGTGATTGTGGGGAGCAGAACAAAATAAAGCAAAATAAAACACAACATGCTTTAAAGCAGCTGAATAAAGGCACACAACAGAGCTGCCTGATAAAAGTACTGTTGAATTAATGTAACCTGATCCCTGAGCTAGCTATGGCGATGCATCATATTCATCACCCAGGAGAAAGGGGCCAACAAAGAGCTGGGGGGTTGGTGGCATGGGCAGTGTGCATAATTGTGGAGGCCTGCTGGTAAATGGAAAACATCTGGTTTGTGTTTGAGTTAAGAAGGGATATTTAACTCTATTACTCCGATTTGTATCTGTCCATTACTTATTCAGATTTATTAGCCTAGGCTTGCAACATCAAGGTTATGTGAGGCTACGGCATCTTTGTGTGTTGGGAGCCAAAGAAAGCTTATGTTAAAGTCAGTAAAGTTGCAACAAACACCTACCAGTTTCTCAGTGTTCTGAGCAATAGGATCTGTGAGTTAGCAAGTCTGAGGACCTATGCACATTGGTGCCTGCTGATGTGAACATGGCTGATGCGTGTGTAATGCATTTGGGGTGTCTGAATAGGGAGGTACTTGTGCGTGTGCCCGTGGATACGGACAAGCAGATGTGAATGGACAAGGGTATGTAGCTTGAAAACATTAACACTCTCCAGCCTGAATACAAGACCAGCAATTCACAAATCCAATGACCGGGGGTGCTTTTACTGGCTTTCTTCAATACTAACAACTGCCTCTACCTTACTGTTCTCCTATTGCAGTGCTTTACCCCTTCATACTAAATACTTAGTGCAGAATCCTACCTCAATATCCCCATGTCCTCTGCCTTCTCTTGCCCCACAGCCCATTTCCAATCTACTGTCCTCTTCCAGTGCTCCTTCTTTCCAGTTTCACATCTCTTTATCCACTTTCCTAATGCAACATGTTTACTTCTACATCTAGATAGCCGGCCTCCCTTTTTGCCCTTCTCTGTGTGTGAGACCTGAAGATGTCTGTGGGAAAAAGAGACTCAAGGCATCTCAAACCAGATGTCCATGCTGAGGGGGAACTTCAGAAATGGGGCTGAAGATGACTTGAACTAGCTGACCTGATCTGACAGCCTTGGGACCATTATTTACAAATTAAGGGCACCAAACTGCACTGCACTGATCCTGCAGTGGGACTGTGGGACTATTCTTCTCTCAAACTCCCATCAGCTTCTAGCTTGAAAGTATTCACTCTGGAAGAAGAGACACTGATGGGTTTCTTAGGTGATCATCTGCACTGTAGGAATTGCAAAAGAATGAAACCAAGTAGGTCACAAACCACCCCTAGGCTGCAATTATTATCCAGCACTGCCCTGTGAATCCCCATGAGGAATGAACACACCAAATGACGAGTGCCACTGATTTGTGAGATAGTCCCCACTCTGGTTAATCAATGATGATTTCAAAGATTGGTAGTCAGTTCCTGGCAGGTGTAAGCCTATATTTAATATTTCTCAGTGCCAACTGTTATTTAAATGAATATAAGAACCCTTTTTCTTTCAATTCCTTTTAATTCCTCCAAGATATTAGCTATGATTAATCATTTTTATAACTTCTGAAATGAAATTCCTTCAATAAATACACTTTTCCTGAATAACTCATTTACAGTGCAAAAACACCTTCTTCCCAATATTTTTCACTTCATAGAACAAAACCATATGAAGTGGTTATGATTTACATGGTCAGCTCTGGCAGGTTTTTTATATTTATTTGGGTTGCAATATATAAATCAGTGCTGGGCCTTTCTCCAAAAATGAGTTATTTGTTATCTTGCTACATGTGTGTTTCTGGGTCAAAATTTGATAAGGTGTTTTTAGCATTATTGCATAGGGTAGGTAGAGTTTACATTGCTCTGTGCCAGCTTCCATGTTTTGACTGCAGAACATTACCTTACACTACATTTTATCACAACTAATCTCTGGAAGTTCAAAAATTTTCCCAACTCAGAAATAACATGAGTAACTGTGAATCACAGTTTTCTTCAGGGACAGCCCCATTTGACTGAATATCTTATGAACATATGTGTGATCAGGATTAAAATTTTTCTGGTGATTTAGAGATGCATGAATATGTCTTCCTTAGAAAAATGATGTTCTTTAAGTCTGTAGGAATTCTAATTCCTTGCACAGGAAGGCTTCTGTAGGACCAGATTTTAACTTTAACTAGAGATCTGTGGGACCTCTGGAAATGCCGTAGTAGGCCCCTCTAGTCTAACATTTATAATAATGATTTCAACAAATACAAAGTCCATGGTGGTTATATGATACTATTGCTGAATTGGCCAGGAATTTTCCTTATCAATTTTAAGTATCACGCTTGGGCATTTCCATCCTTTGGTGCAAGCTTGAGTTACAGGTGATGCACTAGACACAGTCCAGGAAGAGGACTTTGGTGGCTTTATAAATTCAAGCCACCAGTAAAGTAGTTGACTGGTGGACTTACTGAAAGCCTTCTTTGTCACTAGGACACCGAATTAGAGCTGCCACTCAGGTTTTCCTTAGTTTCACTTTTGTAAACAGGGTCATGAGGAAGTCCTTCATCTCTATTTTCAGACACAGCTGCCCTCCTATGAGATCTGATGAAATAAGCAAATCTAAACTTTGGAAAATCATACCTTCATAGAGACTTAATTCTACCCTATTGACTTGTATCTGTATGGACCTCCTAAGCTAAGGCTTTTTCTTCAGATATGTCTCTTTTGTGGGAATGTTGTGTAAATATATTAATAGCACCCAGAGGATTTTAGCTTAGTCCAGAACTCATTGTCTCCAGCAGGACAACTAGTGGGCAACTTGTGCTTATTAGCAAGGTGGCGTCACTCATTACATGCAGAGCTCTTCAAAATTTCCATTGTGAAAAATCCTCTAATTTAAACAAGGACTTGTTATGGATTTCCCCAAAGGGAATTAACAACAAAATACTTATACTAATGTTAATATCACACAGAATCACAGAATATTAGGAGTTGGAAAGATGTCGAAAGATCATCTAGTCTAACCCCCCTGCCACAGCAGGATTCCCTAGACCAGGTCACACAGAAACGCATCCAGATGGGTTTTGAATACCTCCAGAGAAGGAGACTCCACAACCTCTCTGGGCAATCTGTTCCAGTGCTCTGGCACCTGAACTGGGAAAAAATTTCTACGTGTATTCACACGGAATCTCCTGTGCTTCAGCTTACAGCCATTGCCTCTTGTCCTGTCACTGGGCTTCACTGAGCGGAGCCTGACCCCATCCTCCCAACACAGCAAAGCAAAAATGGCTTATATTTTGTCCAAACCCTGACATTTATAACTCCACTTTCTCAGAATCTTTCATTCTAAATCTGATATTTTTACTCTTCATGCTGCCGTCAGCATATCAGCTCATTTTGTGCAACAGAGCTTTTCCACTGCATGAACCCCCAGAATGTTTTTCTGCCAGAATTTAGCTCAAGTTCTAGTCTGAGCTCAGGGTCTGTGTCTAAATAGAACAACATGCCAGTATTGCTTGTGTTTGGTCTTTTCACTGTGAAAAAGGTTTGTTTGATTCAGTTTTCACTTGACAGAGATCTTTTCCTCCCCAGCAGAAATATTCTTAGATCTCTTTCTCACTTACTTCTTTCACCTTCAGTTTCGCTTTTCATTAATCTGTTTGTTATCTCTGGAAGAAAACCCTTGAAGTTCCCCCATGCTTAAATATCTTTGATATGCCAAAGTTTCCTTTTGTATCCCATACTCCTGCTCCTTATGTGGGCAGCTTTGTCTGCTGACTCCCTAACAGCAGTCAGCACTATATATGTCATTGATCAAAAGTGGCGAGAGGAGAAGAGTGCAAAACCAGAAAGAAGCAAAATACCTAGAAGAGGTTTGGTTTGGCAAGTGATTCAAAGCCTCATATCTAATCAGTCATAACCTACCCTCTGTTACTAACATGTTTCACTACAATTTACATTTAAACAGTGTTAAATGAAGACTTTAATCTTGACTGTTCTTCCTCCTCTCCTCCCCACTACCCCAAAGAATGTCTTTTCCTGCCACTTTCACCTAGTGCTACTTGTATAGAAACAGGAGACATTAAAATGCCCATGCCTGATGGCTCTGTTTTAAGTCCATGCATGAAACCATTGCTAATTGATGGGTTGTGTAGGCAAAGCCATGACAGCAACAATAAGAAGAGAAACACCATTATAAGGAAAAATGTAAGTCACTGCAACAGATAATGCTTTATGGCCAAGAGGCTGAAGGTGTGAAACATTTGTTGCACTCTATGGAGAAGAGGCTGAAATTGGGGGATATTTCTTAATGTGGATTTACAAAAAAGTAGCCCTAACAATAATTCAGATGATGGGATGTGGGTTTTGTTAGGAAAAGGATTCCTAGGGCCCCATCCTGTTGTGTACTGAGCATGTCATCATCTCTTCCCAGTACATTAGCCCACTTCCATGGGTAACTGTGATGCAAGGTGACAGTTGGATCCTTCTGCTCCCAATGGTACCTGGATCAGGTTGTCTTGGTATTTGGAAACTCCACATTTGGTGCAACACCAAAAATCCATCAGTATCTGCTAATTAATGATGTGCACAAATAGTGTGTACAAACCAGAAGAGTGGGTGTCTCAAGGAGAGGGGGAGGTGTTAATGCAAAAATGAAGTCTTAACTACTTATGTGTTTCTGCTTGCCTTCACACACCCCCACACCCAGGAAGAACTGAATTTTTCTCTCTGTTTAAGGCAAATGTCTCCCCGGGAAACTGAAAATATTAAATTCACTAAAGTTCTTGCTTTCTGATGGAGATTTTTCGCCTCATGCAGTATTTAGTAATTTCTCAAACTTAGAAAATGTCATCACTGTGCACAGTTATCTGTTATCTGTTGCATCTTGCTTTTGTGGTATTTACCATCTCTGTATTTTACAGGATATTCAGGTATTTCATTAAAATCAACCTGTGGTTCTATGGATTTGTACCCTGGATCTACAAAGGTTTACACAACTGTGCTCATTGGAGGTAGGGAGGAACATTATTCACCCTCCACAGATGGGGAATTGAAGCTCATGCTATATGAAGAGATTTAGTCAAAGGAAGAAAGTTTGTGACTGCTCTGCAAAGAGCTGGATGCAGCTTTTCCTAGTCCCAGTGTAGTATCTCTCCCCCTAGACAATACATCTTAGGCTAAGTACTCTAGCAGTAGATCTGTCATCAGGCAGCAAGAGCCTCTGTGCTAATGATGCTTTACTAACCCAGGCAAGAGGATCACACATGGCAGCACTTTTGAATAAAAGCTTGATCTGCAAAACCTGCAGTAGAGGAACAAGGCAAAATTAAAAAACATGGCTGGACTTAACACACTTTGATTTCAGCATGAGTCAGCCCAGGATCCAGCTCTAGAAAATATCACACTTTTTTTTTTGAGTAAAGATTGGTAAGGAGACCACATGTAAATTGGGGAGGACAGAATGGATGTACAATTAGCCAGAGAATTACTCTTCTGCTTACTACACAAATGGAACCCTGAAATACAAAATAAATGCCATTATCTGTCCAATCAGCATCTGCAGCACAAGTGCTTTGGTCTGGGTGGGTAGCTGTGAAATATTTCTAGGTATTATTTCCAAGAAGAGTTTGAAATCTTACAAAAAATTGAACTAAGGATAAACAAACAAACAAAAAGAGAACCAAAAGACCCCCAAATGAAAACTTTTAAAAATGGAACATTAATAAATGAAAGAAGAGGCATGGTTTTTTGGTCCAGGAATATTTTACAGATTCTCAGCACTTTTGAATATGCTTTGCAGGTTGTTTTTTTCTTACTAATATATTAGGGATAAGATTGAAAATGTAGGAGGTGGAAGTAAATGCAGGTACAAAAGAGAAGTGCTGAAACACTGATAAAGACTTGTAAATCCAGGTGCAGGGACCAGCATGTTGCTTTTTGAGGATACAAAGAAAACAACATTTGTTGACAACTTTCTCTGGCAGTGTTTTCACTTGCACATCTATTGCAGTACCTGAGCCTAGGATCCAGACAGGAACAACAAAGTTAAAGGAGATATAAATATGAAGCAATAATTAAAAAAAAAAAGCTAATGGCGTGAGTGCAACAAGTGGTGTTCTGGCTAGAAAAGACTACAGGAAGCCTGTGGGTGATGAGAACAACTGTTTTCTGAAACTCTTGTGGTGCAGCGAGGTGCCATCACTGCATGACCCTGCATGTGGAGACAATACTTTGAGAGCTGCAGTGGCTGTTCTAATGTAAGTGTCAATTTTGAAACATTCTTTCTTCTGTAATTTAAGTGTTCGTGGAGGCTGCTCAGCTCCCTCAGTAGAATAAGCACATGAATTAAATGTTTCTGAAATGCTCACAGACTAGCTCCACAGTGGAAAAGTTTTTTGTCTTGTTTCTGCATGAGGCAAAGCACATACAGTCAGTAGTACCAAAATATTTCAAGAAAATTTTAAACAGAATTTTCACTTCTAAAATTCACTTACAACAAAGCCATTCTCAAAACAAAAACTATTTTGAAAGGGTTTTCCATCTTGGAAAAAACCAATTTCATTGAAAACCAATTGAAATTATGCTTTAAAAGAGGTTTTAATTTTTCATCAGTTTGTTGAAGATTTTGACACCATTTTGTTAAAGATCAGGCAAAACCTGACTATTCACAACTACCAGGAAATGTAAAGCATGCAAACCTCTAAAATCTCAAATGAACAAAGAGCAACCTAGAACACCCTTCCACATTACTGTTGCTCCTACAACTGCTAAGAAGCAGTGCTACGCTGCAACATGAAGAGCTGAGCCAATGTCTACAAACAAAATTTCTCCCCAGGTTATCTCCTGCTGTTTTGCTGGTTGCAACTTTTCAGCCCAAAGTCTGCACTTCTGATGCTGAATTTTTTGGATATTGGGGGAGACAAGTCTGTGAGTACCATCTTTGGGCCTGAGAGTCTGTTAAATATATCAGAAAACTCTCTGTCACTTCCATCATTGAATAAGACAGAGATTTCTTTAGAAAGAGAAAAGCCTTATGACTTCCATGGTTACAAGGAGCCCTGCAAAAGCAGCTGTTACTTGCCATCCTGGAGAATACAGTTGTCTTTTATACCATATATGTTCTTGCTGAGGTTTTTACACCTGTGTATTAGATAACCAACTTAGACATTGTCGTTCAAAGAAAGCCCCTACTTGAAACAAAAGATTTAAAGCCCCCAGATGAATTGTGAGGCAGCTTAGCACACCAGTGTATTCCCCTGGCTTTCTTTCTCTTTTCCTGTTCTTTGTGTGCATTTACCTGCCTTTCTGAGCAGTAATGCACATCACTGCAGGAGAAATGAGCGGTAGTGGAGTGGGAGGTCCAAGAACTGAGGGTGACCCCTGAGGGTATAGGCAGCCTCATTGCTTCTGCAGCAGAGCCACGTGGGATGATCTAATACAGCTTCAACATGTGCAATACATATTGTCTGTATTTTTAAGTGAGCTTTATTTAGGTCTGGGCAGCCAGAGAAGGGAAATGAGTTTCGACAAACAATAGGAAGGCATAGTCATCTAAATCCAGATTATTTCCTACTCCTGGGTTGTACTGTGCCACTCCATGTTCCAGCAAAAGCTGAGGGTTTTGGCATGAAGGCAAAACAATGGAAGTAACATCACCACTGCTTGTGACTCACCTGCCTTTCCTTTGCAATATTGCATTTTTATGGCTCTCTAGTATTCAGAAATGAATCCAAGCACCACGGCTCATGAGCTTCCCTCATGAGGCTGAGAGCCCATGATACACTGCATGATGAGGGATGTGGTCCACCAACGTGTCTCAACCCATGGAGGAGAGGAGTGGCGTAAAGCACTCCACCCATTGCTCCCATGAATCTTCATGACAGATTTTCAGATCAACAATGGTCTGAATTTTGGCTAATTAATTAGAATTAGTGCTCCAATCAGAACCACCACCATTAAGAACCTTAGGTCCTTCCTTAACTGGAAACACCAGTGCAACCTGAACTACTGAGTTACTCCCATGGCTTCAGTAAAAACTACGTATTTTTTTAGCCTTTAGAGCAAAGATGCTCTGCTCAGAACCTAGTCAGCATCCAGTAAGGATGGGCTTGGCAGAGGGAAAGAAGGGTGTGTGATGTGAAAAGAGCACCAGGTATGGTAAACCTTTGGCTGTAAAGCTCTGTATCTGGCAGATTCAGTTGGCTTAAGTCAAACATTTAACCTCAGTTTCTAAGTCTTTTTCTGTGTGGAGGGAGAGCTGGTCCTGGAATGCTATACTTGGCTGAGTTCTCCCATCTTCTCCAATCAACCCCTTAAGAACTTTTATTAAGGAGATTTAGGAAACTCAAGATTTTATAACAAAACAACAAAAGAGATGCAGTGGATTTTGGATTAGTCAGCCATGACTTTGTGATGCAAAGAATGTGACAGGCCTCTGAGAATGGAGCCTTGCTATAATAAAGCTTTATTTAGGAAATGCATGGGCACAGGTTTTAGCTGTCTTCTGCACTACATCATTTTGATCTGAAAGAAGTCCAGTAAATGCGTTGAATCTGTTTTTCTCTGCAAGCAGTGAAACTGCCTGCATGTTTCCTCTGCTTGAAAGAGGCCAAAGAGAGTAGATGTGCATTTCTATTGCAAAACAGTTCTGTGCTGTTATTAATCCCACCAGAAGACATGGGGAGATTTACAAAGAAATGTTTCTTGGCTGATGCAGACCTGTTTGTGCCTGCTTTTCATTTCTGAGTAAGTCAAAGGAGGAATCACTTACCTTTTACTCATGCCAGAGTCTACTGAAATCCAACAATCTTGAATCCCACAGGGAGTCAGGGGCCCAATGTGCAAGCCTGGGTGGCTGATAGAGGAAAACCCATGCAGAACATTCCACCAGTAGAACCAGGGATAGGAGCACTGTGGAAAGAGATTTTAGGGCTCACTGGTTAACTCTTAGCTTGCTGTTTGCTGGTAAGATGACAGGATCTGCTAGATTTCTTATCAGTAGCTCTGGTACTGATTTTCTATATACCAGTAGGGCTGATGTAAAAGCTATCACATATGCTTAACAGACCTATAAGAGCATTGAAAGTTTCTGGCAAAGCCTAGGGTTTTTTAATCCAAGAAAATGGCAGATTTGGGACATTCATATCTTGAATTTAGATGTGGGAATCAGAATAGCTCCCTATCCACTGCAAAGAAAAGTACTTGTATCTCCATACTTTCTATAGACACAGGAAACTCATCTTCAGATGTGTCATCTGTGAACTCTGGGTTCCTCTGGATTGGATTGGGTCTGCTGGGCACACAAGCTGGGACACAATTTAAACATATCCACAAATGTCTGTGTATTTTATAATTTGTTGCTGTTATTTGTCAAGTTTCATGTCTGAAATATAAGCACTACAGCCTGAAATCCTATAGGTGGAAAAGCTGTCTGTTCTTATACATCAGGCCAATGTGGGAGCATTACTGCAGGGAGAAATTAATCTCTAGCAAGCTAGGTGTATATCTCTAGCTTCACATGCACTCAAAGAGATGTTGCAGGACAAGAATCACAGAATCATAGAATATTAGGAGTTGGAAGGGACCTCAAAAGATCATCTAGTCTAACCCCCCTGCCACAGCAGGATTCCCTAGACCAGGTCACACAGAAACGCATCCAGATGGGTTTTGAATACCTCCAGAGAAGGAGACTCCACAACCTCTCTGGGCAATCTATTCCAGTGCTCTGGCACCTGAACTGGGAAAAAATTTCTACGTGTATTCACACGGAATCTCCTGTGCTTCAGCTTACAGCCATTGCCTCTTGTCCTGTCACTGGGCTTCACTGAGAAGAGCCTGACCCCATCAAAAAGCTCTGCTTTATTGTTTTGCAGTAAGGGATATTTCCATGGCCTCAAGTGCTTTACTTAGTGCATTTGTTTTACTGCTGCTCAGTGTGCTGTTGGGAATACATCAGAATGCTGAGAAGACAGCCTTTCATCATCAGGATGCTACGGAGAAAAGGCTTTTTGGAGATGCTTGAGACTCAGCTAAGTACCACAAAAAGAAATACAAAGTGAGGGAAGTGCTGGGTTTAAGTCCAGGAGCAGGGACTCTACACAAATTTGAGACCAGAGTAACCTTGTGTAACCAAAGACCTATGGGAGCATGCTGCTTGCAAAGATAAGTGATGGAGCATGGTAGAGGGCACCTGCCTTTTAGACTTTTGTACCAGGGACAGAGTCAATGGACTCAGGTCCACAAAGAAAGAGGCTAATTTTTTTTTTCCTATAAACACTGGATGCTTCTGACCCTTTACTCTCTTTCAAAGCTCAGTGCTAGTTAAATGGGCAACTGATGGCTATTAAAGGCACCCAGGCTAGCTATGTAATGAGCACAAGATGCCACAGCAGAGGCCTATCACTGGTGGTTATTAGCCTGAGGAGGGACCTTACCCCTTCTGGCTCTTTTGCTCAATCCCAATCCTTGCTTCCAATGACTTCTTACATATAACAAGAGCTTTGTGGTTGCCAAGGAGAGCCCATCTCCACAGAGAGGAGGAGAACGTGTGGAGAAGAAGTAGCAAAGACCATTATCATCATTTATACAGCAATGGGAGACTGGCAGCCAAGTGCTGTTGGCAGTAAACCTTTCAGCTGCTCTGGGAAGATTGAGAGTGTTCTCATAATGACTCCCAGACCTCTGCTTCACAACAATTCCTCAGACTCATTCCCTCTTTGTATTGCTTTCACCCTCTGTTTTACGCTCTTCTGAAGGGCAGGGGCTAGCAGAGTGTGCAGAAGGTCCCATAAACAGAGGTCCGAGGGGGTCACTGTGCCCTAGGCAAACAGTCTCTGATGGAACTAAGGAGGGCACTGACCTCTGGCCTATCTCCTGCCCTCATATTGGGACCTTGGGTCATCCATTCATCTTCACCTTTCCTTTTCTGGCTGCCTATCAGGGGCAGCTGCATGTCTTCTGGTCTCTTCATGCCCCTGGCAGTGTAGGCAGGATAGGCAGAATAGGCAGACTGCCCTGTGGTGAAGGAGAGCTGATGCCTTCACCATGAGCTGCCTTTTTGTGAGAAATCCCATTACAGCAGTGACGTCACAGCTCCTCAGGAATGACACAGCAGCCTGTTGCAATCGAGAACAGGGATGGGGACCAATCCACAGCCACATCTGTCTTTCCTTACTGGCTTTTTGTTTTTAAAGAACTGGGGCAAAGTTGAGAAGACTCCCTCCCTCTCCTGCCATAAATCTACAACTGGGAGACAAACAGGCATCTCTATCCAAAAATGTGCAGCTCAGGCTCGTCTCTAGCTGAGACAGGAGTGATGTGAGATTCCCCAAGCTGCAGCAGGCAAAGCAGAACAGATGGGCTCCAGTTTTAAGGAAGGCAAAGAAAAGTGGGAGGTGTAAAGCCCCCAGCACACTGTGCAAGATGCTCTGGAGGAAACTTTGTGGCTAAGGACTCTACGCAGACATTTTTGCTGATGCCTAATTGCTTAAATGCATCTTGGCTGAAAGCTGAGATATACTAGAGGTTTTTACTTTCTGTTAGCCACTCGGAAGGTGACATCAATTCCTTTGTCTGTTGTATTCCTGGGTGAGGATGCAAAGCTAGAAACTTCTGTGATACAGACACAAGTCTAGGCATTCAAACTCTACTTCCTGGTCACACAGGAATGGACTTGTGTGACTTGAGTGCAGTTGCTCTGGCTTTTTGCCAACACCACCAACAGCGCAATTTGACCCAGTGTCACCCTTCCACTATAAGATGTTAAGTGGCTGCTGATGCTTCAGATAGGTTGAGAGCCCTGTGGACCTGTTGGCTGCAGCGCAGGACAGCCTCCAGCATGAGCAGTTGGCTAACATTCCCATCAACTTTCAAGGAGGGGGTGCCAGAGCATCCTGGAAGGGATGCTGCCTTGTGGGTGGTTCTGTGTCCCTCTCAGCCCCCGACCTTGCAGCCAGGGCTGCCATCCTGAGGCCAGCCTGCACCAGGTGGAAGGATGGTCATGGGAACCAGTCTGAGGTCAGTGGCTTCTTCAGTAGACAATGGCAATCCCCCTTTAGGCATAGGGACAGGGCCGACAGATTCAGGGGTCAGAGAGCTCTGCCTCTGTCTGATCCAACAGCCAGATGTTCTCAACTGGAGATGGCAGTGGGGTGACTGCCAAAATCTCCATGAGGGAGGGTATGTCATTTGGGAAATAGTCTTCCTTCCAGCTGACACATTTGAGCTGGCAGTCAAGAATGTCAGTTTTCCCTAGGGCTTTTTTTAGCAGCTACTATGGCCAAGAGAGGTGTGAATACAGAGATGTGTCATCTTGATAGATCAAAGACCCAATCAGCTCCAATTAGACCAGCCAGATGACATCAGAGATAATGTAAAATAGTATAAGGCCCATCAGCATATCAGGTCTGTAAGAGGTGACATGCAATGTTGTCAGGGAGAATAGGCTGGAATATCCTGCAGGTCACTTTGATCAAAAGTTTTCATGGGGCCAAAGCCCCTAGAAAGATATTAGTCTTTCCTTTATGTTTTCTGATGTTTAGGGCACGTCATGCAAAAAAAAAATGAAAGCTCCCTTCGGCCAGACATATCCTAATCTTAAATTGTTTCTGCTGCAACTGCTCTGCCTATATACTAGAAAGATAGAGTGTCAGAAGGATTTGCAAATATACAGACCATCTTTGAGACTCTTAGGGAGTCTTTTGCTCTATAAAAATATCTTTTTGTAAAAATCTTGATTCATCTAGTGCAGAATGACACCCCTGCAAAGAAGGGTCTTGATGTCCCCTTCAGTGAGGTTCAGGATATTTTTGTTATCTACAGATTTATCCACTCCTTTTTAAATGCTGCCAAATATTTTATCTCAATGTCTACTAGTTTTAGAGAGTATAAACAAGACTCCACTGCAGAAGAAAGTTCATGTGGTGTGCCTTCTTGTTTTCTGACAATAGCTGGCAAACACCTGCACTTTTGGGAAAGACCCTCCGAAGTAGGAGATAATGAAGTGATCTGCTTTCAAGAAAGCCTTCTTACATATCCTATTAAAGATCAGTCTCAAGTACTAACCTGGATGTTTTAATAATCCTTTAAAATAAATTTACCATTCATTATTTACAACTTTGGATATGCTTGTTATCACCAGAGATATTATTTCCTTTCAGGATCATGGCAATTTTTTTCTATCTAACAATATTATGGGAAGTGACTTACATAACTTGACCACACATTGACTAAAACAGTGTTTCCTCTAAAATCTGCCCCATTTTATTTCTTTACTTTTATCTTGTGGGCTATCCTTTTATTCAAATGCTTTTCAAAATCCTTTCATAAACAACATCCACTCACCCAAAAGGACATGCAGGATGAGATGAGAAACCCTAGTGAAACCCATCTTCTTCATGAAGTGCACTATGAAACTTTACAACTGAAGCACCAGATAGGGCCTGAATTTTACAGTGTGAAGACTGCCAACTGGCAGGGAAACAAGTTATTCTATAGTCATTGCCCTGGAAAGCTTAATTCCTGAAAAGAATTAAAACCAGTGACTGAAAGAACTCAGGGTAACAATAACATCCCGAGAGAGGGCTAGTAGCTGTTTTGGGTTTTATTTTTTTGTAAAACATTGCACAGCTTAAATAACATCAATATAACCTAAAACACTAATAAAAATAATCTAGATTTGTAGTATAATAAAAAAGCTGATATTAATCACAACAAGAGCTGAAAAGAAACTCTGACACTACTGAAAACAAGTTTCTATTTAAACTGACATGTTTTCACAACCCCTCCATCACTCTCTTTTCTTCCTTTCCTCTTTTCTGTCTTTAAAGTAGGTAGAAATTTTTCTGCTGAGAGTTTTCCAGCCAGCTCAAGATATTCTCTAGAGAAGGAAAACCTTCTAGTGATGGCTATTTTCATTCACAAATAAGAGCCAGGTAGCCTTCATGTATATCTACTGCTCCTGGCTCCTGAAATGGGGCAATATTCCTTGATTTGAGCAGTGTTCCTGTGTCATTTCTGCCCTTGGCTACAACCAGAGTATGGAAGTGATTACTGTGGTATGAAATAACATAGGAATAACATGTCACATGGTCATTCAGGCAGTTGAAAGCCTTTCCTGAATAGGTTTGGCACCCTTCTGTCCCCATCAGCATGAGACAAAGGTCTTCCTCACTCTAAAAATTCTTGTATTAATTTAATTTAAACCATGTGCATTCCCATTGACATTCAGTTGTCACCTTAGACTCTGTGCCACCCCCTGTAGGTATTATTCCTGGTTGAAGCAAATTACCCAAGGCCTGCTGTCTATTATACTCTTCTGGTGGTGTTGAAAAGTGTCATCGAAACCCACATTATGATACTCTTCTCCCTTCTTCTCCTCTTGCCATCTCAGACAAGGTGCTGCTCTGGGACCTGTCCCTAATTCATCAAGTGTAAGGGGACCATGGTCTGTGAAGAAACCGTCTCCTTCCTCTGTTTGTCTGAGAAAGGGCTTGGTGGCTACACCCCAAGCTGGAGATGCTTCATTTGGGTGAAAAACATAGGAAGACCAACCAAATGCTTGTTTGGTTACATGTGGCTGCTCTTCTCAGTAATTATTTTCCCTACAGGATAGTCAGATGGAGTACACGCAGCCCCAAATTCACAGAGCACTGAAGTCAGCTCCTTGATTCTCATGTCAGATCAGCAGAGCAAGACTGCAGAGATGAGACTCGCCTTCAAAGACGCAGCAGAGAAGAGAACAGCTCCAAAACATAAATGGGTTCTCAGAAAAGAAGCTGACATCTCCTTGACTTTGTCCATCTCCATGCCATCAGGCAGCATAAAGTAATTTTAAGTAAAGGCATTTTTGACAAATGTTTCTTTAACTTCTTGAGGATCTTTGGCAAAGGACCTCCTGCAGTGACCCCAGAAAAATCTATTCTGGTGCATCAGTAACCATGGCACAGAAAGATTTTCCTGATATCTAACCCAATATGAATTCAGTATGCTAAGCACATTATAGGCCTATAACTTTCAGCTGCCAAAGGGTTCTCACTGACCCATGAGGTGCTGACAGAGGGGGACAAAAAGGCCAGACTAGACACCCTAATCAGATATGCTTATTACTGACATTACTGCAAGAGGGTTTTCTTGTTGTTTCTGGCACAGAACGACAAGGCAGGCAGGGGCCATGCAACGCCTTTGAGCATTGGGAGATTTCTTACCTATACCAGTGGGAGAGGTATAGAAATCAGGAGTCAGACACAAGCCTTTGTCTCTTACCTGCTCCAGAGGGTCAAGTTTCCTTCCACTTTATAAGTATTTATTGTTTCAGATGAAGGATGGTAGGGGGTCACAACGGAGAGGGACCAGTGAGATAATAAAGGATAGTATTGCTTCCAAAAGTGTGTCTGCTTTTTCCAGCAATATTGGCTACTCTAATAAAAGATATTATCTCTCCCTACAAACCTTGACTGGTCTATATCCTTTCATCACAGCTTCAACGATGTTACTACTGCAAGAAAAATATTTGCAGGCAAATGAGCCTCTGGTTCTTTAGTCATGGGTTGCACCAATAACTGGAAGGGAAACCGTCACAGTGAAATGTTCTTTCACAGCCTTTTCAGGCAGCCCTGTTCCCAAAGGAAACACAGCCAGTCTGCCATGCACTGGATTAAGAAAGCAATAGTGATTTGAAGTTTTTAGTTTTTGCTATTACACCTCTTGTACTGGCATAAAAAAGGAAGAAGGAGCTGAGGGATAGAGGAGAGCCAGGCTGTTGCTTTCACTATTAGCCCCAGCTTCTGCCAACATGGGCTGCTCATGGAGCTGCAGCCTAAGCAAATGTCTAAGCACATGAGCTGTCAGGAGAGGAATAAATCAGGTTCTGCAAATTGTACAGTAATACCTTGGCAAGGGGATATCTTCAATTGTTTGCTGCTGAGCACACTGCAGAATTGCCCTTCCCCTCATTCAAAAGTGGCAGTAGGAGTATCACAGCTATGGCTGATGAAGATGCATTGCTTCCTACAAACATGTAGCTTGGAGCTCAAGAGACCTCTGCTCAGTCCTGCCATATTAGCCATGGTTGGGACTGTATTGCATGGGTTAAGGGTAAAACAGAAAATTCAGACCTGAAATTAACACTACTCAAACAGTTCTAGAGTTTGCTTTCTACTGGCACCAGATCTTTTATCTAGTATAAAGTTTGAGAAGGGCTTGGGCTAGAACTTGCCATCTGAAAGGCAGGTTTGTATTCATGTCTCCTCTGAAAAAGGGGACAAAAAGGAAATATGAACAGCACAATCTCAAGCTTAAATGCACTCTGACTGGCTCAAAGGTTCAGCTGCAAGCATCATTTCCTGAAAACTGTGCTAGGGCAAGCATTGCTAGTGGCATAGCTGTATTAAGTTTTGGCTTAAAAAAGCGAACTGAGAAGGTTTCAAAATATTTGGCTTTTGTTTTACAAGGGAATGTTTTCATTCCACATTCTAAACCAAACTTTGGACCACAGAGACTGTTGTTTCATTTCTTTAAAGAAAGAAATTGGAAGAAATGTGCAAGAATTACCTCTGGGCAGAGAAAGTGCAGTATGACTAAGGGTCAACAAATTGCTGGAAAGAAGGCATATTTTTCATTTTGGGATGACCCCAGATCTTTCTTTAGCAGCTGTAACAGAAAGTCAGTTGCTCACAAAGCTCCTTTTCCTTCTTTGACTTCAGTTCCCAGTGTTATTCCAATGAGAAGAGCAAATCTTTGAGGAAAAGGAGGCTGAGAAGGAACCTTAACAATGTCTGTAAGTATCTGAAGGGAGAGTGTCAAGAGGATGGAGCCAGGCTCTTCCTGATGGTGCCAAGCAATAGGACATGAGACAATGCGCACAGACTGGAACACAGGAAATTCCATCTAAACATGATGGATAATTTATTTACTATGAGGTTGACTGAACACTGTAACAGGTTGACCAGAGAGACTGTGGAGTCTCCTCTGGAGATATCTAGAAAATGTCTGGGCACAATCCTGAGTGATGTGCTCTGGGGAACCCTGCTATAGCTGGGAGATGGACTAGATGATCTCTGGCTCTCCTTTCATACCTTAACTGTTCTGTGATTCTGTGAAACCTCACTCCAAGAAAAGCCAAGAAACAGTTAATGTGTGCATGCCATCCTGAGTGTTTAGAGGCAAAAAGCCAGTCACACACATCAGGTCTGAACATGGAGTCAGAGACCTATATACCAACTTTGGAGGCCAAAGTCATGTCCCACACGACCATGGTGAAAAGAGTTAAAGTCTTAAAGCAGCTGCTACTGCTCTGACTTAATAGATGTCCTTACACAGACCACTTGAGCCAAGATTTTTTTCCCCGGCAGAGATGTTTCACCCCTTGGATATAAGGCCATTGACCAACCTTTCCCAGTCAGGAAGCTCCAGTCATCTGTTTGCAGCTATCTAGTGACAGAGAGGAAGGGCACATTTTAATTAAAACATCTGACCTTGATTTGAACTCTACAAAGACTGGTAAGATTCAAGATGCCGACTCAGGTGCTATTCAGTTTACAGAGCAAATGCCAAAAGGAAGTGAGAGAGAGAGGGAGAGGGAAAGAAAGATCCTAATATGGACTCTGTAGAGAGGACTTTGCTCCATTTAAGGCACCCTGGTGGGCCATCATAGCATTAAGTGACTTATCTTTTCCTGACACATGCTGGAAGCTACTCACATGCTCTATTTTATTTTTAAAATTGAATCATCTTTAAAAATTAAATAGATCTTAGTGTTTAGGGGAGGCCTGCAACGGAACTGGAAGATGGAAATGGTTTATGAGTGAGTTTGAGCACCAAATTTCTTGCAACATCTAAACAAATATTTCTGCAAATATTTCTCAAAACACATTTACAGAATCCAGCTCTCACCTTGAAGGCTTTCTGGAGTCCCTGAACTTTGCCAGTAGTTTCTGAAACTCCTTGCTGCTGTCAGGTTTTGAAATGGGGGAGCTGATCAAGACAAAGCAGAATGTGGTGACATAAATGGACTTTACATTTTGCTGATGGGACTGCTGCTACTACACTATGCTGATTTACACTCAGAAAATAGCTTCATGGCTTCTCTCTAATAGCAGCCAGGAGACATAACAGGAGTGTTCAGCCCTAAATGTTGGTTTCCTTAAAATCTCAGTCAAACTGAGCAATTGTAGAGCACAGTGTCAGTGCAAGGAAACTCAGGCCTGGAGTTATGCAGTAGTCCTCATTTTGCAAGGTACCATTGGGACAGAGTCATGACCCTTTTAGTACCACAGCATGAACTGAGAAGTCCACCTGCTTTCATGGCTCTGTCTGTAACAGTCTATTAAGCTATTTCATTTGGACCCAAAGGAAACCTGTTCCATGTTCTTGACAGTGGATCAGCCTACGGTTTTTCACATAAGGAATTTATTATTTCAGAGGTGCAATTAGCCAAACAAAAGGCTTCCTAATGAAGCGTCCATTCTCTGTACTGTATTGCATTGGAATCCTGATACAATATCTAAAGGGGAATTTAAGCAGGGGTCTCCCTCTCCTCTCATCTACAGAAACACTGTATAGCTTCCACAGGATCTCTCTCAATTTATATTATTTGAAGTGGGTAGTGAATCAGGACCACAGAGTTCATTTGAAATGGATCTTTACCAACAACAACATATAAGATACCCTGTGCACTCTTTCATGTCTGGACCCTGGTGGCAACAGAAATTCACTTAGTTTAATGGGTGGAAGCCAAATGAAAACCATCACTATGCCCAGAACAAACCAGAAACATGACTGGCTAATTTTAGTCTGTGAATGAAACTTGCCTCAACAGAGAAAACAGCCTAAGGTTTTTTAACATGTCTGAACTCCTGACTATCGAAGCTGCATCATTTCACTGAATTGCACCTGCTGCACATGAGGTCTGCCTTTGTGATGGTACAATTGCAAAACCTAAGGAGCTGGCTCCATCTTCAATAGCAAAACTGAGGTAAGAGGTTCTGAGCCTTGTCTGTATCTGGGCTTTCTCAGGAGGGTTCAGAAAGGACCATTCCATAGCTTGGATCACCCAAATGACCCATGTTGCCAAACTAAATCAACTGTTATTTAGATTGCCACCAAAAGCTGCCCACATGCAGTGGCAAGGGAGTGAATTGGACCTGCCAGAGCCAGGAGCTTCTCAGACTTGTTTTGCCACTAGATAAAATATTAACACCTTGCTCCCAAAGAGCACAAAGCAGGGAAATTTCTGCAGCTGGATGTTCCCTGGTCTGCAGCTGCAAGAGGATATCTTTCTGGGTGATACAGAGTGACACAGTTGCACGATACAGGCTTACCACTGTTAAAATGGTTCATCACCACACTCCAGAGTCATCTAGGGCAGAAATCAAAGTCACAGCCTCTGTGACTAGGCGGGACAGGATTGTATTTTGGGTTGCCTGTTAATAGATGCCGTAGTTGTGTTTCTGGTCTTAGGGCTACATCATTTTCCTCATCTTGCAGGCGTGATTTGAAAGAAATGAACTGCATCTGAAGTCAGCTATAAATTTAGCTGTAGAAATGCTGGATTTACAGTGGTATAAATGATCTCCAAACTTGTCCCACTGCAATGCCTGAGAGATTGTGATTCATGGATGGGGCTGAAACGGTAGGAGCATCCTGACATAAGCTTTATTTGAAAGACAGCAAACTGCTATGACCTACTGCCTGAAGTCTGAAAAGTGACAGTGATAACTTCTGCATGTTGACAATCTCCTGCAGCCACATCTGCCCTCCCTCTGAGACCAGCCTCACCTGCTCCTTCTTTTAAGCTCTGGGCTTTAGATTGGTGTTTAACACAAGACACTCCCTTCTGCTTAACTTCATCAGCTTTTCAGGCAATTTCAGGCCTTCGGTCATGTAGGTTTTTTGTTTTGTTTATTAAAGAAGTTTATCAAGAAAAGTACCAGAATGAAATCGGGGTGCCACTGAAATCAGTGATTAAACTGCAAGTGACTTAATGGACCAAGGTTGCAGCCTGTAGTTTTCATCTGCAGTGCCTGTAATGAATACCAGGCACTGACTTTGATGTCATTTTGCACACTGATAATACAGAAACCCAGAAAAAACCCTGTCACTAGTAAGTAAAAGCCCTCAAATAAATGAGCAAGGTTGTGATCATTAGTCAAAGGTTTTTTTATGTCCTCTTCAGAATGGAGATATATTGAATCTGTGACCTAATCTGGTATTTGAAGTTAATTAATTACATCTCCCTATAAATTTCAGTGGATCCAGGACTAGTGCCAATATCCTGGGGAAAGAGGGAATACGGCTGCATTGCTTTCTTCCCCTTTTGTTGAAAGAAAACAACAGATTTTAAAATTAGATGTCACATATTTACTAGATATATTGTGCAGTTTCCTTTTCTCCTTCTCCTTCCTATTAACTTCTCCCAGAAGTTTAAAATTTCATCCAAGACAAAAATATCCTGAAAGCATTAAATAAGTTATAATGGATAAATCAAATATCTGAGAGCTGTGGGACACATTAAGCTTTTGTTATGGTGGGGCAACCCCAGTAAGGCAGGGAGCAGAGCTTGGCCATGTATATGAAATCAAGCAGTTGAATTTACAATATCAGAAGTTGGCTCAGTGTGAGCATGTTTTTTAAAGCAATTATAGATATGCCAAATGAAATGTTCAAGACTAGCCAAGATAATCAGCAAGGTTCCTTGAGCCAACATCCCATATTCTCCTAAGATAAACAATATTTCTATTTATTGTTTCCCGAGTCTCTTGATAGTCCCTTTCAGAAGGCAAGAAGAATTAGAGGAAAGGACTAGAAAACAACTGCATAGCAGTTGCAAAGGCAGCATTTTGAAACTGGATTCTTCAGTACAGCCTGTACCAGCCTGAAGTGGAGAAGTTTTGAAATACGTCAGTGAAACCACATTCACCAAGAGGCGTCAAGTGGGCTTTGGGCATAAGGACAGACATTTTTGAAGACTTCCTATGTGCAATTGCAAAGGCCTAGTGAAGATTGGAATCATCACTTTTTCTGTGCACAGGAATTTCAGTAGAACAGATGCTTCTGCTGAATGGTCAATGCTTCTGGCGCTATCTGGGGCTGAATGAAAGGTACAGAAGAAGGGCAGAGGAGGACTTGTCTGTGTCCTGCAGGAGTATGCAATTTGCTTTTTCTCTATATTTTCTCTGGTTCCCTGCTATAAATGAAGAATATTGCAAGCTGGAGACACAGTACATTTGTAATGAGGAACACAGAAAGAAAGACCTGCCAAAAAGAGTGAACACGCTGGTATAAAAGGAGGCATGAAACAGGTTCCCGCTTGGTTTCTAAAAGAAAGCTGCTAGAAAATAGTGGGCAATGGTGTATGTGGCACAAACCCAGCTGTACCAGAGCTGCTGTCTTCCAGATGGGCCCTTAAATAAACCCACAGTTGTTAAAATACCATGGCAAATTCTGGAAGTGCAGAAATGCTTACCATAGCACCATGGCCAGATTCCAGATAGCAATGCTTCACCTTCCCTGCTCCTTTGCTCTCCTGTGCTTGGCAACGCTGATTCTCTCCAGCTGTACTCCCGAGGCTGCAGCTCAAGCATTAGCAGTGCCCAGGACCCTACTGGCCCTCCGAGGCCAGGCTTTCACCCTAGCACAGGTAGTTACTGCAGCCCAACGCAAGGCTCATTTACATTCCCTTTCCCTTTGCAGGTGCACAAGCTCAGTGAGCCCAAGTGTCCATTACAAATGAGACTTTTCAGGAGAAATAGTTACCTGTGGACAGGAAGGACTCCAACACCACCTGCATCTTCTCTAAGCTGTTTTTCAGCTTTTTCCTGAAAGCATGGAAGGAAATCAGCATGCACTTGCCAGCCAGAGCCAGCAGTACTATGTGAAACAGTAAAACAGAAACAGCACAGCTGTGCATGCAGCAGCTGAGAGTAGAGCTGCACCAAGTAAGTTCATTGCCTGTTCCCTGACTGGCTGTCATTCTGCTAAGCTGCTCTCCTCATCCCACTATGCTATGTCTGTTGGGAAAGTCAGTCACCAAAAGGAATTAAGTCCCCACTGTGAGCCCAGCAACTCCACTGTATGTTAGGTTTGGTTAACCCACTCTCCAGCGAAGGCAAGAATAATTTTGTGCACATGTTGTGTGAACTCTCTTCCTAGGTGGTGTCTGAACTAACACTGGGATGTCATTTGCTATATGAGTGTCTATGAGTGCTTGTGCAGAGCATCTATAAATGTTTACATTTCCTCTTGTTTCTGAGTCAAACAGACATAGCTATTCAGCCCTGGCAGACATCCTGCTTACTTATAAACACATAGTTCCCATCCCAGCCTTACTGCCAGTTGTGGCTTGATGCCTCTAGCCTCAGCTGCCTGTGGCAGACCTAAGGGACCGGACTGGCTGTGGTTGCCTGATAGAGTGGCTGCTCTGCCTCCAGACCTCCTGAGGATGCTGTAATCCTCACTGTAGTCCTCCAGGGCCCCCAAGAACTCAGTTGATACTTCCTTTGCCTCCCTCATCCTTTATTCCCAGTTCTTTCTGTCCCCACAGTGTATTCACAATGGGGAGTCTCATAAGGAAGTGTTACCACAAAACCTCTGAGAGCAATTTTGGAAATGAAGTATCCATAAAGGAATTGAAGTCTTAGTACCAGAAGCAAAATACCAATTCACCGAAAACCTAGTTCATTGCCAAGTAGCAACAAACCCAGGACTAATGCCCTCTACACATTGGCTCCAGCTGATTTCCAGGGAAATGTTATTGTTGTTGGGCTCAATAGTCTCATCACTCCTGCAACCTGTTTCCCCTCATGTATCTGCTGAAGCTGCTAGGCTGGAAATAAATAATACAAGTTTTCTGGGTTTTGTTGTTGTTTTGTTTGGTTGGTTGGTTGGTTGGGTTTTTTTTGTTTTGTTCACTAATGACAGCTGTTGCCCACCACAAGAGATGCTGTTCTACACACACCCACAGGGTTGTAAGAACTCAGTGGAAGTGAATTTGTCCCAGATAAGATGTCAGTACTATCAAGCCTCTGCTTGCTTATCAAGCACCATTTGTTGATTCACCATGCAATGTAACAAGCCTAAACTAACATGCTCTGAAGAGCACACAGTGAAAACTTAAAACCAAGACCATACAGGCCTCCTGGGCTGGCCAGCACCAAGTGTTGCTCAGGTATTCCTGCCTGATGGGAACCTCTCATTGCTGGAGTGGAAACATTTTACTTGTGTCCTGCACATTGTGGTCTCCCAGTGCTACTGCTACATGCTAATTGGGGCCCCAAAGGCATTTTGTTTCTTTTCTGAGTAGTAAATTATAAAATAAAATAAACTGGCCCACAATATGTTTTTCCTCTCTCCAAATTCAATAACTAAGAACACAGTGCTCTCAATCAGACCACACACACAAAACTCTTGACTTTTTTGTTTCATCTTGCAAATTAAATGTATTTGGCCAATATAAATACCTGAAAGCCTACCAGCAGTCGCCTTGGTCAGGCTGTAGCAGGCTTAGGTATGGCTCAGTAAACTCCACAGCTTGTCCTTCTTAAAGAGCTGCTACAGTTTTCTATGGTAACGTTAGTTCGGGTTTTTTTCTCATTAAAGCCCATTTTCTTGCTTTTATCATAAGCTCTCTGCCTCAAAAGACTAATAAGAAATAGAAATACCCTCACACACACACATTTCTAGGCAACACTAGGATGGGGCAGCAAGATGACAAGACTGAGCATGAGAGTGCAGGGCTGTACCATGAATGGAAATATTGTCTGTATTGTTTAGAACATGTCAGAACCCAGGAAAAGAAACTAATGGAAACATAGCAAATGTCACTGTGTTCTGGTGTCCTCCTTCTGTCAAAACAAATAATAAATATTCTGCCTTACAATGAGCTAAAAACTAGAAAGGACTCCTGGATATTTTGAATGTTTTTAAGCAATTTGTCCAAGGCACAGTGGCAAAGTAGGGTATGTGCAATGCTGAATCTGATCAAATATGGGTAACAGAAAAATTCGCCCAACAGAAAATATAGCCTTATCAAAACCAGAAGTTTCTGAAGATATCAACTGTTAGGAAAGTTAAATTTTCCAGATGGAAACTGAGAAGACAATCTGTGTGTTGGAAAACCAGTTTAGTGATTATTTTTGACTGAGTCACACTTCCTTGTGGTCCCATATCTGAAACTTGAGCTTTAGCTGGAGCTGAGGTTTGGAGCAAGCAGGGTTTCACTTTTCTTCCTTCAGCACCCTTCACTGAAGATGAGAAAAACCTGTCCTGTGTAGAAAATACTGCTTTCTAGAAAGGGAAACTCAGAAGATGGGGAGGTGTCTGAAGAAAGAGCACTAGTAGACAGGCAGCAGAGAGACCTAAACAAGCAGAAATGTTATTGAAATATTGGAAGACCCCTACAACCACAGAAAACAGAGAATTTCATGATTAGTCTGGTCTCAAAATAGAGTGGACTTTTGATTAAGTGGCCCTAAGCTATGTTTATTTTTCATATCACCTTCTAAAGTGAAAAGTAAGTACACACTTCTACAAGAAAACCAAGAAAGTCTGAAGAATGAAGTGTTTCAAGAGGGGATTTTTACTCAGGATGTTAACTGGGTATCAGCGAGGGAAGAAAGACACAGGCTTTCAGCTTGCTTCAGCTGCTTTCATTTGGGCTGGCCTTGGTGTGGGGGCTCAGTGTGGCCAGCCTGACAGCATGCACCCTCACTGCAGACCTGAGGGGAAGCACTGGAGTCGGCATGAGCATAGCAGTGCTGTGAGAGGTATCCAGATACGGGAGGGTGTCAGCCTTTACTCGGTAACAACATCTAAGCCAGTTTTGCTAATCCACTGCTGCCTGTAACTCACCATCCAGAGCAGAGCCTCTGGCTTGATACCAGCTGGGACTAGCATATATATGAGCTCCATCATTTATAGATTTAAATAAAAGAAACACAAATGAAACATGAAAGACTAGCATTAGAGCCCGGATGGCTCAGCTGTAATGGGTCTCACAAGCATCACTCAGCAAATATCCCAATTAGACCCTGCATGTTATGATTGGGGGGAAAAAAATCCACGATTCACTGCAGCCCTCTGGCCAAAATAGCCTGTGCTGGGCCAAAACACATGTAATAAAATACATGGGATTTTTTGTTGTTGTAGTTTTGTTTTGTTTTGTAAACAGCAACAGAATGCTTTTACCTTAAATAAAACAAATTATTGTCTCCCACTTTCAGTCCCTTTAGCCTTTTTTCTCCCTTTTCCTTCTTGGTACTAGGCATTTTACAAACACTTGTAAATAACCATACCCAGGCCAAACAGAGAGTCATTCTTCATTCTAAACAGGATATCAGGGATAGTGAGAAAACAATGTTTGTGGTTGGAATGCATTGTACAGAAGTGAAGGGAATATAGTACTGGTTCTGTGTTTGGAAACAGATGACAAGTGTTTGTTTTTAATGCAGTACATTACAGAACAGATTAGATAATAAAATCCTAACCAGAAGACCTCACGCTCCACCAAATCTGAAACAAACTTGGAAGAGACGTCTCAGTGAACTCTGTCTCCTTCTGGGCCCTTGCAGTACCGTGAGGTCAGAGCTGCAGGGATGGATCATTTCACTTCATTTGCTCAGGCGGTCACTGGGTGAGTATAAATGACCCCTGTACTGTGTGGCTTGATGTGATCAGGAACAGTAAATCTGGTATTCTGGTCTTTTGGGAGGAGTTAATATGCCATTGCTGCAGCTGTGCCTGCTCTGATGAGCCATCCCTTTCTAATAGGATGTGCACAACCATCAGCCTGCCTTGCAGGAACTGCATGCAGAAAGTAAGATTTCCTGAATTATCCAAGAGATTTAGGAATCTTGTTTCCAGGTGTGACTTAAGATCTTTTGTTCCAGAGGAGAAATCTCATTAACGTTGATAAGTGCTGTTCTCTTAAGTATGTTACAAATTGCATTAAATTGTAATCATTAGAGCTGCATTGACATGGCTTAGCCCAAAACCACTTCTACCTTTTTTTTTTTCTGAAAAGCAAGGCATACTGAAAGAATTAGCATGGATCAACCTGAAACATTCTGATCACCTTGAAGCACTTAAAAAGCTATACTAAGTCCTTCCAATGCAGGTCATTTTATTAACTGGCAATACGGTTTTGAAACAAAACAATGAAAAATTAAGGCTGTCCAGCAGTATAGCTCATTGCTTTCAAAGTTATAGTTGCTTGTAAGTTTTGGATGAAAAATAAAAGCAAGATGAGCTTTATTCCTGATTCATTAATGGGTTTAGCTCCATGGAATTCTATTTAATATCAAATAGAGTAAATCCATTGTTTTTAGACTATCAGATGACTAGTTGATCCGTTAAGTAGAGTTAGTTGAAAAAGTTTGAGCAGAGTATCCTCCCATCCCCACAGTTGTTTTTATCAAAAACGGGTCTGATTTAATATTACAAACATTTTCCATTGAAATGGATCATTTCCAGTGGAATTTTCCACAGAAGACACATAATGAAGTACAGAAGACTCACATTTTATCCAGGGCTGACATGATGCCTTGTGTCTGCACCGCACTGTGGGAGCCTTTCAGGGACATGCAGTGCAGTCTTGTCTGGCAGCCTCTCGCGTGTCCCAGGTCGTGCTTCAGGATGAGGGGTGGCAAGGGGCAGCCACAAGACCTCATGGGCCATGGGGCACCATAGGCCCTTGTGGGAAAAGGATATGCCAAGAATAAGGTCAAACCTAAAACTGAAGGCAGCTTTACAGCATTTCTAAACCCATTATTTTCTTTAAAAAATAAACTCAGTTAAGTTTTATTTCAACTGCTTGTCCCATCTGTTTGTTTGTCCTTAGTACTGAAATTACATTTTTCCCATGGGAAGGGCTTTGTATTTTTCTCTACCATTTAATGTCAGGCACTCCACTGCCCTAAATTTCATTGAAAAAACATAAGTATAACCTTAAATGTCTTTCAAAGCCTCTGTTCTTTTACAGCATGCTGATATTTTCTGTGCATCTGCCAAATTCCTACCTGCAACACAGCAATGTGTACCAAATCAGAATAAAGTGGCTCAGTTTGACAAATAGAAACTGAAGTCGCCACCAAAAAAAAAAAATATGTGAAGCAAGAGAAAGTTTAGCTATCAAATAATGACCATTTCCAGATTTTTATATCTACCTTTCACTGCTTTGCAAGCAGAAAATATCTATTCAATTTGACAGTCTTATCTTAAGCTGTTACAGCTCAGATTCACATGACCTATATTCCATCTGATTCCTCAAGTTTAATGTTTTTCCTATCAGCTTTCTCTGGACCCCTTAAAGTGCTTTGCCTGTAGAAACCCCCAGGCTGAGAAGCTCAGGTAGAATCTGGGAAGGAAGATTTGATTAATTAAAAAATCTGTAGAATGTCTACTTTCCTAGGTGTTGGGTTTTTGGTTTTGTTTTTTTTTTTCTTTCTGATTCCTCTTGGTAGTCTAGAAACCTGAAACACCATATTCTTGTTTGTAAAAAAAACTTACAGTGGTCCTTTTTGGTAAATAATTGCTATTTCCTACTGAAACTTTAAGTTACTTTATGGAACATGACCATAAAATCTTTAATCCCAGTTTCTAATTATCAGTTTTCCTGGAAACAGGAGGATGAATTGATAGGAGCAGTAGTTCCCAATGCCCCAGAAATGGTGTACCACTGGCCATGAGGAGAATACAGCAAGTGGCCTGTGCTAGGAGCAGGATTTGAACAAGGAGTGGGACACACAGATACATTTTCTGTGGAATCGCCACAATAAAACACAGCGGGCCACCTCAGCATTGTGGTTGTCATTCACCTCGACTGACATCCTTGCATGGAGTCAAGGGTGGAAAGGGAAGGAGCAGAAGTTAGGTAGGGCACTTGGTTTAGCATCTCGAACTCCTGAATGGAAAGGAAGGGGGTAGGGACTAAGGATTTCCATAAAGGAACAGAATGCTATTATTTTTGGCCTTCTCAAAAATTTCCACAAAGTGAAAAACTTTAATCTGAGTAAGTGTCAGGAGCTCAAACAGGAGGTTCGGCTCCACATCAGACTTCTCAAAACGTTCACTTCCCAGGTTATTAAGTTTAGTCTTTGCCCTCTTGAGACCTGTGAAATGAATCAATGTCTCCAGCCAACTACCAAGGGATTTGCTGTCTTCATGCCTCGTTGAGACATCAAAAACCAACCAGTGAGGTGAGAGTTTCTCAGTCATGGATTGCACAATACTCCAAACACTAATGCTCTGTGTACAGAAACAATATCCTGAAGGCAGATCTCTTCTCACTCCTGTTGAAACATTTTCTAGCCACTATCGCTCCTTAATATACCAGTTTATACTTCAAGGCCAGCACATGTAAATGTTGTTTTGCTTGCAAAATGTCATATGCAGACAGGCAGCTGCATTTTGGCAGAAACTGTGTGAAAATGCCAAGATTCTTTGCTGGTACAGATACTGTACAGACTGAATCCTCTGAAAAATGCCAGTATCATAGACAAGAATAGATTATTGACATAGGTGTAGCTGTGGGTCAGCAGTTGAAAATAAAACCCCAACCCTTGCCTTGGGTATTCTTTAAATTCTTTTTCTTTGGAAAAATGTTACTTAACCCTCATAGTATGAGAACTGTGCAGGAAAAGCCAAGTCAATGTTGATAACTCTCTTGAAACATAGTAATGATGATGTTCTGTCAGCAATTTCTCTCTGCAGTTTGTGAATCTGAATTTGTGAAGTAAGTTGGCACCACTGTTCATGTCTAAAAGAATGACACATGCTGCACAAAGTCAATGTTACCTTCCAATATGCATAACAACTTGCTACAATACATTTTGAAGAAGTCATTAAAGCAGCAAATTAGCCATAGAATTGTGATTAACAGCAGCTGGAAACATACCAGAGGTTAACTAGGAATTTCCTCCTCTACATTCAGAGTTGCAAGTTTAGGAATGTTCACTTTAGTCCTTTTCCTTAGCTTAACAGAGCCAGTCAACCTTTCAGAGAGGTGATGGACTATGCACAATTAAACACTGGAGTCTTTCCATTAACTTCAAAAACTATTGGAAAGCACTCCATATGGATTGGTTTTCTGTGACAGTTCTGCAGTGCTCCCTCATCAATATTTGAAGATATATTTCCCTCAGTAAGCTTGTTGGCATGAACAGCTGGCCCATGATATCTCCAGGAACTAAATCTAGAAGCCTTTGAGGGTTGTTAGCAGTCCATAATTTCAGTCTCATATCTCACCCTTATCACTTATTACTTCCTTCAGAATAGAGACTTGATTTTGAACTTGGACTTGCTTCAAACCAGTCCTATTCCCCCATTGTAGGAAACATCCTCCAGCACCTCCAGAATCTCAGAGAAGACACTTTTGAGCCACCAGCCTAATTTACAGCCTCCTACCACACTGATCTGTGGCTCCACCATAAGATTTTGCAGACAATCATCATTGTGCTTCTGGGGTTACATGAACTGCTCCATCTACTCCATGAAGGTTTCTGCCATGTTGTTCACAGTGAGTTAAGACAGAGAAGCTCCATTTCTCTGGTTTCAGGTACACTTACATGTCCATTTGAAATGAGGCAGAAAAGTGCACATGTGGTGATATTTTAATTCATGAGCATCTGAACTCAAATCAAGTGTTGCTCTTAGTAACAATACTTAAAGTATTACAAGTTACTGTATTGAGTATCAGCAAGTGGATATTAGCAGTAAAGACATCAACATCACACTACTTTATCTTTCATTACTTTCACATATCACCTACAAAGATGCTGCGGAAAGACAGCATCTTTGTAGATGATAATGAATAGGAAAATCCCATTTATCTGGCAATGAAAAGGGAACAAAGCAGTTTTCAACATTACTGACTCCTTATTGGAAATGTCTGGGAACTATACAGGGTTCTGACTGAGTCAGGGTTTTATCTGAGTAAGCCTACAGGTAGGACAGGTATATTTCACTAAAACATAAACTCCATTTTCTGCAGAAACTCTCCATGAAAAACAGGGGGTTTAGTTGTTTGTTGCTGGTTTTAGTTAGTTTGCTTGTTTGTTTTTGGGGTTTTTTTTGTTGTTCCTTTTTGGATGGGTTTGGATTTTTTTGGTTGGTTTTGTTTTGTTTTGAAAACAGAGCACTGGAAATTCTCATTTCATCTCTCCTGCATCTCATGCAGAATACAAAGGTTTATGGGATAGGGCACATATCCAGCATTTTCTAGGGCCAAGACCAGTCTGACCACAGCCTGTGTGCTTCATCATGGTGTTACTGCACAAAGGGCTGGGCAGTCCATCATTGGAGACGTTGCCCATTGTGTATCCCTCAGAAGATTAGCACAAGGCAGTTGGGGAAAGGAAACAACACAGCTATGTTTCCTTGATATTACTGTAGCAACATGTACCATGTAGGTCTAGGTTCTTTGCTTCTGGCATGTTCCAAGGTTTCACATAAGCAAAACCTGAAGCTTAGCTCTCCTCTCTACCTGTTTGTGGTGACTGTAGACGACTGCTCATCTGTATGATGTAGCATGTCCTACCATAGAATACTGACCTTATTACAATAAGCTTTAGACAAAGCTATTTGTTCTAATGTCCAGTTTTGAAACATTTTAGTTGTACCCTTTCCTTACAAAGTACTTTTGTAAACATAGACTGAAGACCTGGAAACTGAAGTACTATGATTCTTTAGACCTGGGCACCAGCATGAAAAGGCAGATAACTTGTCTCAGCTTCTTGATACAGAAAAAACCCCGATTCTTGACCTCAGGAAGGTTGTGTGAAATTTCCCTTTCCCCACAAAAAAATGATTCTTGACCTCAGGGAGGTTGTGTGAAATTTACCTTTCCCCCATGTCCCATTGCCGTTTTGGGAAGTAAAGAGAGGACATGGATTCCAGTCCCAGAGATAAACAGGGATTTGAGACTCGTCTTTCCCATTAGCATTTCTTCTCTGCTCAGTTAGCTACTCCTTCCCCAACACACTGGCTGGAGGTTGGCTCCTGAAGCACCAAGCCCTCCTGTGCAGTGAACAGGTGGTGCACACACTGAACCTGGAGCTGGCAGCTCTGTTAGGTGCCTGCAAATACCATAATGCTATTAGGATATGAGGCTTTTTGTGGCTGGATGCCAAAATCTACTGGCTTCTCTGCACTGTAGTGAGGATAAGAAAAGCTAACATTTCACTCAACCATCAGAAACATGAATCGACCTTGATAAGTAGATGAGTGGAATTTTTCAGATTTGAGGTAATAATGGTCAGTAACTCATTGATCATTGGTGGTATTGGAAGGTTTAAATAATCTGTCTTCATAAAGCTCCTAATCTTTGCCTGACAGGCACTATATACAGTGTGCAGAACATTAATGTTGCATTGAGATCTGGACAGTAACAGTAAATCTCAGTAACAGTAGTGAGAGTAAATTGGAAGGAATTCAGAGAAGTACAGCAAAATGATGGAGTGCCTAGAGAGACTGATTTATGTGAGGTTATACCAAAAGAATTGTGCTTTCTATTTTGGCCAAAAAGCAAGGGAGAAAGAATGATCTGCAGAGTGCTAAGACAGACATCTTTGCATGTCTGAAGGGGAGACACTGCAAGAGGAATGGAAATTATTTGGAGATCTCTCATGACGTCCAGTTAGAGTCAGTAGAAGAAATTAAGCAACTGACAGTTAAGGCTGAACATCAAGAAAGTGCAATTCCTCTGTAGTGTTACAGATCAGATGGTGAAAATACATCTCCCAAAACTGAAGATGAGTGGTATGTAAAACAGTAAAGGCTAATGAGGAGAGACTACGAGAAATAGGGAAGAAATCAGCAGTACATAGTGTCCCAGAGTCTTCTGAATCTCCTGTTAGGTCTCAAGTTGTCCTTCACTGTAGAAAGGGAAGAGAATATCTAGAACCAGTAGGGAGGTGCTGAAAAACCATGAGTGAGTCAGAAGAGATGCACAAGTCACTTCCCAGCCACTGACACAGAGGCACACAGCAAAGTTTGGCCAGGGCTGGGATTCATACTCCTTGGGTGTCCTGACTCCAGGTCAAACCTTGCTATCAAACAAGTCTGAATGAAAGACCCAGACTGCAGAAACCAGCTAAAATATGAATCTTAAGCATCCAGCTAAGGGTCATGTCTAGCTTAAGGTGACTATTTTGCATGTTTTAAAGGGAAGAGAAGTGATATATCCAAGACAAGGACTTCTGTGCTCTGTCAATTTCTCTTTCCTGACAATGGCAGGAATTTGCAGTGCAGCTGTCAAAACCCCAATATACCACATAGGAGTAGTAGGGAGGGAATATGCACTTCTCTTTGACAAAGTTTCTATCTAGAAACATGTGTGCAGAGGAACACCCACCAAGAGTCTGTGTTGTGTCCCAGGAGGAAGGGCTCTCTTAGACAGGACAGAGAGTTCTTCTGGAAGGGGATGAGCGGAAATCATACACAAACAAGAGATCAAACAGAACTGCCCAGAAGGCAAAGGTTTAGTCTTTCCATTCTTGAAGGAAGATTGGGATACCTATGACCTCTGCACAGCCACCACCATTTGTGAGGAAAACGCATACCTTGAGAAGGCTGTCTGAGCCAGAACTTTGCTTCCCAGGCACTGGCTGTGATTCTGTGATCTCTGCTCTCTGCATGCAGCTCTCCTCATGGGGAGAGAGAGGTATACAGTGAAGCTATGCTGTAGAGGTGTCATCTCATCTTTTCAAGTGTCCTAATTTCCGTTGAGATTTAAGAGTTTTTAAACAAAAAAAAGGTCTTTTGAGAACAAATATTTTGAAGATAAACCTGATATTTCTGTTTCATATTCTCAAGTATTAAGGCTTACTGTGGATACAGTTCTATCATAATTAATGAGGATATTGCTCCTTCCATTTTCTGTTGAATGTTACAGAGATTTTGTTCAGCCCTTCACCATCACTGGAGAAAGAAATTGTATTTTAACCTCTGAAATGATGCAGCCTGAGTCCTGACATACCAAGACTTCACTGTTCCAGAGAGATACTTTTTGTTATAGAGAGCTCATCATAGTAGGAGAAAGAAGATCATGGTTTCTCACACCTTTTTCCCTGGAATGAAGAGTAGTTTTGTTATGAAAACCTGCTTTTTCTTTTACTGAAGGTAGTAACTCAGCTTCCTCCCTTGCCCTTTCACACACCAGAGCATGCCGTTCTGGACAGTTACCTCCCAAATGCTCCTTGACATATCACCAAAAGCAGCAGCGCTGTGATCTCCTGCCACTGTAAGCACCACAGTGATCAGCAAATATTGCTGATGAAAGCAGTCCATGGCCCACACACATTCCTCTTCACTGACACTCAGGCCAGCTAAGCCAGGCACATGCTGTACTGTGGAGACTTAAAATGGATACTCACACAATCAGGCACTTTTCCTGCTCCCAGCACAAAATAGTAGAGAAATACTCAGAACACTAAAAAAAGGAAAATCATTGTATGGATATTTCACACAGAGTAACTCTTTGTACAGCTGACACAGCTAATGAAGTTACAGTGGTGAAAAGACTGGGGAGTCCTCACTGGATCTAGTTGATTTACATCAACACACAGAAAAAACTGCATTTATGTGCCTCTCACCTTATCCTGGCTGCTGATGTGGTTAGTATCACTTTCTCACTGGCTCTTGGAGTTGAATTTGAGGAGATAATGTTGGAATTCATTAGGACAGAGCTCCTTACAAAAAATTCCTATGCTTTTGGGATGACTTGTAACTAAGACCACAAAAACCAGAGTATGTAGAATAGTCCCTTGCTGTGGGATGCAACACAATGGCTCTTTTTGTCATGGCAATCAGATTTTCGTTGTACCCTCAAGTTGAAGAAATAAGAGAAAAAAAAGAAAGAAAGACCAAAAAAAAGCCTGCCATGTAATCTCTTCCTGCTAGAAATAAAGCAAACCAGAAGAGGAAGCTGATCTGGACACAGTCATTTAATTAATTGAACACTACAGAAGAGATCTTGATCTTTATAACATTTTCCTGCTTTTCTTCACTTGTATTACCAGTCTAGTACTTTTTGAAAATTTATCCCATTTATCTCCCCTCTGGAGACAGCAGCTGTAGATTCTGCAGCAGCATTTCCCAGCACCTCACAGCAGAGCAGGCTCTGTACCTGCACACATAAAGTCAAGTGATGCTGACTACCACCAGCAACTGAAGTAAGATTAAAGCTTCAGTGATCAAAATAAAATAGGAATTTGCACGTAACATCAACTCTTTCAGTTAGAACATGTAGCCTATAACCAACCACATATCACTTGATATCTTGATCCAGCAGTGTACCAAAGGGCCATTCCTGTTAGATGAGTAGTCCTGCTGACTTTACCAGGACTACTTACACATGTACTATTAAGAGGCATGCCTAAGTATTTCTCTGGAGCAGATTTAAAGCCTTTAGTTCATTAGAAAAATGTGGTGATAGGGTTTAAATGCATTGGTGAAAACTCAATTTAAACCTTTCTTTGGTTAGGATTGAGATTAGAATTGAGACTATTTTTTGCTCTAGGGTATAAGATTGGATTTTTAGCTGAGGTTAAAAGTCCTCCTTCACACATGATAAACACAAAAAAACATGAGAGTGCTCAAGTCTCTAAAGGAAACCAGCTGACAGACTAACACTCACTGCTTCTGTCCAGACCTGGGGCTAGTGGCTGCTGATGTTCATGGCTCAAGTGTGAGCAGGTTGCCCAGTGACAATGACAATTCCTCAGTAAGGATTATCTGTTTTGGGAGCCCCATTTTGTGAATTATGCTGTCCAGTGAGTTACTCGATACATCTTGAGAAACAGTCTTAGTTTCCATCTACCTTAAAATGCAGGTTAATTGTAAAAATGCTGTATCTACCAAAGCCTTGTACATCCTCCTTTGAGACATATCAGAAGCATTGCCTTGTGCATAAATGGTCCTGACACGGGGAAAAGACTGGTCAAGCTCAGAACCATTTCACTCATTAATCTTTATATTAGCTGCCTTAATCACCAGAAAACAGCAACATATCTATGCTGCAGTCACACTCTAGCTTCACCTGATCTCCACAGACAGAGATTAAAGCAGTATGGACCTCTGAATCACTGAACTCTGTAACATGTTACTTCTGGCCTCTCATATTAAAACCTTTTAAACTCTGCAACAAGGTTTAAAGCAATCACATTTCCTCGTGGCTGCCAGAAGCAAATGTAAATACAGGAGTTCAAAAGAAGAATCCAGTTTTCACAGCTGCATCTTAGTTAACTTAAAGAAAAAAAAAAGAAAGAAAGAAAGACAAACTGACCTAAAAGCTTTGGAAAATACAGACCAGGGCAGACAAAAGTAATTGTTCTAAAGTTGTTCTGGATGTTTTAGGAACTCTATCATTTCCAGATTTGATTTTTTTTTCCCCAATAAAATATACCATAGTTAGAAAAACATGCCATTTTGGCTATAGTGTATGACTAATTGATTTTTGAGCGTTGCCTAATTGTGTGACACTGGTTAACCAAACAGCAATGCATTTTTTCACAGGCTCCGATATTAGCTCAGACCATTCTGTGACCTCCCCCTGTTGAGAGACACATCGTATTTTTGATCATAAATCTAACAGGGTAAGGGCTGGAAAAAGGATTCCTGTTTTGTTTTTGCATTTTAACTGAGGTTAAAAAATTCTATCTGTTGTTGTTTATTTAGGGAGTAATATGTTTTAGTGAGAGCTATGGCTCAGAGAAATGTAGATACCAAAGCTGTGCTGCTAATTAGCAGCAGTGTTTATTTTGACACAGCAATGGATTGCATTTGGGAGTAAAATCATGTTTAAGTCCTGGTTAAATTCATCTTTGGTGGCTTTGCTGAACTGATTCCTCAAATTCTCTTAAGGAACTGGGAAAAAAATATTAGAAAAACATTATATGAAAGAGTATTTTGAATATAAAAATTTTTAAGGGCTCAAAATGCTCTCTCTACTTCCTCCATGTCATGGATGCTGAGCAAAGCATATAAACTTAAGCAAACCAAATTCCACTGAAAATTGTGTATATGTAGTGATGGAAACTGTACAAATTTATACATCAAAGGAATTTTGAGAACTATTAAAATTTTGCAGTAATATAGTCTAAAATACATATTTTTACTTTTCATAATTGTTACTGTTCTCTAAAGTTAATTAAATTATTATAAAAAAAAATTCAGGAGAACAAAATGAAATAAAAGTCATCGTTGTACAAGGCCTTTTTTTAATATCTTTTAGTGGGAAAACTGAAAATAATCATAAGCACTTCAATGTGATTTGAAAACATATTGTTTCAGTTTAGCTGGTCAAATGAGAAACTGAAGTTCCTATTTTCATGAGTGAGATGCTGATAGGATTTAAAGCACCTTTATCTTGGGGGTGTATGCCAAGGAACTAACTTGTGGAACTTCAAAGCAGTTTCACACTCTGCTGTGCAGTTTTGTGTTGATGTTCTACTGAGAAGGAGAGCTGGTCAAGTTACTGTTTGTGGCTAAATTATGGAGGGGATTTTGGTAAATTTTTAGCCTATTTTCCAATAAAATAAATACCTCATCATATATTTGTCAGTCTCATTCTGAAATACCTTCTCTGATTTACCTGAGCATTTGCAGTAAGCAGCTAGTTACCTGGGAACTAGAGTAGTGCTATAGGTGAGAACTGCTTTGCTGGAAAGAAAAGGCTTCCCACTTAGAAAAAGATCACTATTATTGCCTTATACACAAGTGTCTGAGTTAAAATAGTGTCTGCACGTTCAGTGGCTCTCTTATTGTGCTTAGCTCCTCTGACTTGTTTTTGTTTGCTGATAAGGGTACTGGAGAAGTGACAGGAGTAATTGATGACCCGTGCTGCAAATTCCCATCTCACAAGCTGATGAGTAAATAAAAAGCCATCCTCACGATTAGTGGGAAAAAGGAAAATGAAAAAATGAAAAATAGAAATAGAAATAGAAAATAAAGGAGAAAAGAAAATAAGGAAAAAGGAAAAAAAAAAGACCAAAGTGTTGATCACAGACTCAGTTTGTCCATGATAGTAATGCAACAACTGTATGCATTTTACCAAATGAACTCTCTAAAGGGAAGAGTCCAAAACACTGAGGCAAAATTAAATTCAAGAATCCCCATATTTTATATTTGATTGCTTTGCCATGTGTTCTTCTGCTTTGTTCTCTGCGTGGTGGTGAGTATGTACGTGGATCCTCAGTATTTGTGATGAAACCGGACTGTGAAGATGGAGGGTGCGTTCTTGAAAAGGTTTGTGGGAAACTGGCTCTCTGTCACATTACTGAAAGCTACCTGGCCATATCCCAGGCCCTGACTTGGAAACATGCCTTAAGGAGTCTTATTGGCTTTTCCCCCATTATCTCCCTCAGCAATAATGAAGAAGAGAAAGGAAGAGCGATGTGCTTTATGTAAGGTGCATTCACTGCCGATCAGCACAGGCTGCAGCACACATAGCATGAGCTTGGGCAGAATGCAATGTAATGGTCTGATCTAACTGGGAAAAGACCATAAAACGCCACTGTAAACACTTGTAAAAATAGAAATTTTTCTGATGAAATTGAAACCATATTTTGATTTTCTGTTAGAAGAGTAAATCTGAAAAGATAGATATATATTGAATAACCTGATAGTTTTTTAGAGCCAAGAAATCAGCTGCTGGCTTGAAGAGTTAGATGGCAATGTGAAACATGCTGACCCAGGCTGATTCTCTTAGCACTCTGTAGCTCAACATCTTATTTGTCTTGTGATTTTCCTCTCCATCACAGAAGCCATTAAGCTCTTCTTGGCACCAGCAGGTATAATACTGATCCTCTAACTTCAAAAGCACATTTTTATCACACAAAAGAGGAAACCCCAAAAATCATCAACAATTCAGGGCTAATGACACAGAGCCAAACCTTCCAATACTGCAAGCAGACCATGGTGGCATAGTGTCAGCAGATAAACCTGCGCCCTGTAGTTCACACATTTTATTCAAACCAGGAGCATGATTTAGTGTTGTCAGCTAAGTGTTTCTCTCCAGGGACGTCGGTTTTGCCTACAGTTTAGTGGTTGGTAAAATCTAATTCTTACCACAACACAAAGGACAAGCTGGGTGGTCTGCTGGAGCAGCTGTCCCTCACCAGAACACGGCTGCTTTTACCGCTTCTGTCTATGGACATCTCCTTCCTGGAGCCAGAGCTGAGGGCTCTGAAGACTTTTTCCTCATTCGAGAAGAAGTTAGGAAATGCAAAAGGCACCCTCTAAACACCTCAGAGGCTTCTCCTGGCAAACTGGGTACTGAGGTCACAATTCTGCTTTCTGAGATTTGCACCTAATATATCTCCTGTAATGATCAGTGCAGGCACCTTTGTCCAGAGCCATAAAGTATGTGTACAGTATATTAGCATCTCATTAAATATACATACCAGGGCTCTTAAACACCCTGTTCAAAAGGAAGTATGTAAGATTTGCCACATTACCCAAACCCTATCCACTCTGCTATGGATGTGTCTGCCTGCAAATGAAGCAAGAACAGGGTCTCCAAGGAGTTTTCGTATTGCTGTATTTTCGTATTTCAGTAGCACCAAAAGACCCTGAATGAGATCCAGGTCCTAGCCCAGAAAAGCTTACCATCTTAGAGAAGACAAACAGAAACTGAGAAATAGATAAATGAAGTGACTTGCCACAGATATATGCACAGAGCATATATTGATAGAGACAAAAAGAGAATCCAGACTTCTGGATTCACATCCCATATCCTGCTGACTAATTGAGATAAACAGGTTGCTAGCACCCAAAGCCCACTGCTCTTTGTTTTGTTGCTGTTGTACCCTCAGTGAAGTCAGATGTCTACTTACAGAACATCTTACTGTGAGCTGATTTCAAAACCTCCATGGCAATGAGAAATGTTCAGTGATCCATAACAGTCAGGCAATCAAAATTCCCTTGTAATTGTGACTTCGCTGCCTGGGATTATGGATTATCATCTGCATTTTCTGCAGGTTACTTCCACCAAGATCGAAAACTTTCATCCAAGTCAAGTTCTTTTGAAGATACAGCTGGTATGGCATATGAAGCTACAGTCTCACCTATCCATTCCTTCCACTGAGGAAATATTATTACTTTCACAATAACAGCTCTTGAAAGTGTTTCCATTGTGTTCTATTGCAAAGACAAATTCATGTACCAGATGACATCACCTTGTAAAAGATTAAGAGAATGTGGGATTGTCAATGTTTGTACTGTAATACTGGTAACCTTCCAGGAAGCCTAGTTGCAATCCTGGAATGAGGACCATCTCCTTAGCTGTTCCTTCCCATGTTGCCTAAATTTAAACCTTCTGTAGTCCTGCCAAGCATCTGACATGCTGGGAAGAGGACGGTGTTTATGTGTGTGACCTTGAAATACGGCTATATGGATAGGGTCCTTGAAATATAGTCCTGTACAGAGTGGCCAGCGGAGGTCAGTGCTGGCAACAGTGATATTCCTTTTGCACAGTTCTCCTTCAGCATTTACCCACAGATGGGGCAGCTGCCAAAAGGGGATTTTCACTGCTGACTTCTTAGTCTCCTATTTCTGTCCAGTCCAATTATTTATTCTTCTCCCATGAATATCTGTGATTGGAGTAGGAATTTGGAAAAAATAAAGAGGGTGATGGCCAAAATCATTAACAAGAAACCAACCCTGCTGGCAGACATAACTATTCATGACTTGAACTGACCACCAAGGGAAGAATGAAGAATGCCAACACGGTGCATTCCTGAAACAGGTGTGGGTTCCATCACATCAAACATGGTCAGCCTTTTCTGAGCAAGCTCATGTGAAACAGCTTCACAGCCTGGAGTTTCTCTCAGGACTGTCAGCCAAGACAGGCAGCAAACAGGGCAGCTTAGCATCACCTCCCCACCAGCTCTCCAACCTTTGAAAAGCTGTTGAAGCCTGAATAGATAATTACAGCTAGGACTAACTCTTTGCATTTCATGGAGATATGTATGTGTGCCATAACCCACCCCTTCCCATTCCTCAAGAGAGGCACTGTTGAGTGTTCAAAGACAACAGCTGTATGTGGAAGGACAATATCTTGTCACTTCTTTACTGATGCTGTTTCTGTTCATTTAAATATACATTTCATGCACTCATGTTTGGAATTCCCTTTATTTGTTCCCTGTATTTGACTCTCTCATATGAAGGTAAGAACAGTAACGGCAGTCAAATGCCTTTAGTAGACTACAAAATGTCAATATGCTTGAACTTAGAAGGCAACTTTGGCCTTAGCCCACCTTATATCTGGATACTAACAGCTCCCTGCGTTTGTTTGAGGGAATCCTGAGTTAACTAAAACATACCATAAACAACTGGCTGATGTTATTAAAAGGGCTTGCTAAATGTCTCAGCTCTCATTCAACAGGTGCTAGCAGCATCTCTAATAGAGGGCTTCATCTTTCAAAGTATAACCCTTGAGAGATAGCTTAGCATAAGGTAGTCTACAGAGCTTAGCAACTGGTTCAGCAGTATTGCAATGACATCTTGTAGAAGCTCAGCATCCCATCATGCTGACCACACACATGTCCAAGGTCAATCTACATCCATATGCTTCTATGGCTGAGAGCTTTCAAACCACAGGACATGGTGAGTGGCACTAGGACTTCAATACACTTACAGCTGTCCTTCCTATGCCCGTTTTCCCCAGAACAGCCCTGTACTGTGCTGGACTTTACAAGTTGAAGTTGGAGCAACATGCATCATGGACGGAGAGGATCATTACACAATGAGCTGAGGATATCAGATCTGCCCACTGGACTCTCTGCAGCTCTCTGGAGAAAGCTGTGGAGATCACCTTGGCTCATCAATGGAAGGATTGTGTCCTTTCAGGAGTTTCCTTTTCTTGAATGTTCCTGTGGGATCCTGATAGCTGTCAACCAAAGAGGTTTTAAGACCTCTGTGATACTGGAAAACTATGCCTTGAGCTGACAGGATCTAAAAATGGTGACTTCCAAGGCATGCTGGGAAAAATATTTGGCAAAAAATTTTTGGAGGAGTTGGGCTACAAATGATCAAATAGTTACTCTTTATAGCTTCCTGGTTAAGTTCTTTTCATTCATTTTTAAAATAAAAACAGGTTTGAATTTTTAAGGATATTTTCCTGTGTAAGGTATCTACAAATTCTTTTAATTGCTGTGTCTATCATTTCAACAAACAAACAAAAAATCCCCAGAAAACCATGAATTAATCAAAATTGCCTATCCAGTCCCAAGATTTGATTCTGAAAGCTTCAGCCCTCTATGTGGTCTCTTAAACCACAGCAAGCTATCAGAGTTGAAAGCTGACTACTTCCAGTAACACAGCAATCAATCCCTCCTGCATTTAACCATAGTTATTTTGTAACTGATCATGACATGAGCACATTCCTTCTTTATAAAAAAATGGCCTTCTCCATATCTTCAATGAGGTTTCATCTTCCCAACCTGACCCAGTCTGACAAATGCACTGGATCTACTTAAAACAGCAGGTCCAGGGTAGCTAAGGCAAAGCACTGCAATTAAGTGGGAGCAGTCTGATTAAAATGTTGTCCTTAATTATGTGTGATGACAAGGAAAATCCATTTTTATAGATTCTCTTTGTGACAGGGCCCAGGCTGCTTTGCCAAAGCCTTAATGCTAGACAGCAGGAAACTTGGACAGGAACCAAAAACTCGGCAGACACTTCCTTTAGACAGCACTTGGTGCAGAAAGCAATCTGTCCTTCCCCATGTATATTTTAGGCAGACAGGCTGAAAGTCAACACAAGCTTGAATAAATCCGGGAACTGGTGTAGAAACTCATGTTATCTTCAGACGAGCCTAACCCCCAGGTCAGCAGGAGTCTAGAGTATGGGGTCAGAGTGGGACTAATGCTTGTAAGTATGGACCCCATTAAACTTATGGAATTGTTTAAATAAATCTACTTCATTCATGAAATGATGATTCTGCCAAACTTTCCTTTTTTTTTTTTTTTTTATGAGAGATGGGCAAGGCAACTTGGGCTATGGTCCAAAGACCCCTGAGGCACAAATTAGTTTTGATAGATTAGAAACAAGATGAATCTCCATGGAACAGTATTAAAGCACCCTTTATTATGTGCAAAGCAGCCTTTTAACTTCCCAGGAGACATCCCTATCTCTCCATGCTAGTCCAAGCAAAAAGCTTTCAGCATTAATAACACCTGGAGAACCCCACTGGTCTGACAGCTCAAGGAGAACAGCTTGGCAAGGGCTATCTGACCTCCTAAAATAGACCATTAGAGTCAAATGCTGTTGTGCTCTGGACAAAATTACCTCCTTCCAAAACTTGCAGGATCTTTGAATGCTGGGTGCTTAACAGTTTGAGGGCCTTAGTTTCTTCCTGTAATTCATGATGCATTTACCCACAGATCAGTCACTTTGTCTGAAATGTCTACCACACCAAGATCTTTCATTGTTTCCTAATAAGTTAATAGCAGTTAATTGCTGCAAGGTCGACTGTCTCAATACCAAGGTATTTGCTGGACCTGCTGAGATAAGTGACATGAAAGTGTCAGTTTAATAGCCAAAAACTGCCAAAGCAACTTTTTTGCCTGGGTTGAGAAGAGCATTGCTGTTCCCTTCCAGACAGTGCCCAATCCCTGCTGCCCAGAGCACAGGACAGCTTTCCTCTGGCTGAGTCAATGGCTGCTCCTCAGAGGCTGTAAAGAAACATCAGCTCCAGCCCAAGCACCTGAGATTAAGGTCTGCTTGGAGCCCTTTTCCAAACTTTACTTGAACCATGGGAGGTGTTTGGACCGGATGACATTGCTCCTTTCTGGCAAACAGGAGGGTAGGAGTTGCAATCTCTTTGAGACCAAGGGAGCAACACTGCACACAGATGTCTTTGACACCTTTAAATTAAAGCTTGTGGCCTGGGACTCACTCTAAAGAGTAAATACATGTAACAAAGCAATTGTGAGATCCGACAGTGAAATTTCCAGAGACATGTGTACACAGGAGCACACAGACAGAATCAGGCAGCCCTAATAGTCCTAAGCACACTTCAGCAGAGGAATAATTGACATTGACATCTAGAAGAGTAACCATTTTCCTTACTGAGTTGACACTTTCTTCAGAATAAATTACAATAGATGGAAAGGCAGGAATATGTCACTAATATCAAAGGCAAAAAACACACGAAGATGTAGGTGGGATGGAGAACAAAATAACAAAGACATACATAAACATTACATAAAATCAATGATACTGACTTACCTGGATACTTTAACGTGGGCGGATGGGAAAGAAATTAACTACATAATGTGCAACTGATTTGGGTGTGTAACTTTTATCCTGAAAGGATTGTCTAATAAAATTTTCCACTAGATTCCCCAAAACTATTTTTTTTTTATAATCTGGAAGTGTTTCATTTTTATTGCAAACATAAATATAATGCATTTACCTCATGAAATAAGCATCTTTTTGACTCTTTTGAAATTATAAAATGTAGCTCTATTGATTTTTTCAATTATTCCAAATTTTAAAAGTGTATATATCTTTCATCAAAAATTGTTCCAGCATGAAATATTTTCCTCATTCTGATGAAAACACAGGAAATTTCCAGCCAGTTCTAATGTGCATCCACTATACACAGAGCTTCGAGAATGGTAATGAAAATAATGAAAGAAGTAAAAGAAATCTCTGAGAAGAGACTGTTAAATGTAACTTTTTTCAGGAAGGAGAGGAGGAGAAGATTCATGATGACCAATAAAAGCATCAAGGAACAGAGGGAAATTCACCTCTGCTTGGTTCATAATATAAAAAACATCCAAACAAATGCCAATTCAGTGAAACAAATTCAAAGCCAATAAAAGGACATGCTTTTGATTGTTTAATGAACATTTGTAGAGATAACAGTAATAACAATAAAAGATTTCTCATATACTTTTATTCTTATGTTACTTTTATTAGTTTTACATTATTTCTTGAAACACAGCCAGTCAAGTCTTCACTGGGAATCATGTTAAAATATTTTAAACAATAGCTGCTCATCCAACTTATGAGTACTTTTTTGTTCCAAATGTTAAGATATACTAACGCTGGTAGGAAACATAATCCAGAAAAGACAGGATGTTCCAATCATTGCTGTGTAGCAGCTGCCCTTATTTATTTGAAAATTAAATAATGAATGATAAAAATAATGGCTGTTATAGAAGGTATTGTTACATAAATGTCACATCATCTGCTGTCACTTGATGAGTGCACAGTGTGCTTGTGTCTTTCACTTTCCCATTTGCTCCATCTCCCTACACAAATACTTTTTCATCCCAAAATATATCTGCCACAAAACTTATACAATAGATCATGGCATAGGGTTGGAAGACTGAATGACACAGGATCTTAGAATCATAGAATCATTAAGATTGGAAAAAAACTCTAAGGTCATTGAGTCCAACTGTCAACTTATCACCACCATATAACAAAACCACGTGACCAAGTGCTACATCAATACTGTTTCTGAATACCTCCAAGGAAGGTAACTCCGCCACCTCCCTGGGTAGCCTGTTCTAATGCCTAACCAGCCTTTCCATGGAGAAATCAAATAATCAGCAACAAATAACTAAAACCAGAGAAGAGCAAATACACAATATATTTTTTTTCTTTAAAAATAAGGGTGACAAATATTGGTAAGAAAATTCATGATCACTACAGATTATTTGGAGCAGGAAAGTTTACTCAAATTGATATCATGTGAGGGAAAAATCACTCCAGCAAAAATGCCTCTAGCCAGTGTTGAGTAAGAGTAAGACTTATTGCAAGATTCAGTTACATGTATAAACTAGGAGTGATTTAAGGAAAAGAACAGTCTAGAGGCATTAATCTGAGATCATAAAAATGTTGCAAATCACTGATCTACAATTCAGAAGAATATCAAGGCTTTTCTTTAGAAAAGACTGCAGGCACTGCAACAGCCAATAGACGTTTGGGCAATTAGTCCAATTAATTGCATCATCCATTTATACGGAATAGTAACTCTGAGGAAGCCAGGAGACTACTGGAAGAAGTTAAGAACTGATTAGTCTTTTATCCTTGCCCAAAGATTTCTGCTTGTCTTTAAGAAAACTTAGTCCTTCCTAATGAGGAAATCCTGGATTCATCTGCTGTGAAGGAGTGAGAGGGAAGGCAGTTCTTCCTCTACCAGGAATGATACTTGGATAAGACCAGCACTCATACAGAAGTCAGGAGACTTCTACTACACCAGTGCTGACTGAACCCGTTAGGTCTAATATGCTGCAGGTTAAAGGAGCTCCAGATGATAATTTCTTATAGTAGTCAGTATGACTTTGAGTCTTCCCTGAGCTTGTAATGACACTTCAGCTCTCATAACAATTTGGGATATTTATTTTCAGCAAACTAGTTAGCAGTTGCAATTAGGAACAGGGAAATGTTTCCAAACATTTCAACCTAAGGTCCTCTCTTCACAGTTGTTACCCCACTGCCATTCCTACTTCTGTATTCACAACAGCTCGATTAGGAACTAGAGGGAAACTGGAATGAAAGAAAGGGGTTAAAAGAGAAAGTCCATTGATTCACAGATATTCAGACAAGAGAGGCTTGAGACCTTGCAGTCTCACCCTCTCTGAGGAATGATAGAGTTTCTAGTTGTTCCTGCTCTGTGGCTTAGAACTTGTTTTGGCTGGAGTGTACCTTCCAAAGCAGCACACAATTTGGATTAGAAGATATTAAGAGAAGGAAAATTCCCTGCTTTCTTGTGTTTTTTTTGTTTGTTTTTTTTAGTGCTTCTTTGTTGTCTCTTTCAAAAGTCAGCAGATTAGAACAGAGGGATGCAAGTATTGTCTCTGTAACCCATAGGGTAAGAGGAAGGCATCATATCGTATGTCTTTCAGCTATGACTGTGTGAGCTCAGTGCTACAGCTCTGTCCTCACAGAGTATGTCTCAAGGTTACATATTCTCAGCCCTTTGGCTTGGATCTTAACTCTTCGCCATCAATCATGTTCAGAGATATATGGTCTTTTTGTTTTCCATTAGATCAGATAAGTGTCACTGACAATATTGTGGCAGACAAAATTCTCCAGAAGAGAGATTTGAAAAGCCTCATACTGTGCTATCCAAATTATCCTAATTACCCTTATCACAGCAGCTAATTAGGCTGGCTATAAAGCTACAACCCATAAACAGACCACAGGCTATAAAAGCCTGCAGACAGGAGAGCTGTCAAAGAGGGACTCAGAAAAATAAATGGATGTAGGAATGCTTTTATTTGAAGATTTGGTGGAGGACGAGTGCCTGCAGCAAATAACCAATAGTCTTTCAGCCTGCTAGGAGCACTGACAGGCTACAAAAACCACAGGAGTGACAGCAAGACCATTATCTACAATTGTCCAATTTCAACAGCTTGCAAGGGCTAAGGTATGAAAATGGAAATCTATTTTTGCCCAGCACAGTCCCTTAAAAGCAAACACAAAATTAATCACAGCCCTTTTCCTGAGAGCCTTCTCTTCCAAAAATGAGAAGCAAAGGCTGATTGAGCAGTGTATTAAAGGAACATGCTCCTGAAGCCTCATCCTGTGACAGAGCAAGGATGCACACAAGTGATCTCTGGACTAAGTCGCCTTGAGCATCAACACCTCTCATGAAGGTTGTTTCAGTTCCCACTTACTAATGCAAAGGCATTTTTTCAAGGTGTGAAGTATGTTGGAAAGAGTTTCCTGGCTTCTGAGATGAAAGGTTTTGCAGCACAGTGAAAGTCAGTGGTATTATTTATTGCTTATTTCTGCCTCTAAGAGACAGTAGGTTGGATGTTGGGGAAGATAAATGTAAACATCTTGACAAAGTGCAAGGTCTGTCCCTTTTAACAGCCATTCAGGAAAGGAAAGGGAGTCTGTCACTGTGTCTAGTGCTCCCCCTTGCTTGGAAAAATTAGTTCATTGTAAATAAAAACTTATGCTTTTTCCTGCTGAGGTAGGTCTCTATTGTCTACTATTTGATTTCCTGTAAACTGGTCTTGGAATGTTTAAATAGAAACCATAAATAGCTGCAAGCAGGGCTGTGTACACACAGTTTAATGGCAACCCGAGTCATCTTTTTTTAATGAAGCTACCAGAGTTTGACTTCCCTCTCTCAAAGGCTCTGACTGGTTATAGCCATCACCTTGTATACACTTCCTGCCAGAGACAAATTTGCACATGTAACCAAACCCAGGCAAGACTTGCAGGCAGCACCACAGACAGCAAACACCTTGTGAGCAAGGCAGGATGCTCCTTCGGAGCTAATGAAGAGAAATGCATTCCTTGCTTGAATAACAGTCGTAGGACACTGCCTGGACCTTCCTCATCTCAGGGCTAGATCTGCCTGGTGACCCTTCATAAGTGGGAAGAGGTAGGAGCATAACCCTGCTTAATTTATTAATACAGTAGGATGGTTTCCTTCTGACACAAATAGAAATCCTGATTGAAACATCTTGCTTGTTCTTAGCAGAATTTACTATGCCTCTTTATTCCTTACAGTGGCATTTTTCAGTGTGTGCAGATTTCTCAGCTGGCACACACATTTTAAATACCAATCACATAGTAGCCTTTTTGATAGTCATAGTTACAGACTCAGAAGTGAGGCAGCTCTGCTCTTGTAACCTTTGTAAACAAGTATCAAGTAGTAGCTCCAGAACTGTAAGAAACAAACAAAAAAATGATCCGCTTGGAAGTAATAAAATGCACATTGCCATGGGCATCCCAGTTCATGCACCTGCTGGCACAGACTCAGACAATGAAGTGAAGCTTGTAATAATACAAAAGCTTGGAATTCAGAGGAATTAAAGCTGAACAAATCATTGGAAAAGGAGGCTTGCATTGCAGAGAAATGAGCTTAAAAGGACTAGGGAGCTACAAATGCTAATTGTTTCTAGATTCTGCTCCATTTTACTAACTTAATGTGAATTAGTTGAGGTTACAAGGTTAATCTCTGCAATGTTTACCACTTTCCTAACTGAATAGAGGGGAACACAAGCAGAATGTGTTAAGTTTTCAGGGCTGCAGCACCATTTCCTCATCTCTTCTTGGGAGGTACGAGAAGCTCGTAGAAGAATAGCCTGTGGGAGTGCAAGGAGCTCAGCACCCTCCAGGCAGGACTCAGCACAGGGCTGGACTGTTCTGGGAGATTTTGGCTGCGGGAGCCTTGCAGGTTTTTCTTGCACCAACACAGATAGTTGAATGGCTATGCTCTCCTCCTGCTCATGTGAGCTGAATCTCTTGCACCTGCTACAAATGAAGCAGATTTTTGTAAGGATCTTTCTTGAAAATTTTAGCACAGGACAAACTATTCCAGTTTTCTATTTTTCATCAAAATCAACATGTTTGAGGAATGTTTTGGGAGATAACGAATTTTGACTGAGTGTAACTGAGGTAGCAATTGAGCAAAGCATAGCTCTTATCATCATAGAATCATTTAGATTGGAAAAGACCTTTAAGATGATCAGCTCCAACCATAAACATAACATCGCCAAGCCCACCACTAAACCATGTCCCTATCTGCCACACCTACACGTCTTATAAACACCTCTGGGGTGGTGATTCAACCAGTTCCCTGGGCATCCTCAGTCTCTGCCAGACTCCAGCTGTGTGAGCTGTTAAATATTTTCCACTGGGTTGTAGTCCCTCGATAACTCATAGGGCAAGGAAAGGACAAAGATGCCCAGCTCTGTCTGGATACTCAGTGAAGCTAAGTAGACATATAGGTTGTTTGTTCCTGAGCTGTCCAGAAAAGAAATGCTCTGCCTTGAAAAACTGCTCATGTGGTGGCTGTGGACCTCTACTGCAAGCCTGGTTCCAGTTTATTTCCCAGCATAATTACTTCTGAAGCACCTTACTTAGGCTATAGAAATTTAGACTTTTTTTTTTTTAACATGAAGGAACCTACACTGGAATAAGGGAATTTTAAATGGGTTAAACCTTTTTAAATGTGTTAAAACCATTTAACTCTTTTTGTTGTTGTTGTTTCCCTCTGAAAATATTTCTAAAATACACAGGTGGATTCTAGAGCACTTAGAAACACAAGAAATTAGAGCTTTGCTCCAGGGCCAGACTGCTCCAAGGACACTTGAAGGAAAGCAGTTGGAGTGCAATAAATATGCACAGCATACATTTTTAGCAAGGGACTGAGGGATGATTCAGAGTCAGTAATCATGGCACAGAATCTGGATCCAGCCTTTTCCTCCTACATCAACTGTCTACAAAAGCCCAACCTTACAAAAAGCCTGGCTCATTCCCTTTTGGGGACTGGTCTATTTTTAAATTTCAGGCTTTATCCAGAGTAACTTCAGAAACCTTCCCAGATGAGAAACTGAGATGAACTAAAAGGAATATGAACCAAAACATTTTGGTATCACTTCATAATTTGAAGGAGCTAGTTACATATCTCACTAGTGTTTGCCAGAAATATTCCAGCTTTGGAATCAAATTCTTGCTCTCCATAAGGTATAATGATTCCTTGGACTATCTGTACAAACTTGGAGATCTTGCAGCATTTTGGAAAAAATAATGAAAAGAATGAGCATGCCTGTGCATTAACTACGGCACAGTTCCCAGCCTCTAATTTGATCTGCATTTGCAGGCTCAAAGTGTCATAAGTGATGAAGAGAGATATATATGAGCATAAACAGGAAGGGCCTGAGTCCAAAAAGCTACCCACTGAACTTGTAACTTTCCCGGCTAAGCCTCTGCTTTAACCTGGATTGTTCAGCCCCTTTCTGCAGTTTGAAATACCATCAGAAAGATGTTGAGACTCTATTGGAAATGGCTCTGACCACCAGTTTCTTCTCCTTATGAGGTTTCCAACTCTGGCAAAAGGGGCAGAATGAGTTTTCCTGATAGTTGACTCCCTGCTCTGGATGTAAAGAAGTGATGCAGGCTATCCTGTGCTCTTTACTGTCAAATAGGGTTGTGCCCATCATAGTCTTACCTGTCACACACAGAACATTTGCAACATTACTACAGCTAATTTTATTCTTATGAAGAACAGAAATTTGCCTCCACCACTAGAGTGGCAAAGATAGCCTCAGCAAAAAAACACTCAAAAAACTCCAGTGGCCAATTATGTCTGTGTGTGTATGAAACTCAGATCTTAGCTGACCACAAATCTGATATGTATTTTCACGGGATCTAAGCAATTTTATGCAGTCTTAACCTCTAGGTGTCAACATTCCTGGGTGGAGATATACAACATGGCTAAGTGTGTTGCAATAAAATGTTTATTAATGGCAAACAGAAAATACTCAAAGTATAGCAGACTTTTACCCTGTAAGGACATAAATGTATTGCAAAGAGAAATTTGTTCTTTTTCCATTGTACTTAGACATAAATTTTCAAAGCTAAGTTAGCTTCAATGACCAGGTGGATCTATTAACACTGTAATGTCCAAAATTGTTGCACATCCAGTGTTATTTTAATAAGGGTACAAGTCAGAAGCTAGGGAACTCATTTTTAGGCTACCACTTTTCAAAACTTTTGTCCTTTATGCCATAAGTAACATGCAATAAAGTACAGTTCAAAAACAATTTAGAGACCTGCTTGAATACAATTTCCTGATGAAGTCAGTGGGACTTGCACCAAGGTTAACTACATAAATAAGTAAACACTGAAGGATGAAGGCAGGTTGTACAGCCACAATTGAGTGCCTTAGAAATCCTATGTCTATAAAATTATCAAAGCCATTTTCCATCTGGGGATTAGTAGAAAGAAGCTGATCTATATTGTCTGGAGACATTGTGATGTTTTATACTGGACAGATTAAAAAAAGTCCAGACAAGAAATAGGCATCGTGTTTCACATATGTTTTCCTTTAATTATTACAATACAAGATTTGGCTTTTCAGGTCAATTTCTGGGGTAAAGATTAGGAGATACTGTACATAATAGGACTTACTCCTTGAATGGAATCCAATAGTCCCAAACTAGTTTCCAGTCCTTAGAATAAGGTATTTCTCCTGGGGATGGTGATATCTGTGGTTTCAATCTCTCACATCCTACCCAACTGTTTCCTCATTACTGTCTCAGGTTTCTTTGTCACTGCACAGTTTATACAGGCTCAGATTTAATCAGTAGCAAAACATTCATTAACATGAACCCATGTCATTTTTTTTCCTCAAAAACGTCTCCAAGCTTGCTAAATATTTGTCAAGTAAACACTGCTGCCCACTTCCTTCTCTGTTAGGTCTATTGCAGTCTTTAAATTCTTTCCTTGGATTACAGTTATTGATATTTCATTCCAACATGCAGAATATTTGATAGAAAGCAATCATGCCTCTAGGCTGTAAGTGCACAAGTCACAGATACAGACCTGGACATGGAAACCCCTCTTCTGTGCTTAACTAATGCTTTGTTTCAGTATTGGGCTGTTTTTCTCACTTGGCAAGGTATTCAACTTGTACTGTGCTTTATCAAAGAGAAAAAAAAGGATTATATGATTTGCAGCTCCACAGTAAATGGATACTTCTTGAGCTCTCACAGTGATTTATGAACATAAGCTGATTAAGACTTACAATGGTACTATGAGATAAGGAAATACTATTCTCTACCTCAAGATACAGGAAAACAAAGCATAGATTCTGCCAAGATCACACACACAGTCAGTGCTAGTGCTAAAGCACACACCTCTGCTGTTACCTATCATGTTTGCAATCTCATTCCAGTGTTGACTCTTCTGTTTGTATTGTCAAGTTGCTTTTAAGTTAGGTTCTTGTTTACCATAAAGTGATGTTTCCTTGCAATTGCACTGAAGTTCATTCTACTCCCTCCCCTCCACCTCTGTTATGGTCATCTTCACTTGTTTTCTCAGGACTGAGGGCTGTTGGTTTTAAAAATGTCATGCAACCACAATACCTTATGATTTTTTCAGGGTGAAAGCATACAGAAGATGATACCTCAAGCTTTCACAGTTCCCATGTGGGTTGTCAACGTCTGGAATTTTGGGGAATGTGGAAGATTTTGTGTACAGAAAACCATCTGTGGTCTCTGTACTGCAAGGTGTAGTTACACTCTCCAAATTTTCTCCAGTATTTTCGTATTGGACTGATGATGAAAGATTGTGTTCAGTTAAAGACCTCAGGCTCTGACAAATGAGCTCTGGAAAAGCTCAGTGAAGTGGTTTAAGATATTAGTGCCCATGGCTTACTGCCCTGCCTCTGTATTGAAGTTTATGGGCCCTTGACAGTGGCACAGAGTGTGCTTGTGTCACAGCTGCTCCAGTGGTTAGGCTGGTGCTGTGGTTTAGGTCCCGAAGGAGTTGGGTTTACTCTACAGCTGGGAATCAAATGCACTGAGGCACTGGCACATTGCACTTGGCTGTCTGGAAGATTGTGTAAAGAGAAGGCAGGATGGATTTATCAGACCTCTTCTGCTCCTTGGCTTTAAAGTCTCTCAGTACCAAGAATTCCACTTCTGAACAAGCCTGCATTCCCACAGTCTAATTCTCTGGCCACTTTTTTCTCACTGAGGGGATACTAAAACTAGAGGCTTGTCTCTTGAACCGCAGAAGAGGCAAGGCATGCTTGGAGAACATGTTTCACATCAAGATTATACTCCATATATCAAATTATGTTTACCTTTCTTTTAGGGAAGCAAAGAAGCATCCTCCTCCCTTCCATTTATATATCTGAGAAGTGAATAGAGTGAGAGTGGAGACCCCTGAATTTGAATTCCTCTTCAGCCTCAGAAGTCTTGAGCTTGTAGCACCCTCTAGCCCGGAGTGTGCTCAGTGCACCAGGCCACGGACAGAGAAAAGCGGGAAGGCAGGCAGAGAGAGGCAGGAGCTGAGTCCCTGCTCTAGAAGCAGCTTAAAAGCATATTTTGTACTGGTGTTCAGAGGGTTAAGTACTTTGACCTGAAACATTTTGCCAGCCTCTGCAGTGAGGTGCAAAGGAGATCAATGTTGTCATCTGGGCTTCTCCTGATGTCTTACATCCACTCCTGTTATAAGTTGAGTCCTGATGTTTACACCTGCCAGAGCTGCAGATCCAGCTATGCATCAACACAACCAGCTGGGGCCTTTCTGTGTCACTCCCCATATGTCCTGCACATCTCTGCCAGCACGATGAGACACCAGCACCACTGCAGGTTTCTGGGAGTAGTGCTGCAGCCACACCACCATCAGCTCAGACTGTGGGCAGAACAGGGGACCAAGGTGAAAGGCAAAGCAACCACAGACCAATAGCCTAAGCAAGGGGAAGGCTGGCCTGGCCCTGACAGCACTCTCATCTCTCTCCTTATGGATCACACTTAAGCAGTTCAGTGTTTGGAGTGGGTCCATGAGCTTCTCCTCCATGCTATGGCTGCATTACTGCTAGCAGAGTCAGCATTTGTCACACAGCTGGAGTGACTGTGTAAAGGAAACATCCTTCAGCCATGGGTCCCCAGCACCAAAACTGGTATCAGTCTCAGTTGAGCTAGGCTCACAGGTCTTCCTGCAATTCGTTGAAGACAGTCTACCTCATTGCTTTGTGAGTCATGAATAGATCCCAGGAGACCAGAGCATCTCATAGCAACTGTTTAACAAGCCCTCCTCTCTGCTAACCTTACAGCTTAGCTGGAGTGAGCCAGACAAGCAGCTGTCCTGATAGCTTTTGGAGGATGCTAATGGTTCTGTAAGTCCAAAGAGCCTGATCCAAACAAAGGTACCAGAAACCCCACAATATACACACTTGGAGCAAAATCTTTTCTAGAGAGGGGATTAGAAGGTCTCTACTGGAGCAAGTGTTTTTGTATTTTAGCAATTACATATAAACTTAGAAAGATGTTGAAACAGAACAAGGCATAAATGATACAGAAATGGCTGCTTTGTGAAATCCTATAATGGGAAATTCTTTTACAAACCTTTTAAAATTGGCAAACACTGCTAATATTCCTCCAGGCAACACTTGGGCTATTATTTAAAATGGGATGTAGGGTGTCCCAGAGTGACTGTTCTCTTGGACTGCAAAACCTTCTCTAGGACCTGCAAAATATGAAATGATTTAAGGAGGAAAGATAGTTATGCAGTTCTGCTTTGTGTGGTTTCTACCACCTCTAAAGTAGTTTTAGAAGAAAGTATGTTCTGGGCTGTAATTCAAACAGTGTTACAGATGCTGTATGGGAAAAAATGGACAAATTAGAGGCTCCTGGTGAAAAACATTGTTACTTTCTCCCTTTGCTGCCCCAAGCACACAAACATGTTGCTTAGATTCACTTGAGTGTTTATATTAAATGCAACTAGACTTATTAAGGAGGCCTGAAGTGATTTTTAAGTACAGGGGCTGGATTGCAGCACTTTGTCTCACTCTGCAGAGCAGCCTCAGCACTCTGGATTGTGCTTGTCAGCACTCACACAGGGACCTCTGCGAAGGTGAGACTTCTTTACCACCTGCTGTGTCTCCTACACAGGAGCACAAGGACAAGCCATAAGTCGCCCATCTGAGGCAGGCTCTAGGACTTTTCTGCATATATTTGAACTTTCTGCTCTAGCACATAAGTACATTGTGTGCAATTTTTCACAGTGAAAGGCAGCCTTAATGCTGCAGCTTTTTCCTGTCAGCAGCTAGAAAATGGGGCTCATTTTTAAAGATACTACTGCAGTTTCTCTCGTGAAGCTTTGAGACTGTGGCAGAAATGCCCTAACCCCACTCCAAGCTTTGGAGGCTCAACAGAAGGATGGGGGACTGGTTCCCTGATGGCAGAGAGAAGCCTCAGCTCAGCACTGCTTGCCAACCTCAGTGTAAATCAACATGAGCCTCCCCAGTGCAGCCGCATGTGCTTAGCCCTGCTGAGGACCTGTCCCCCGGTGCAGAGAGTGACCTCCTGCAGCGAAGGGCACTGTGTGGCTAGGCCAAAAAAAATGGGAATAAGTTTTGGAGCTTGCTTCTTAGGAGAAGTGGAGAGGCAGCACTGGCATGGCTCAGCTACATGGGGGATGCTCCTCAACTATCCTGGCAGTCTGACACCTCTACTCTGTCTGCCTGGCCAGATGCTGGCCAGCCTTGCTCTGGGGCATCCCTTGTAGGATGTTTGTGCTCTTGGTTATTTCATACATTCTCTAAACTGTTATGCTCAAGGACCCCAAGGTTGTAAAAATTCTGCATGTGTTTTTTCTGCCACAGTGGTGTGCTTAGAGTGTGATATGGCAATAGGAAGAAACGAAACACACCATCAGTCTCTTACTTGTAGGGGATGGCCTCCTGCAGTGCAAAGAGATTGATTTCAAGGACCTCAGTGGACAAACCCAAGAACATACAGCCAAATGGATGAGTGTTGTGCAGGTGAAGATATGTCTTCAGCAGGGATCAAGTTTAGAGAGTAGACAAGTCCCCAAGGAGTGTTAGGTACTAAGACGAGCTCAGGAACACAAGATTAGGTAATCCAGACCTGAGGGAGAGAAGATTTCAATATAATGATCTCAAAAAGCAAATCTACATTCCAGCACAGAAAGCATCTGTGGGGAAAAGGGTCTTGGGGTAAGGGAAGGTGGACTGCTAACAGGAACAGCAGATCACAATATCCCCAGCCAGTGCTGCAGGCTGAGCTTTCCTCTCTGTATCACAGCTGTAGATTAAGGATGATGTGAAAAACAGCAGAATTACACCAGCCCACAAAGCAACACTAATGAAATCATATCCAGGCTGGCTGTATCCTGCTGGCCACCACCCTGCAACAGTGCTGGGAGCTCTCAAGAAATGCTGATTATCAAAGCTGAGCTGCTGAATGTGTCTGTCTGTGAAGAATGGGCTACACCTCCTGCCTGGGTGGTAAGAGGATGAACTGAGTCCTCAGGTGGCCCCTTGCCCCACTTCCCAGGCAAAAGGGAGAGCCCTTTGGGACATGCTCCCAAGCAGTCGTGCAAGAAACAATCTCTCGTCCTTGTGCAAATCCTCCAAGGGAATTCTCCCTCCATCCCTGTTCCTCATCTGCCACCTCCCAACCACACGTCTCTGCTGGAGTCTTACAAAACATGCATAAGGTTCAGTTGCTAGACTCTGAAGGGCTTCCAGGGGTTTTGGGTAAAAAAACAAAACCCTGTGGCACACCTTGATCAATGCTGAGTGCCTCCAGGATCTTGTATGTCCTCTTTCCCTGGGGTAAGATTTGTTGTCCTTTCTCTAGTAAAGACCAAAAAAAAAATCATGGAGGCAACACAAGCTGAGATTCTTCCTATCCACTTGAAATTCCTTATGCACTGGTAAACCTTCCTCCCTGTTGAAGAGTTGTAAGAGAAGGATATTGCTCAAAATGTGAAGCATTTTGCAACTATCTATGAGCAATGCCCTGGGTACCATAGTTTTGCTGTGTCAGTCAGGGACATCTCCAGGAAACATTTTGGAGCACATCCTGCAGCCAAACCACAGTGGTGGTGTTGAAAGACACAAAACATTTTTCCCTTCCTCCAACTGGCCAAAACACAAAAAAGAGTGAGATTTGCAAATTGCCATATTAAGCTCAGCCAGGGTCTGTAGCTGCTGTCATTAAGAAAAACCCTGCAATAAATGTTTACAAAAGTGTTTCAGAAATAATGGCTCTCTGTAGGACTGGCTTGGGAGATTTCCAGAAGAACAGGTTTCAGTAGAAAAATGCTGAAACTGTGGGGTTTGTGGAATTGTTTGGGTTTTGAAAAACTTTCCATGAACTACAGCAGTAATTGCCAAACTAGGGGCTGGGAGCCTGGTGGAAGTTCAAGCAGAAGTGAGGCTTGTGTTTGCATCTGGGGTCATGAGTCTGGACTGAGCTTCACTGTGGGCAGATATTGGTCTTAAGATCCTTTGTGCCAGAGCAACCTCTCTGTGCAGAGTGCCCTGGAGCATGGGGTGATGAGGCTCCAAGGCTCCCCAGATATTGGGGCTGTAAGCCCTGGGGTGCTTTCATGGGTTTGCCAGAAATGCCTGGCCACTGCTCTCAGAGAAATCATGTGGGTGTAGATCTTGCAGATGCAACAGTCATAGAATAGAAAAAAAAGAACAGAAAAAGCAGGAGTTAAAAAAAAAAAAAGAATGAAGACACCTTTGAAGGGATGGAAGCTGTTCTTGTCTTGGACCTTGCTCTAATTCAGATAATAGGTTTCAGGAGAAACTAAAAGCAGGGAAATAAAATATTCAATCAAGTCTGAAAAAAACACTTCCACTTTTCACTTTGATATAGTGTTAGGTTTTTTCCTATGGTCTTTTTTTCTGAGAATCCAAACTTCTTTGGAAACTTTTCAAAGCAAATTTTGGAGGTGCACTAAAATGTTTGAAAAACTTTGGGGCTAAGTTAAACTTTTTGAGTCAACCCGAAATAAAATTGGCTTGAGCTCTGTTGCTTACTGATAAGTCCATTTCCCCAGATGTCTTCCCCTGCCAGGCACTCCAGTACAACTACCTAGGGCCAGCACACCATGGGGACACAAACAGCTGTGCTATTCCCCAAGATCATCCCACCAATTCACAAGTACCATGTTGGGCTGCTGCATGCCTGGAAGAGACCCAGCTGGGCTATTGGTACCGGTGCTTCCCAGGAAATGTTGTTCCTTCCCTCTCTATCCCAGAGAGAGATGGACTGATGCTTTGGTTTGCTGGCTGATCAATGCCATTAGCATTTCAGAGGCATCATCTGAAAATCAATAGTCAGTCTTCAACGAATTTTTGCTCCTGATTACAGGTTTTAGCACGTTCAGAGACATAGGCAGAAATTGGTGAAGCATGTCTTCACACACTGCAAGTCAGAGAGTTGCTTTATCCTACCATGGAGCCTGGCCTCCCAGGCACTGTTCCTGGTGTATTAGAAAGTATTTATAGGAATAACTAATAACTTAGATCTACAGGGAGGATTTTCATCCTGAAGTACAAAAAATGAACTATAACTGAATGAGTTATTGCAATCTCACATTCCTCAGCATGGTAATTAGGCATTTTAGTGAGTCTGTGGTTTTATCAACCTCTGGAGATCAGTTAATTAACTATTTTGCATTACTAGCTGATAAATACCATGCTTACTATTAAGCAGGAGGAATAGGGACAGGGAAAAAGGTTATATTAGGAGGTTGCCCACAGCCCTATGGGGTCATACAGGAGCCCCGATCTGGCTCTGCTAGGTTTTGTTCGTTCACTGATTCACCCTTATATTGTTCTTCCTACCACTGCCTTTCCTGGTTTAACAGACCCTTTCCAACAGGGCTCTGCAGCAGTGTTCCCATAAATCCAGCTCACCTTACCACATTTCCATTGTCTAGAAAAACATTTGCTCAAGAAACAAATTACTTAAGTGCAAATTGTTCAGGTTGAAGCCAGGTCTTGTATGATTCTAGGACTTTCCTAAGTCTTCCCAAAGATCTTCTAAACTCTTGCAATCTATCAAGGTCTGACAACCACACCTGGAAATGGACTTGCATGCTATATGCAAACACCATCCTTGAGTAATGTTAAGCCTCAGTCAGGGCAGAGCCCAGAATATCTCTCAGCTGACTCTTGCCCCAAGACCCCAGCTCTGCTCCTGCTTCAATATCTGCTGAAGGCTGCTGAGTTTCCTGGGTTGGACCCTGCTGAGAGCTGTGAGATGGAGGATGAAGAGAGGAGGAACACAGTACACCTTGGCTGAAAGTATGGCATGGAGCTGGAGCTGAAAATAGCTGGCCCACTATTCCATGAGGTTGCTGTGCATGGTCTCCTTAGTTTGGATCATTCCTTCTGACTGACAGAGCAGAAAAGAGCATCCTTTTTTTCCAAGCTCTGCAATAGGGGAATTCTGTGGATGCCTTTCTCTCCCTCAGTTTATAATATGGGCTTTCATAAAAGGACTGTGTCCTTGACATTGTGAAACCTGAGACCCTGCTAAAGCAGAGAGCAACAAAATCTGCTTCGAAATGACCAATCACCTTCAATGCTGTGAAATACAAAGACAAACTTTATACATGGGCTTTTTAATCACTTTATTTCTATTTTTTTTATTTATTATTTTTAATCACTTTTATTTCTACTGAAAACCAGGTATATTATTAAAAGGGTTGCCTAAATTGTCCAAAGAATCAGCTGTTAGTGAAAATGTTTGAATTTTTCTTTTATTTCAGATAAATAAGGAAAAGACTACAAAATTTTTCTCTAATGGATTCAGAAATAAAACTCAGTTAGAGGAGATGGAATGGTGGAGTTGATCTTCTTTTAGTATTTTCAATTAAAAACATCAGAGGGATGTGCCTGCCAATTATATTTCACTAAGGTTGAGATGATCTTATAGCACCCTTAAAAAAAAAAAAAAGAGGAAAAGCTATGCTTCTAATCTCTTATTTATTAACTAAATGGAAAGATAACAGACATTATAGTAAACCTTTGAGAACAGGTACCTTCATTTGCTATGCATTTATTAATTGTTCATATTGGTGCTGTTATGCTAAGCTTATCAAGGTTTCACTGTTTAATGTGCTACAGAATCAAAGTGAAATGGAGCTTTTATTCTCAGGAACCTACAATACAAATCACAAAAAGTTTATATATGTTGAGGTTTTGTGCTGGTGTTATCTATACAGTAAGTAAATGCAACTGATCTTGCTTATCCACAGCTGATTTCACCAGTGGTTCTCAGTATGTCTTACGAATTTTTGTATGGGAGTGTGGAGCATGACAGAGATAAAGTTAAATCTTTCTCTGGCTCTGGCTTATAATTTTAAACAAGTTGTTTAATCGCATGGTTCATTATTAGGAAAATGAACAACAGCTCACTCCAGCTCAGAAAAGGTTTTGTGAGGATAAGTACAACAAAAATATTGAGGTATCAATACAGTACTAAACTTCATGCCTCACCCCTCCCCAGGAGTGTCAGAAATGGGAAACATACTGAAGTGCTTGCTTACATGCAGAGCATTTGAAGACTCATATCATCATTCAGGGCATATTCTACTGAGGCCTTCTGAAACCAGAGGCTGGCAGTTTTCTTTTTTTCCAGGTTATTTTTTTCAACCATGAAGATTTGCAGGTAACCTAACATGGCTGTGCAAGCAGCAGAAGTGATGGTGGCTGGTTGCACAGGGCTGCCTTAGCTGGCTAGGGAGGAGCACCATGAGAGGACCAACAGATCTGCCTGTCTGCACAGGCTGGGCAGGCAGTTGCCAATAAAAACCACAGCTGAGAACCCAGTCCTCCTCATTCTTCCCTGAGGAGGGCTTTAATAAAATTCCTCTCCTTCTCTTCGTTGCCCCGTGTCTCAGTGATCATAAAAGCTTAGTGACTTTGAGACTTCATTCCTTCTCTCCAGTCTGCTAAGAGGTTTGAAAGTCATCAGAAAGGACTGAAAGGCAGATGGATAGGTGTGCTGATACTGTAAGCCTGACTTCTTAACTAAGTTAAGAAATGTAAACTGCTATTCTCAGTTGTACTCTATAATTCTGGCAGCTGAAATTTAAAAAACCCAATGTTACAAGACTGGAGTGCTGCCAGCTCTGTAGAAAGCAACCTGTCCAAAACACTCATCCTTTTGTTTTTCTTCTGAATCACAGGTGTTCAGAGACACCTCAGCATCTGGGGACCAAACTTTCGGCATCTTAAAGCTAATCAAGCCTTGAATATTGAACACCAGGGCTCACACAATTGGTTGCCCTCAAGCTCCCCACAGCCAGAGGCTCACCCCATACATTTGCAGCACAAACCCCAGTTCCTGGCTCATGGCCCTCTGATAGGCTTATAGCCTCCTAGATCTGCTGGTCAGCCCAGCTGGGCACCAGGACACAGAGGGGGAGTGACAGCTGCACTGCCCAGCAGCAGATATGCCTCTTCCAAATTGTGGTTGGAACCATTTTAAAACAACATACAGTGCAGAGTGGCCACCCTGCAGTGCCACAAGGATTCACTGCTGTAGCACAGCACTCCTCCTATGCCAAAAATGTACATAGTTCTAAAATAGTTTTACTGGCCTTGTTTCCACCTATCTCTTTTCCACCAGTTTGTGAACACTACAAATTGAGTCTGGGCCAGCCTGCGTCTCACCAGAACACTTGCTGGTGATTCAGGACCCAGACTTGGAACATCTGACATTTAGTCCCCTGGGAATTACCCTCCTGCTCCCTCCAGAATAGCCCCAGTTGAGAGTTTGTGAATATCCTTGCCAGAAGAGAGTACTGGTGTAGAACTGCTTGTGTTGCTGACAGTTTTTTGGGGTGACAAAAAGACCTTTTGCCTGTGACTGCAAACATTCTGAATGTTCTTTTTCTGCTAGGAGAAATTGAGTGATTTCACTCAAAAAGAAGAGTAGCAAACTGCTTTTGGCAGGTGGATAGGGTGGATATATGAATGGATTCCTTCCCAGACTTGCTGATATTGCCTGAAACTGAGGAATGCACAACAGGATAGCAAGGTCAGGAACATCTGTCCAAAACCATAGTTGGTATAGCTATGCCTTAATTATGGTTGATGGTTTTAGATGACAGTAGTTTAGATAGCAGAAATGAGGAGGCTGAATAACTTGTTCTTTGGCTCTGCCAGTGAGTTTTACACCCTTCTGCATCTTCAAAGGGCACTGTAATAGTGCTAAGAGCCTACATCCCACATTTAAAACCTTTGTAGGATACCAGTTCTGTACCACTATGGCAAAAAGTTCTTTCTGCACAGAAGCCTAACAGAACTGAATAGATTTTTTTTCCAAAAAAAAATTGCTCTCAAAGCACAGCAGAAAATAATTAAGTTTGGTGAGAGAAAAAGCAATTAATCTTGCCGTATTCAGATGAAAAACTTATTTACTTCCATGTGCAGCTATATTTTTTCCAGTTTTCCAACTGAAAATAATTTGGCCAAGGCAGACAGTTTACACAAATTCTCCAAATAACTGAGCCCTCCATTTTCATTATAAGATTTCCAGCCAGCCCTGATGCATGTCACCTCCATGATGGGTGCAGCACATTTCTCTCCAGTGGTGCTCCAGGGCACTGCAGGATCTGGCTCATCATTTGGTAGCAATTTGAAAAGGAAGGGATCATTTACTGTGTCCACCCTTTGCTCCCTGGAGCTCCTGGGTCTGCCCAGTGACTGTAGGGTTGGCCTGACCTGAGCTATCTTAGGAGGTATGAGGGGACTGGAGCACAAAGCCCTGCAGCCCAAGGGAAAAGAGTACTAATAGGTTATACAAATGAAACATTGCTACCTCACTGAAACTTCAGAAGAGTAAAAGGAAAGTGTCAAAGAGAAAAGTAAACACCCTCACTGCTTCCTCTTGTGAGCTTTGCTGTAAGAATTTACCATAAATAACAAACCAGGCTAACTTGGTGGTAAAAGGTGATCTTGGTGCTTCAGGCAAGCTGCTTATGCCAGTGGCTGCCAAGGTCAACCCTGCACCATGCACAGGTGAGTTAATGTCTGTGGTCTCACATCTTGTGGTCCTGACCCTGTCAAGGCAAGAGCTGTCTGGTTGTGGGAAAAAGCAGACTTGTTAGTGAAACTTGGCAGACACTTCTGCTTCCCCCCACCTGCCTGTCCTTTGCATAGGCACAGGGTCATAGCAGTAAGTCACTGCACTGCCTGTCACCTTCCAGTGACAGCCAGAAAGTGCTGCCCACAAGGGATGGTCTGATCTTGCCCCTGGGCTGAGCTCTTCCCAGTAGTCATTTCTCCTGTGTGAGGCACACATCCCCGTTCCTCAGACACTGCTATCTCACCCTCTTTTTGAAGAACACACTGCTCCACCAGGGAAACAAAAGGGACATTTCAAAGTGTTTCTTTTCATCAAGGTGCCAGGTTCTGATAAATTGCAGTTACTCCTACATTGTGTGACAGCATGCTACTAAGCTAGTTGCTGCCATTTAAAGCACAGGAGAAATCCATGGTGTTAGGCCAGCCTCACAAAGCCCTGATGCACAGCAAAATCTCTGCAGCAACAGCTATGAACAGCAAAAGTGCAGTAAATCCCTGGAGTGGAGAGGTGGTGTTTATCCAAGATCTCTGAGGAAAGCAAAGTGTGAAACAGCAGAGGCATTGGCAGGCCCTTTGAAACAGCAGAGATTAGACAGCTCACAAGTTCCCATTGCCAAACTGGGCTATTGCCTCTCCACCTACCTATGGAGAGGTGGCTGCAGGCATTGAGAAACCTCTGCGTTCCCAGGAGCAAGGCTGTGTGGCACTCAAGTACTCATCTCTCTGCCTAGGAATTATGTTGTTCTGTGCTGGCTCCTATGCAAGACGGACCATGAAAACCACGGGGACAGGTCTGAGGACTACTGGCTAATGGGACAAGTCTTGAGGCTTCTTTTAGGACCAATACCTGTGCTATCTGCTCCTGCTTACCACTGCACACAGATGCACATGGTAAAGTCTGCTGGGACCTTTGTGGATCTGAGGCCATCGCATCACATATAAAGTCCAATATAATGCTTCCCTCTCCTGTGCTTTCTCCTGGAGCATTTTCACTCTTTTCCCCATTTTCTTCCCTCTCTGACCCATTCCTTAGCCTCTGAAAAAATCACTGCTGTGCTTTCTCACATGTTCAACAAATCAAATTGCACTTTCCTCAAGCCTGTACTCCAGAACCTAACTGACCTACAGGAGGTCCTTGTGGAAGCCTGCTTTGAACTCCCATCTGCAAACAACCCAGTGACTTATACAGGATATTTATGATGCAGATATTCTTAACATGCCTATATTGTCAGTGCAGTCTTAGACTGAGCTCCTCAGGTATCCGCAGTATCTGAGAAGCACTGCATCCACAGGCATTCACACCCATCAAAGAGCTCAGTGGTCAAGCTGTTAATGGGGCATGCATAACATCAAATCTGACTTTCTCATAAGCCCTCCTCCACAATCACAGAGATCAAGGATCTAAGGTACCTTGCTATGACTAGACAGGACTGAATGTAGGTGTCTTGGCACTTTTGGGGTACCATGAGCAAATAAGAAGTTGAGATCCTTCTTGCCCCATTTAAAGGCAACCAAACCTGCAGTGAGCTTTGTACAGATGTGCAAGTGCCCTCCTACAACACTGCATGCTGGATTCACCAAAAATCATATTGCTGATTTATAGCATCAACCTCATCAATCCAGCAGCCAGCTAGTTAATGCAGGAAACCTTGCAACTCTAAAGCTTCCAGGAAGTGCCAAGTGTCATGCAGGCTGTGTGGCTGCTCCCAGGGAGTGATCTATGCTTCACTGTGACCCTGGCCTTTCCCGTTTCATGCTGCTGCACTTTCAAGTCACCCTAAGGAGGTCCTCCATGCTGGCCTTTGAAGACTGTGCCATGCTGCCCAGGTGGGATATGCTCCCTGGCAGTGATGGAACAGCATATCAGAGGCAAACAGCAGATCCTACTGTGCAAGAGTCTGCTCTCACTGCATTTCATGGTAGATCAAGCTGTTACATACAGGTTGACAGTCTAAAGTGATTTATTTATTTTTTTTTTACAAAAGACTGGATTTTTTAAGATGCATTAATAGCATTTGTAAGTACAGAGCCCAGATGAGAGATACATAAGGATTTGCCCATTGAGGGAAGGGAATGATTCCAAAATCTCTCCAGGCAAAATATTTTTAACTACCAGATGATCTCTTTCAGTCTCTCCCTTCCCTCCAGGGGAAGACATGTTTTCTTGCAGAATCTGCCTTAATTTTCTGATAGTTTTCCTTATTAGAGGCTGAGGTTTACTGAAAGCACAGAGCATTTACTCATCTAGGCTTGGACTAGTAGTATTACAGGTTGATTGTGGTCACGATATCCATGAGCAAAATGTTTGTACTTTCTCTTCCTGCAAGGCTATCCATGGGAAACTAAGCAACGCAAAGGTCTCTGGGTGTTGGCAGTTAAACATCTCTAAACTCCATCAGCCAACAGAAGCATAGAAAAAAAGAAGCAGATGCAGTAAACAGGGATCCTCTATGTTTGTTTCACCAAAATGTGCTTGGACAAGGCAGTTTTGGTAAAGGCCTGGATGTGAACTAGCACTGGGCACAAAGTTTCCTCCTGAAAGCCTAAAGAGCTCAAGAGAAACACCATTACCAGCAGAAGGCTGCAGAGACCTGCTGCACATCTCCTTGAATTTAATCTCATCTAAATCGTGGTGTGCAGAAAACAATGGGAGTTTGTCACTATTAGGGCTTAAATCTCTAGTTGCTGATGTTAAAAGCCAGGAAGAAAGTTTTCGACATAACCTCTGAACTCCAAAGGGCTAAAGTTCAACTTGGATCAAAGAGAAGTCTCTAAAGATCTCCATGCTACACAAGGAGGGTAATATAAGGATGCTATGTACAAATTGCATTGCCTTTCAGGAATGCCTTACTTTTTGTTATTGCTTTGGTCCTCAAATAGCAGATCCAGGGTCCCAAAGCAGAATGCTGCATTAAAATACTAACAGGGTCTGCCAACTCCAACTTAATGGTCAGTTCAGAAATCCCCTCCCATCTCAGGACAGGCAGCATTTGAAAGGGTTTGTAAATGAAGTGGTACCTACAAGAGTGAGAAGTCCCAGAGACCTGTGACTTGTCATAATTAACTTAGTCCTTCGAGCACACACTGGGAGGACAAAGCCACCGGGTGGGTGAATGTATATGGTAGTTTCAATTGAACTGTTTCTGGCAACACCTAAATGCTCTTTCTAACACTCTAACCCCTTAAATCAGCTGCTGGCTGCTTCTACTCCTATGGAGACCCTACAGCACTTAACTTGTGTGAAAAGCAAGGAGGATGCACTGAACACAAGTGTAAGATTCTTTTCTCTGATCTATAATCCTGTCACAAAATGAAAGAGTGGAAAATAGATATTCATTCTTTCTGAATTACTGAAATTGTGTAAAGCTTGGACACTTTTTTAAAAAACTGAGAAACCTACAAGAGGACAGTGAGCTCTAGAAATCTTGACTTCTCTGTTTTAGGGGTTGTTAAAATATTAGCATGTTCTCAGCACCATTAAAAACTCCAGTGGTTGAAGAAGCATCACAAGGTGCAAGGAGTTGTACAGCTAGGCTTGAGGCTAAAAGGCTGACATATTTATTTGTTCCTGGAGTTAAATGTTGCCTTTGAACCTAGGCTATCTTGGAATGCCACAGGCTTGTTATTCCCAACAGGACAGAATACAAAATAGTGTACAAAGCAGATCAAAACAGTGATGTTTTATGCAGTGGTTTCTACCTCCAAAGTATTTTATCAGGAAAGGGTTTCTAGAAACAATGTTTTTAGAACTCACCACTCCTCTGGAAATGTGCTCCAAGAATGAATTACCAAAAGAGGAAGAAGGCTCATATGCCTGCATAGCAGAAGGATAAAATGTGCATGCTCTATGCTTCTCTAGGATTCATGATATGCTGCCTGCCAGGTGGCTCTGTGTGCACAGGGTCAGCTGGGGCCCACCAGCACTTATTAACTCCAGCTCAGGGTTGACTCTGCAGGATCCCAGCTGGTTATTGCTACATTACTCCACTGCAATGAGGTTCTGGGGAGGTTTATTAGTGCTAGAGCTAATCCAGCTGCATGTATGCCTGCCTACCATGGCATCACTGGCACAGGTTCTGTGCAGTCCTCAAAATCCCTCCAAAAATATCTGACAGCTGACTGTGTACACATGGACAATATAATGATGAAGATATTATGTTATTTATATAATAGTGTAAGTAAAATTAAGTGAAATCTAAGGACAATCTAATGCATCATTTCTTTTAAAATATGACTCAGAAAACTGGAAGGACAGATAATACTTGTATCCCTTTGTTAATATGCATACATTCCCCACCCAAATCAGGCTTCAGAAGTCAGGCTACTGCAACACATATTTAAATTAACCTTAGATAACATGGAAGAAATGTACCAGAATGGCCAGGAGATCTTGCCTTCAGGTTATCATCACCATGTGGTACTCTCTGGATGGTGGCTCTGCCTATACCAGAGAGGGTTGTAAATAATATTTTCAGAGTAAAAACACAAAATCATAGCATTGTCTTTATGGCAGACATAATCAGGTAAAGCTACCATGTTGGTTTACATGTCATTTTTTAAAATCAGGTAAACCTTGTTTGGTTTCATTTAAAAATTTCTACAAATTTGGGAGGGAACTTTCTTTTCAGGTGAGCTGTGGCGAACAGATTAAACATTTATTTGTGTTGCTTTCCCTTAGTCCTTTGAAGCAGAACTGTTGCAGGGAACTGGCCATTCGTGGTCATGCTTAAGTTGCTAGAAGAGTGAGGACCATGTTTGCTGTCTACACCCAATATTGGCCCAGAACTTTGGGCCAATTTAGGCTGGAATACAAAAAGTTAAGTATAAAAATATAAGTCACACCAAGAAGTTAGTAATACTATCTAGATTCCAAAATGTAAATACAAATAAGGCAAAAGAAAAATTATTACTGCCTTTTTTTTTAAAAAAAGCAATTATATTAGCAGAGCTGGAGTAAGAGAGAGCTTGTTCAGGCTTTCCTTCCTACCTTTCCTTCCCACAGCTCTCCTGGACTTAACCAATACAGATATACAGCTGGGCAGAGTTTGGGTTGCTCTAGTAAGAAACCCTTCATTAGGCTTGCAAACTTGCTAGTGTCTCAACAACAAAGAACAGTAGCCTTTCAGGTGGAAAAATGTTGAGGTATCCAGGAAACTCAGATACAGGTTAGACAAACTTCTCTCATGAATGATTAGAGCTGATCTTTCCAGAAAATGTGGGGGCAATCTGAAATAGTGCATCTGAATGATTTGGTTTTTAAAAAGTAGAAGGCCACAGAAACATCTAACATTAAAATGAAACTAAGTTCTGAGCATTCATTTGCTGTGTTTAGTTTTCCCTCAGTGTTTTGGCACACATGACAGTGTGTAAGGTGTGCATGGTTACACAAGAGCCATTTTGCATTACTTACACGGTCTCCAGATGCCACCAGAGATGGAGAAACACAGAACAAGATGATGCTTAGAGGTCCCTTTCCATCTTACTTTTTATGAGCCCATCAATCTGTCACAACTGCCCAAATGTTTCATTTATTAGTGTGGACTGCAGACTTTTGGCTGGGGTTGGTGCTCCACTATTTCAGGAGCTGCATAAACACCTGGCAGCTAATGGGGTCAAACCTTTTTCCCTCCCTATTAGTATTACCCAAATTGGCAAGGCACAATAGCAGCCTCATGGTGTGACAGCACTGTTCTACCCCACCCAGACTGCAGCTGGACCCACTGGAGTCAGGCGTTCTGCTTTGGAGAGCCTTGCAAGACAAAAGTGCTGCCAGATGGAGTGGGAGGCAGGAATCAGTGATTTTCACACTGCTTTCATTGCAGTAACTTTTTCATCGTGCCCATGGCCAAGGCTGACCACCAAGTCCAGATCCAGAAGGAAATCCCTACTCCTGGCATTTAGCCTCTGCTTCTCAAGCAACTTGCTACAAGCTTGGCATGTATCTCAAATGCTTAATTTCCAACTTGGCTACAAAGCCTTCTACCAATTTCCCCACTTGCCCTTGCTACCATAGAAGCTATAGAGCAAAAGGGCAATAGAGCTTCAGCTCCCTACTTGCTCTAAAATAGGCTCAACAGTCAGAGATGCCACAGAAAAAGTTTACCCTTCCTCTATTGTGCTTTCAATGTTTCCCAATGATCCTGCTGACAGTGTTGTACACAGTTTTCCAGTCTTCAGTCTTAATTCTAAGCAGTTGTAAAAGGATGTGTTATATAGAAAAGAGCCCCTTCCCTCCTAATCATTCATAGTTTTGCCTTCCCTGCTTGGCACAAGTTACAATCTTTTTGAGAATTTATTAATAAAACATCAGTTAGGAGATTTGTGCCTCCGATGTTTGAAGGACTTAAAGCAAGCTATCCCCTATAAACTCTTCAAATGGGCAGCTTTCCATTGTTTGAGTGTATGAAGTAATTGAGCAGAGGTATTATATTAAATCCAGACATTCAGTATTTAATGCCAATTAGGTCCTACTGACAACAGAGGGATATGCTGGAGATCTGGCTTATGTCATGCCCTTCCTTTATCCCTTTTTTGACAAGATGAAGGTGGAGTGACCTCAAATAATGGCATTGCCCTGCTGTTACTTTTGCTATAGCTGGCACATCATATTTTGTTGGTTATTGATGGTTCACAGCTTTCATGTGTTGCAATTGAGGAGTTTTAAGGCTTTTCCCACCAGCAGTATTGAATACAGCTTCCAGCTATCCCTTGCTATTTAATTCCAGATGGATCAAATCTTTAGTACTGCCTGCAGGCACATTACTTGTTAATGAGTTGCACTGGTCTGAAAGCATCACTACAAACATTATTTCCTTGGAAAATATGTTTGATTCAGACCTGAGAAATGGCAGAGGTACATGCAGTCACGATTTATAATCTAGCAAGATGCTTGAAAGTTGTTTGCTTGCAAATAACAATGGGTACATTTGTATTCTCTGTTTACAGTTTTCTAACTGCAAATCAAACGATCACTGCCACGGTGCTGGCAAATTCCCATGTTAACTTCAGAGAGATGCACACCTCAGGGACTTCTCTTACTTTCTCTGTTGCAGTATCTCAGCCCTTCACGCTCTCGAATGCACTAATCCTAGCAACGACTCCAGCAAAGAAGTGAAATTGTTTCTCTTTCACAAATGCAAATGCTGATGAAGAAGAAAAGGACAAAAGTGCCAGAAATACTTAGAGCTTAAAAATGCATCTAAATGCTTAGTGAGATTTTTCAGAAGCACCTGCACCCAGCTCAGGACTGGATTTAGCCATGGGAAGGCTGTGCAGCTCTTGGCTTCTTCCTCTTCATGAGATCTGTGGCCTTAGTTCTGGAAACTGGTCACTTGGTGGGGGAGCACACAGCCCTTTCAGCCATCCTTCCCAGTAAACCTGCACCTGCTTTTGATGCCTGCTGAGGCATTCTTGTAGATCCTATGAGGCAAAAGTCTACTTCTTCAGCTCCTTTGAAAAGCTGAACTAATGGCCTCAGTCCTCAGAGACCTTTAAATACCTCATGAAACAACTGATGTCTTGCCCACAGTTGCTTTGAGCTACTATGACAGAAACAGAAGCCCAACTTGGGTCCCATACCTCTCAGCTGGCTGGCTGTACTCTGCTGGCAGCCTCCCGCTGGCTTCAAGCCAAAGAAAGAGCTTCCAGTTCAAGGTATGTTTTTGCTATTGTGCAATGCTATCTACATTTTTGTGTAAAGTCTTAATTCTTTTATTCAAAGAAGTTATTTCATCAGAGTCCCTAGGCTGAAATCTGATCTCAGATAACCCAGAATCACTTCAGCAATGCAAAGGGTTATTCCACTTTTAATCTGAAGACATACTTGGTGTCTGCATGGTATTACATCAAATTTACACAACTTTTCTGAGACCACATCCCAGCCTGAAAAGATTAATCCAGAACAGTTGCAGGACACTGTCAAACAACACCTGAGAAAAAAAAAACCAAAATAAAGCAAATAACTATAAAAACTGATCTCACAAATAAAACAGTAAGAAACACGCCTCATCAGAAACTTCTTGTGAAACACAGATTTAACTGAATGCATACATGGGGAAGTACTATTTGTCACGTAATTATGGCACATAAAGGAAGAACCAGACAATCCCAAGAACAAGACAACAAGAGAAATGGGACAAAAATCTTTCACACAGATTTTTACACATAAGAATTAGGCTCAAGAATTGTGCAGTGGGCAGTCCATCATTGGGAACAAAAAAGCTCTGCAGCTTTTAGACCCAGGATGTCTCAGAGTTATGACTACAATACTGATAGAGGAGATAAAATGTGCTGAGGCTGTATGAGGGACAGGTATTTCCACATGAAGAGGGAGATATTCATGCCAGAAAGCAGAGGACTGGTAAGACTTTCCACATGTCTGACCATACATAATCCAATACAGACAGGAGCTACAAGGAAGCTCAGGAAATTGGAGAGTCCTTCAGATACAAGAGGAATAAAGTAGCTTGCCTGGTTTGCATAGCTTAGCAAAACAGAGGTGAAGAGGCAGTGTGGTTGCACCTTCCAAAAGTAGTGGGTGACAGTGGCCAGAAACTACATAGAAGGAAGAGTCAAAGAACAATGCTGGTACAAGAGCTAATAAACATAATTATATTCTTACTAGAAATGAGAAGCAGTAGTATTCAGGATCAGGCATTCCAAATGTAGCAAAATTGGAAAAGAAGACTACTTTTAAACTGAGTTTAATGTGTCCAAACTAATACTGGCATTACAGTGCATGTGCCTCTGATAGTAGGAAAGTGGAGTGCATGACTCATCTGGTCCCACTTGCACTGTGTTCCTATCACATTCTCATATCAATCCTTTGAAACACCAAATGTTGCTCCTACTAGAGCTTTTGTCACATCAAAGCCATCAACACTTTCTTATCCACAGAAAATTAACATTTTTGAGGGTTCAGATTACGTCTTGAGGGACTTCCCATCCCACAAAAATGTTAATTCTAGTGACTTTGATTCCTCTTAGTTCCTTTCCTCTTTTCATTTTTGTCTCAAGATTAAAGGAGGAGCTAAAGTATCCACATGTCACATAGGATAGAGATTCAGTTCTTTCACATGTCTCTCATTAACGTTTGTGCACAATAACACAACCCTGACTACTACTAATTGTCTCTGACAGGAGTGAGAACAGGTCACTGAGAGCTGGCTTTGCTGGTTGTGAAGTTGTACAGGATGGTTACAGAAGGAAAAAGTCCTTCTGCTTCCTTCTTATCTAACCTTGGGGAGAGCAAGGCAGCTTTTGTGTTCCCTACCCCAACAGTAGCATGAGGTAAAGGAGTAACGTAGACTGTGGTCAACCTGATCATTGTTTCTCTAGCCATTACGGTACAGCTCCTTGAGAAGTTCATCTCTGCTCCATCAGTGCTAGGCAGTGACTTAAAGTCACTCAGGACATGACACCTGGGTGCAGCTGGAATACAAAGCAGTATCTCATCCCACTTCTCCATCTCCTGGGTCCCATCTTCCCCATTAGCCTGGACCCTTTGTGCCCATCCCATTCTCCCTTCCTGCTCTGTAGTCCTTCAGCCTGCTCTGGATGTCCATGCCCTGTCAGGCTTTCCAAAGTTTTCCTCCTGCTAGCACTGTCCTGCCACACACTGGAATGTGTGCTGCCAGCTGCAGAGCTGGAAATCCAAATGCCAGTCCATAATGTACTCTTCATTATGTAGAGAGCAGAGATCTAAAGGTAATCAGTCTGCAGAAGATGCAGTGCCACAGGATTACTGCTCCTGCATGATGTCATAGGAAAAGTAATTGTGGATTCTGTCACGATTTTGACACTCTGTACCTACAGGCAGGGCAGCACTTGAAGTGAGATCAACTGTAATCTCTGCAGTCCTCTTTAAGGTTATCCCCTGCACCTCCTCTGATTTGAGGGCTGAAAAAAATGTGTCCTTGTCAGCTACTGGGTGACCCCTGAAGTCAACCTGAACTGAGGAAAGGCGTGAATTTGGATAAGCTCAATTAAACTGCATTAAAGTGAATCCAACTAGGGAAGAACAATGCTACTGGAATCCTGCAGCTGCAGATAGCTGTGTGCCCTGAGAAAGATGAGCATCCTGCAGATAGCTGTTCGCCCTGACACTGTTGTGCATCTCACAGACAGCTACGCACCTTGAAATAACTTTTTGCCATACAGAGTTGTGCACCCTGAGACAGATGTGCACGTTGGGACAGCTGTGCCCCAGGCAGAGATGTGTGCCTTGCCAGCACTGGGACAGCCTGCCGACAAGCGCGCATCCTAAAAACAGCTGTGTACCACGTGAACAGCTGTGTGGCATGTGGACGGCTGTGCTCCCTGCAGACAGCTGTGCACACTGCAGGCAGCTGGGCTTCTGCCCACCACCACCTCACAGCGTGCCAGCACACAGGCATACCAGCAAAGCTTCTTGAGAGAGTCCTCTCCATTTCTGTCAGAATGAGCTGGGTTAACAAGCACCAGTTATCAAATATCATATGAGAGTGATAGCATGAGCTCAATTTGGTGGATATAGTTTAAGGAGCAGAGTCAGAAACTGCTCTGACTGAAGGTCATGGAGAATGGTGACACCTGGCTGAAATGTCACCATGAAGCAGTTTTTCTGACAGCTTGAATAAGAGCATTTCAGACCAATATTCTCTGGCATGCAAGGGAAATGTTCCACCATCTTTACACATAAAGAAATTTTAATAGCAACCAAGGGCTGAAATGCAAAATCTCATCAGTAACATCCACTGAAGACTGCAGGCACCCTCAAAAGTGCTGCCGCATACATGGTTTTGAACTGTGCATACTTGCTCCTGATTGCTCTTCTAGCCTTCTCTGCTGAGCTCTGGGACTTGGGAAAGGGTGGAGGGTAAGTGATCTTGATTTCTCTTAAATCTTTTTCTCCTCTTGGCTGCCTGGAAGATCTGGTACCTATTACTATAGAATAATATCTTCATTTAGATGGGAAAGACCTTCAAGATCATTGTGTCCAACAATTAACCTAACGCTGCCAAGTCAACCACTAAAACATGTCCTTAAGTGCCACATCTGGAACAAATGCCTAATTACTAATTGGACAGTAACACTGGTGCTGCTGAAGCGTGGGTCTAGGCTGGCATCTTTACCTGTACTCAAGATGACCCTTCAAGCCCAATTTTCTATAGGATCTCAGTTCAGCCTTTACCTCAGTCTTATAAGCTGTTATGGTCACAGTAAATGAAAATGAAGAACGCAGACCTAATAATTTGGTAGCCAAGGTAGTTACTTAGGTCATGTTCACTTGGATCTGTTTTCTCCTAGTCTTTCATGGTCTTCTTAGCCTCCATAGGAGCTTGAAAATATGCTGTTTGCTAATGTAGTCACTGACTCATCACAAGTGTCTCTTGCTGAATATGCATAAGGAAATGGCTCTCACAGAAGTGCCCATAGAGATTAACATTAGCCAAATGTGCACTGGGCTCATGGCCCTAAGCTAGCCAAAGCTGGAGACTCTATGTTTAAAAAAGCCTCTAAAAGGAAGAGGATTTGCAATCACTGCAAAATAAAAAGCAGCCATCCTCTCCTTTGAGGCAAGGCCTAGGATTTATTTACCCCCTATAGATAGACAATGAGAGAGAAAGCCAACAATAATGTTCAGTGAACTAAGCAAAAAGAGAGTTGTATAGATGGGGGATGCTTTAACTGGAAATATATCAATCTCTCAACATTGCTGGTAATATCTTAAGCATGCCTGTTTCTTTCCACACATACTCTGAAAAGGAGGCAATGTTGGCAGGGCTTCTGCAGATCAGGAGGTTGATATTTGCATATGCATTGATTAGCTGCATTACAGTTTCTGTGGGGATCCTTATAGCCACAGACAATTAGCCATTTTTTAGTACCAGAATGAAACTGAAATGCACTGATCTGTGCATCACTCCTCTCAGTTTCCAAGAGCTAATGAACAAGACAGTTTGTAATCTAGCAATGGACTGTTTGCAACAAGACCCATCTGAGCTCACTTAAAGTGTTGTAGTGTTCTGTTACCACTAGGTTATTGTCTATTTGTACCTTTTAAGAGTCTTTCATTGTCATGCCTTTATAGCACAAAGCTTTCTTGAGACACCCTTTTCTTGTGGCTGACAGATGCAGTAACAGCCACATGCCTCAAATGTGATACTGTCACAACTCCAACATCATCAAAGGTGCCACCACCATATTCCTGTGGTTGCTCCCATTACTTAAAGTCCAAAATCCCAAAAATCCTCATACACATTCATTATGATTTAAAATACATCTCTTGAAGAATCTCTGTGAGTTCTTGCCAGCCTGAAGGTGAACTGATCTGTCTGTGGTGGTCTGTCTTGTCCCAGGTAAGCACCAGAGGGTGAGGTCCTCCTCACAGGCATCAGCACAGAGTGCTCCCTGCAGCCTGGAGAGCCTGAGCTACCCCTCTGTGCTCCATACCCTTTTGAAAATGGTATCTTCACATGATTTTTTCACTTTTCAGTTATTCATGTTCCTGACCCTGGAGGGCATGAGGAAGATGAGATAAGGGCAGGCAAGCAACATCTGCCAGATTTCCATGAGGAAGAAAAACTCAGCTGAGCTTAGGTATCCAGCTGTGGAGGGACAATCTCAGCTGTGCTGCTGCTGGTCTAGAGTTAAGAAAGTGTCCCTGTGGGGGAAGGCTGATGTTTCCCTTCCTCTCTGCCTTTCCTCCTCAGTAGTTTAGGAAGCTCCTCATATGATGTACCCTCTCCTGTGGTCCTGTGACCAGGTACCAGTCTCCCCTCATACTGTTACTGGGCACTCAGGACTCCACATGCACCTGTGGATGATGCAAGGCAACAGGATTCACAGCTACTGTTTCCCTCTTGCAAAAGTAGCTGGAAGCCTCTAGGAATGGACTTGCAAAGCAATCTCACAGTCAGAATACATCTTAGTATCTGGTCTGGCTTTAGTCCCTTAATTGCTTGCTAAGTCATTGACATGTTTGGGAAGCACTATCTTTAGATGCAGTGTAAAGTGCACTTGTATTTGTTGTTTGCAGCTTTGTAGTGCACGTGACACATTATTTTACAAATTCAAATCTGTCTGCCTTTTCAGTAGACCCTTCTCATGGTTATACTTGTGCAAATCTGGAGTAGCTCTTCTAATGTCGCTTAAATTACTCTCAGTGTATACAATGGGATCAAAATCTATTCCATAAGGTTTTGCACTATATCCAGTTACAAATGATGGAAATGTTGAATGCAAGAAAAAAAATCCATTAAACAAGGGAAGACTTTTGCAAATAGAGGCCTTTTTAATGGGAAAAAAGTGGAGTTCTAGATTATTTATTAGGAATGCTTTTAGATGTAGTCAAAGTTTCATTGCACTGGCAGTAAAGGGATTCAAACACAACATACAAAAGGATTGTGAGACCAAGGGAAAAAAGCCTGCAACATATTAACAATAAATTACACTGTTTAATGTGAGAAAGCTTAATAATGTTGGAATCTTTCCCTGTGTACCTGTAAAAATCACACTGGATGACAAATCTCTGCCTACCTGCTGTGTATGTATGGGCACAAGGGAAGCAAAGGAAAATGTACATGGGAATGGTGAGGTTACCTGACACATGGGGATAACAAGGTTACACACAGGTGAAGCCTTCAAGAAGGAGAGATTGGTAGAAAACTTAAAAAATCAGGTTTAGTTTTTCATAGTTCACCAGAGACCTGTGGCCAGTGTTAAGCTGCCCAGATGATATAGAAGTCACTTTATGACCTTAAAACCAAGGGCTTAAAATTTCTCAGTATTACTCTCAACACCACGTAGTTTCATCTTTTCAGTCCATTTCCATTATTTATTGACAATAGACTTCTCCTTCACAGGTATTTCCATGGTGGTTTGCCTTGCAGAGATCTTGTACAGAAATATAAGCCAAATATCACAGAAGTAAAGCCAGACAGGAGCACAGTTCCTCTCCTGGTTTGGTACAGACAACTCTTCCCAGACTTGGTATTCTCACCAGTCCCTCTGAGATGAGCTGCCTTTTAGACAAATACAACCTGGTGAAATCGTCTGCACTTCTTGGGGCTGCTGTGAAAACTGATACTTAGCTGCCCAGCACCAGTCTGGTTTGTCCTATTGTCTTCCATCTAAATTTTAGAAGCTTGTTTTCCCTAGCTCAAATGCAAATGGTGGGCTGCTCTGAATGAAGCACCCCCCAAATCTTACAGTCTCCAGCTATCAACCAAAAAAGTGACGTGGCAGAAAAGCAGCCAAGTTCTTCACTGTCCCTGAGTTATGTCAAAATCAAAGCTGTGTATGGAAAGTTTAGATTGTGAAATCAACACTTTATAAAGTCAAAAATATTTCTTCCAGTGAAAGAATCATGCTGGAAGGTCTATTCTATCTCTGGGATATGCATTATGCTCAGTGTATACTCAACATGAGAAGTTGTTAAAAATGTGCAGTTTTGTAAAGTATGAGATTTACAAGTTTTTCCAAAATAAAGCCAGAAATATGCAAAGACTTGTCACAAATCCAGGCAAAAATTAAAAAACCTGATTGTGTTTAAATACTTTTAATTTTAAACACTGATAGGAGGGGCCATTAAAGCTTTCTCTTTTATTTACCAAATTTTTTCTGTAAGTATAGTAAGTTTGGAGAGGAAATATTTTGGTTTTCTGATGAATTCCAGAAATCCTATTTTAATGACATTTTTAAATTCAGCTAAATAGACATATTTGTAAGTGTGGCCTGTGTAATCTAATCATGCCATCTAGCTATCTGACATGATGGATGGGAAGCAGGAATATAGTATTTACTTTCCCATTGAAGGGTAAGGGCCAAATTTTGCTCCCACTCACAGCATTGCAAATCCAGTCTAATCCTTGTTACTTTCCTCTTGCTTACTTGAGAGTGGAATTTGGCCCTTAGGGTTAACTAATGCCAAAGGCAAATCATTTGCTTTGCTAATGAACAAAAGAGCTTCCCTTCTTCACAGCTACACAAACAGCAATCACTTCATTACACTTTCAGATAGCTGCATTTTTCTAGAGAAAGAAAATACAATTAAGCAGTGTGATAGTAATCATGCCCTGGAATAGCTCAGTGCTTTTCATAAAATTACCTGTACCTGAAAAACTTTTAATCAGATCATTCTGTTACCCCTATGCCGTGTAGATAAGAGGTCTCTGCCTCTGAGGTTTAAGTCAGAATGTTTCCTAACAAAGACTACTTTATATCTGAAAGCCATATATATACATACATACATATATGTATACATATGTGTGTGTGTATATATATATGGCTTCCAATATACATATATATATATAAGTGACTGCTTTTGGGTATCATTCATCAAAACAAATTTAGCTGAAAGGTTTGTTCTGGCAAGTTACCTTTTTCTGTTCTTTCACCTTTGCTATATATGTTGCCTTTCCACCCAAAGAAATGTACACATGTAAACAAAAATTAGACCAGTTTCAAATCTCCTGATGCAATATATCTTTATTTTATTAGGCAAAATGTACCTCAGTACACTCAGCTAAATTCAAGGCAGAGTTATTCTCAAATACATTTTTAAGACACAAAATGTGGCAGTAAGGATCACTTTTAGCCACACAAGACAGTCTTCCTGAATGTCACTGAATTCTAAGAGTGCTTACCACACATGATATTAAAATCTTAATAATGTTTACAGCTAAATATTACAGAGAGCTTCATGCACCAAATCCCTTTTGGGAAGCATCTTAACATAAGTGCAGAGTCGTCAAAAACTCTTGAACCACTGAAAAACCTTCACACTGCCCTTGCCAAAGCTGACTGCTTTCCAGTGCTCTGTGAAACAAACCCACCTTTCACCAAGTGAGTTTTCAGAGGACATTTCATATTCTTTAAACAGAGAATTCTTAAAGAAGGTAGTTCTTTCTCTATGTAAAAAATGTTAGAAGCTGTTTTTAACATTTTGTTCAAGTGAGAAACTCCACAATAAGCATTTCAAAAGTACCAAAACATTCTTAGTTTAATGATACCAGTTCAGAAAAGGATTAATTTTTCTTTTTGAAAATAACTTTCCAGAAACCCTTTTTTAAACGATCAAAACATTTTAATTCTTAAAAAATCAAAACCAAAATGAAATGTTCTGTATCCTTTCACATATAATGCTTACGTATTCCCCAACTTGTCTTTATTTCTTACATTTTAGAATAGAAATGTTTTTGACATCTCATGCTGAATTTCCCATAAGACACAAAAGCCAGATCCTAACTCATTCACAGACTTAGATAGACCAGTATATAGTTTCTAATCCAGCTTTTGGCACTAATTCACTAAGAATACTCTAGTGACACAGTGTAATACTAGAAGTTACTTCCGTAACCTATTTTTTTTCCTCCTCTAGCACTAGGTATTTTCCTCAAAGAAAACCTCTTTTAGTAGAATGCATGCTTGTCTAATCTCATATGTGTTTCAATGGGCAAAATGCATCTCATTTTCTTACTAACAAAAGACTGTTTTCTGTCACTTGATCTGGTTTTTGGTAGAGCAGTTAAAAAAACACCATAGATTCTTCATGGAAAAACCTCTCATTTGACTGCTTGGTGAATGACTACAGAGTGAGATCCATCCCTTCAGACAGGCAAAAAAAAAAGATGTCCAGAGATGGATGCATTGCTTTGCATCCATACAGTGAAAAGATTCAGAGGACCTAACCATCTTGGTCTAAGCCATGCACCTCAGACAGTACAGCAGCACAGGGTAAGTGTATAGAATAATTTCCCCTTGATGTTCACAGTATTTGCTTATGCTCACACAAGAAAGGTGACAATGCCTAGTATAGAGGCAGGAATCCTGTCTCCAGAGCACATCAATATGTTTCTTCAATACAGATTTTATTGCAGTGTATCCTGCTCACAGGGCCTCTGGTGAAGTTACCAACATGTGTAAGTTACACAGATGGTTACACTCTTGTTCAGGTGGCATCACCAAAATAAACCCGGGCGATGAGTATGTTGCCACCTTCTAGGGATCAGTGTGACAGACTCCATTTCCCAAGGGCTGCCTGCAAAGCATAGCTCTTGGGCCAGGGTGATGCCTTCGCTCCATGTGTGTGTGCATGCAGTCCACACCACTGATTACTCATCTAATAGCATCATACTGTACTTGCTGGCCTTGATCCAGCAAAGTACTTAAGCACATGACTATCTTCAAGTAGACAAGTGACTATCACTTGCATTACAATTTCAGGCTAAGCACACGCCTTAGTGTTTTGCAGAATTAAAGTCACGGGCAATACTTCAGAGGCTTTTATATTTGCTCTCTGCTCTACCCATTGTAACCCCTGCTTCAGATGTTGGCATATGTTCTTCTATTCTGGATGCCTGAAGATTACAGGAAGACCTCGAAAGGGCTATATTTGCCCAATGGACTCATGAATGACTGGGTTGTTTATTCCCTGGAAACAATCTCTGGGAGGTGAACACAGAAAGGTCAGGTGTACATATGAATTTTTCAAGCTAGGTCTATTGCCTTTGCAGAGTTTATGCCTCCTGACTGGCCCTACTTTCGAGAAGATTCACATTTTCCAGGTTGAAATAATAAAATTGTTCTCTGTAAAGAAATTCCTCTGTCTAATGACCTTCTTGCAGTCACTGTACCTAGACCAATAGATATATCCTGGCTGTCATCAACAGAAGGATCCTGGTGACCTTCTTTTTATGGTGTGGCTGAGAACAGGATAGAATTGTAATTGCAATTCCATATTCCTGACAGCTTCCAGATTTCACATTGTAAAATATTTTTTAACCATATTTTGTTTTATCATCACATCATCCTTGGGAAAGCAAAGCTGTTTGGCTCTGTGCGTGGGTTAGTATCACTCTTCTCTGAGCAGATCCACCCCCACAAAATCTGTGGTAAATTGCACTCTCATGAGCAGTGCTTGGCTGAGGAGATCTAAGGAGCAAAGTCCTCTGGACACCAGGAGAGGCCTGACTCAATAACAAAGCTTGATTTTCCATCTACCTTCAGGAATAATTTGTCCCTGCCAAGAGGGATCTCAAGACTCCCTCCAGGGATGCGAGAGCAGTTAAACATCCGTTTGCTTCCTGGGAGCACTTCTCAAAAAGGACTGGCCAAGGTAATGGCCAAGGTAATGAAGCATTCCTTCCTAGAAGGGCAGTGGAAAGGATCACATGTTGACCATGGCTGACTGAGAGCTAAGTCCTAAATGAATCCAGTTAAGGGATGGAAATTGTTAGACCTATGCAGCCCTAGCATGAGATCTTACAGACTAAGTCCAGCTGGTCTTAGCTCTTCATCTGCATGTCACTATCAGCAGTGTAAAGATTACTGAACTCCTGAGCATTAGTATTTTCCTTTCCAGCCTTTTCCCAAGCAGCCCAATATCTCTGTTCTCAAGCTGGATGATGACTCTCTATCACCTATGTCTGCCCTGTAATCTTCTTCTGCTTGGAGAAGGGGAAGAGTTTTGTACAAAGTATGTTTGGTGCTTAGGCCCTTCCTTTGCTGACAAAGGCAGGAAAGCCAAAGGAGAAAATAATTGCACTTTGACACCTCTCAACATGAAAGCATTCACCAGGACACCAGCTTATTTCTCACCAGTATCTTATATCCATGATACAGACACCTCTTTCTGTGATGTTTCTCAGGTTGTTCCTTGTCTGTCCCAGAGTCCCAGTCCTTCACACATGAAGTGTTATGAGAACTTTTGTATTTATATTAGAAGCAGGCATTTATCAGATGTCTTCCTGAAAGGAAAGATTGTTTCTATGTAGACCAGCTACCCAAGTATTTGTCCATATATACAGAGACATATGCATACCTGGTGCTCTGTAAAGAAATTAGGATTATTTTCAGATGTGCCTAAACTGATTACAGCCCTAAGTTGTAGTGGCCTTGCAACCTTGAGGTTTGAGTGTAATACCTGCAGGCACATTTGGGACTGGCTAGATGAGGGACTCACGGTATGGCAGGCAAGACACACTCTCACAAGAGGCACAAACCTACCCAGGACCTTGTGAAAAAGCCCAAATCTATTTCTCCATTTCAGGTGCTGTTGGAATGTAAATATACTATCACCATCATGCACCAAATGCGGGTCATGGAAATGTGAATGAGATCTCCTGAGAAAATCCCAGCTTCCCAAGGAAACAAAAAAAAAGATTTGTCTAATCCATATGACCTCTAAAAAGAAAGCAGCTCTGCCTTAACTCAGGAAATGTCATTCTGGTTTGATTCCAAGGCAACATGAGCAAAACCATCATGGAGCTGTCTCTACATACTATTCCAGTGCATTGTGGGTGTATATTGTACATATATAACATACAATATACACAATAGACTGTATATTGATATATACATATATATATAGCAGATGTATATGGGCATCTCTGCATCTCTGTCTCTACATATGTCTGTATATACGTAAACAAATGGTTCCTTCCAGGAACCATTTGGATTTTATCCACTGTCTAAATGAAGACAAAAGTGATGTATTGTAAAATTTTAGATAGAAGAAGTGTTCAGCCATGGCAGGGGGAAGAGGAGGGGTAGGGAACAAACAAACAACAACCAAACAAAAAACCAAACCAAAACTAAACCAACCAACCAAAAAGTTTAATGTAACTCACTAGAGGTGACAGTGAGCATGTAAAAATGAATGATATTGTCCCAAGGAAGGGTTGAGGGACAACAGCTGGGAACCAGCAAGGAGCTGTGCACAGCCTTGCGGAGCTGCTGACCCTCTCCAGGAGATGGAGAGGGTTCCAGAGCAGCCATGTCAGTGCCGGAGATGTCTGTGAAAAGTGTGATTTAAGTTCTGATACTCATTCCCTTTGTTTACTATCAGCACAAAAATTAAATGAGGTGCAACAGCAAAGCATTGTAAATAAACCAGTGCTGAGTCTCCTTATTTTTCTCCCAAGCAGGCATCTGGATTAACATGTATCTCTGCAGAGTGCAAAGCCATGCTGCTCCTGTGCAGGGACTGGGTAATCCCAATACAACTGGCTAGTGACCAGGAATGATGAGAGAATGATTAGAAAACATCTGCTCCCCTGTCATATCCTGCACTATCTGCATTCCATCTGGTTTGGCTGGACATAACTTTTACTGTAAATGTCTTGTGAACTGGTCCCTTTCAGAGTCAGCTTGGTTTTAAAAGTATATGACAAGTGATGGAGGGAAAATGGATAAATAAATCTGTTGTGGTGATTGAATTCCATATTACTAGCACTTCTTGAACCATTTGGAGGAAAAAAACATTTCTTTGCTGAATTACCTTACTGAATGAAATAATTTTGTCTGCTTGAGAAACTAAGATTTTTTTTAGCTCAAATTGTGTAAAGGGTCATTCTTCATCAGGCCTATAAATGGGATCATTATTTTGGCATCAGCTGCTGCTGAGCTATTAATGTCACTTGTAACTTGAGAAAATAAATAAATACAAATGTCCTCCAAAAAGCCAGGAGAACTATAGACATGGGTGTAAATTAATATGTGTGAGGATGTAACCTTGTCTCCTGCAATTCAGGATTTGTATTCTGGTCTTCTCCATACCCAAGGGCAACAGCCTGACATGAAACAGGCAGGTCTGCTGTCCAAGCCTCTAGTGGATACGTTGTGCAACCAAGACAGCCTGAGCAGTGCCCTGGGGTGCACACCTTGCAATTTGCAGGGCTTCTGACTTGTGCCTGTAAGAGCCCAGGGCTCCCCAAACCTATCCCCTGGGTCAGGAACATGGGGGAATAAGGATGGGCTGACAGCACTGCAGAACAACTCAATGTAGAGATAGGGGAGAAAATAGGAGGAAATAAGGGAGGTTAGGCTGATGGATCTGCAGTCCCAGGTCCTGGAGTGGGCTGGGTGCCTACAGAGGTCTGGCTCTAAGGATGGTGTGGGGAAAACCCAAAGGAGATCAGGGAGTGATTTCCCAGCACAGCAGCACATATGCTGTGAGAGTTTTAACAGCAAGCTGTGCATCAGACCTAATCCCATTAGCCCTCTTCCTTTCCCTATCCATTCCAAAACCACATGTTTGGACAGGACAGACCCTGCACTGATCAAATACTTTCCTGCTTTCCTTGCTGCCAGGCAGCTAGGCATGAACATAGCTACGTGAACTTTCAGATTTCAGAGTTTTATTCTGAAATACTCTGCTAGCCAAATACTCTGTTACTTGCCACAAGAAGCATATTCATCTTCCTTAGAAGGTTATTGCCCTCCTGGTTACAGATTTCCCTCTGGAAGTCTAGGCTGAGGTAGGAGCTGGATATAATGCTGTACCTTATCTGGAGGTGATTTCTAAAGAGCAATCCAGAAAAGTTATGCTATGTCTTGACTGGTGTCTATTGCCTTAATCTACTTCATGTCTCCATCTTAGCTTTTTCTGTTTGGAATCATACCCCAAAATATAGAAAGGCTGAAATATGTGCTTTTTCTTGCCATGTGAAAAGATGACATGAATGGGAGTATCCTATCCTAAACCTCATATTCTGCCCAAAGCAAAAATACCCCATGTAATAAATGTTAAAACAAAATATTTCCAAATAAAAGGTCATTCTTTTGGGAAACTGAGCAAGGAATGTTGTCACATTTTCAAAATTTTACATGCATTTTTTAATTGGAAACTTTCCCTCAGCTGAAGAAAACCTCTGGAATAATTTTCTTCCCTCTGTAAACTTAAAATTTGCTGAATTTACCAGGCTCACCAAAAATTCATGACACTCCACCACCCATTCAGAAGTATCTATCTCCTTCAGTTGATTCTTCATTTGTCTCATAAGTGTCACCATCTCACATACACACTTCGAAGTGTTATTGCGAAGTGAAATTCAAGAGACCTACTTCAAGTAGTTTACAAGAAGGGATTATCCCAGGCTATCTGTGCTCTTCAGAAGTCACACTTCCTCAGCTCCCTATCTCCCTAGCTGGGCTGGAAGTCAGGTTGGCTCTGGGTAGCCTCTTCAAGCAGCAGCCCCCGTGTGTGAGCAGCAGCCCCAGCTGCCTGTGCTTTCACACACACACAAAATTTTCTGAATCAACTTTGCTTCTCTCTGTGTTATTAGGAAACAGGAATGTTTGTGATTATGTCTGGCAAAAACTGGTGCTAGGGGAATAGTAAGGAGCAGGCAGTCTGGGTTTATTGCAGATAAGCGTAAGGAATTGTACTGATTAACCAATGTTTATCCAAGTTATTCCAACTTTTACAGTGAGCAGAATGAAGCTGCAAATCTCTCAAACCCCAGCTTTCTCCAGAGGTTTATGATTGGTCTGTAAATGCCTTAAAGGAACCTAGTCTTGGCTAAAACAAAAAATCCATATAAAATTATTCTTCATCTTTCTACAAAACTCAGACTCCACAGTTTGTAAAAGTGTGGATGCTGGTTATAAAACATCAGTGTTTTAACACTAGCCTTGCTTGAGTGAATCAAAAAAGCAGCAATAGTATCGTAGAATCATTAAAGTTGCAAAAGACCTCCAAGATCATCAAGTCCAGCAGCTGACCCACTAAACCATGTCATGAAGTGCTACGTCTACATGTTTTTTGAATGCCTCCAGAAAAGATGACCCCACGACCCTGGAGACTGTTCCAATGCTTAACCACTCTCTCAGTGAAGAATTTTTTTCCTAATATCCACGCTGAACCTCCTCTAGTGCAATTAGAATTCATTTCCTCTTGTCCTATTGCTAGTTACCCTGAAGAAGAGACTGACCCCCACCTCGCTGAAACATCCTTTCATGTAGTCAGAGAGAGTGAGAAGATCTCCCATGAACCTCTTCTTCTCCAGACTAAACAACTTCAGCTCCCTCAGCTGTTCCATTTACTCTAGACCCTTCAACTGCTTCATTGCCCTTCTTTGGACATACTCCAGCAACTCAAAGTTTTTCTTGTAGTGAGAGGCCCAAAAATGAATACAGTATTTGAGGTGTGGCCTCACCAGTGCCAAGTACAGGGGAACAATCACCACCCTAGTCCTACCAGCCACACTGTTTCAGATACAAGCAAAGATGCTGTTGGCCTTCTTGGCCACCTAGGCATGCTTCTGGCTCATGTTTAGCTGGCTGTTGACCAGGACCCACAGGTCCTTTTCTGCTGAACAGCTTTCCAAACAGTCTACCCCAAGCTGTGGGGTTGTTGTGACCCGAGCCACAAGTGAGGATGCCCTTGGTCCCCTCATCCAGATCACCGATAAAGATGATAAACAGGACTGGCCCCAAGGCTGAACCCTGGGGAACACTGCTTGTCTCCAGTTGTTAACTGGATTTAGCTCTGTTCAGCACAAGTCACTGGGCTTAGACATCCAACCAGTTTCTTACCCAGCAAAGAGTACACCTGTCTAAGCCAGGAGAATGCTGTGAGACAGTGTCAAAGGCTTTATTAAACTCTAGGCAGACAACATGCACAAGCCTTTCCTCATCCACTAGGTGAGTTACCTGACCATAGAAGGAGATCAGATTGGTCAAGCAGGACCTGCCTTTCATGAACCCCTGCTGGCTGTACCTGATCCCCAAGGTGCTGTGCACATGCCATGAGAATTGAGATGTTGAAAAAAAAAAACGCAGAGGAGAGAAAACAGAAAACCAAGCATTTTGAACCTTAGCTGATTTATCAGAGCAAATTCAGAAGAGGAGACCCTGAGGCTTGCCAATTGCCTGAGACATCTGGGCAAATATCCTGACTCCAGTTGTAGTCAGAACCAGGTGTTCCTGAGGAAGAGAGAAACTGCCCACTGGGGAAGTTGCTTACTAATTTGCTTTATTAGCAGTTGTCTGTCCATATATTTTATAACTTTCCCCAAACTCTTGTTTTTGAAACTGTATTAATAAAATTGTGAATATTCCCATGGCTTTGAGGAACTTTACTCTGAACCTCTCCAATCTCCAGGCATCAAAAGCCTTGTATTCATTTGCAACTTGTGCAAAAACCATTCCTCTAGTTGCATTCTAAGATTATGACTCAACTTCAGCGTATCCACACACATTCAGGATATTGCTGTGTTAGGACACATAGCAACAAAGGCTCAGGGATAATCTGGCTTCTATACAGCCCTGATAGCCCTGTCTACTTCCATAATGTCCCTAATTTTTTTATCTTCTCTGTAAAGCAAGTCCCACTATTTTCAGTATCTTCTTGCCCAACAGGTTTTCCTGGGCTGTAAGCTCTCTTTCTGCCTCTAATCCCACTTCTGATTCTAAAGGTTCCTTTTGGCATAGGGTCCACACTCATACAGCACAAAGCTTTATGCTGTTAACTGGATTATTCTTCATCCTATCAACAGTGCTGAAAAGAGCAATCCAACAGGCTGTGAAAATCAAGCAGCCCTTTCTTGGCACTGCATTGGTACTATATGCCTAGGAGCTTCCCCTTTACCACAAGAAATACACTTTGGTCTAAAGCTTTTCTGCTGTAACTACATGAGATAGGAGTGTGAAGCCAGTGTAGCCAAACCCCTGGCATAGATAAAATTATAAACTAAAAGTGTACCTTCTTCTTTTGTAGCCTTGCTTCATTGAGAAATGGTTTGAAGAGCTTGGAGAACTCGGAGTCTGGGCATTCACAATGGGCACCCTTTTATTATAGCAAGGATAACTTGTTTTAAGGCCACCTCTGTATCCCCATAACAGCTTTGGCCAGGAATGTTGTTTTTATACCTATGGATGAGATGTGCAACTTTTGATATGATTGAGATTATATCAAAATGAAGATGCCTTACTTTGGCACAGCATATCCCCAACTATCTACTGAAATGAAGGATCCAGCTCAAAGGTGCATTTCTTCAAGGAAATCAATGTAGATAAATTGTGTGAGATGTCTCCTACTATCATGCTCTCTTAAAGCAATACAGTTGTGTGTAGAATCCTGTGCTAATAAAATTTTTGTTTGCTTCTGTGATTGGGAAGGGATGATGGACAGAAAGATTGGTTGCATGGTGTTTGACATTTAAAATAGATTTCAACTTTGGACAAAGATGAATTGGAGTTTCCTTTCCCCCTGAATATTTTTTTCTCTATGTTTTTTTTTTATTTTACTGATCTAGTATTTTGGTGTTTGTTTTTGCTTTAAACTGATATACAAAAGCTAAAACTTTATATTTAAAACAATTTTATAAAGCTGGCTCATTTTTTTTGTTCTTTTCCATGAATATTCTTGAAAATGGAAGAGGTGAAGACCACTGCAAATTTTTTTTACAAAACCAACTGATATTTTTATGAAACATAATTGATTTTTCCCTCCAGATTCCATGGAATATTTCAAAGACAACAGGCAGGTCAGAGACGTGGGAGCTCTGAAATCTTTCCTAATCATTCAGCAAATGAATGAGCTGGTCCCAGATCGCCTCATCCCTACACCACCTCTGCTGAAATCAGGCAAAAAACATTAGGATAGAGACTTGAAGCAGCATTTGTGTCCAGCCTTGGCTGCAGCTTTTGCTGTTCCCAGTTGACTGAAAGGTGGGCAAAACACATGTTGAGGGCAGAGGTTTCCCTGCTTTGGGCTACTGACTCCTTTCAGGTGGCACAGCAAGCCAGGGGTTCCCACACAGGCAGCCACAGCTGGTTGGGTACAGAGTCAACATGCCAGATGACAGAAAGGGATTGCAGAAAATGTGTGCCTCTCTCACTTATTCATTCTATTACCTTCATCTAGCTCTGCCAGCTGGAGGGGAAGGCTACCCCCTGGGCACTGTGGGGGCTGCAACTGTTTTAAAGTCCCAGTTAAAGGTAACTATGTCACCACTTGCTTGATTTCCCCAGTGTGTAAAATGATACACAACCAGCGCAGATTATTTCCATCTGCTGGGGCTGTGGCGAGCAGGAGGCCTTTATGTTTTATTTACAAGCCTGTGTACTGGAGGGGAACCAAATGGCTGGAGAAGTTCTCCATGAATGGAGACGTTGCATTGAGTTAAATCTTGTTCCCAGACAGCTCCATGTCCATTCTCACAAAGAGACTGGTTTTGTGCCTGCAAAGATTTCCCTGTCAGAAAATGCGGTTTCAAGTGAAAGTAATATTTGTGAGGAGGCAGGAGGGGCTTGGCCATTGTGACAGATGTTTTTCAATATTCCAGGAAGATGAAATGAAGCAAAAAGAAAACTTGCCTCCACTTGAGCTTTGGAGCAAAATAAAGTTATTTTGTTTCAAAACATCCATTTGAGATGGAAAAAGCTGCTCTCATCAAGTTTGCTGTTCTTTTTTTTCAGTCTTTGTTGAGAATATCTCCAAAAAATGCTGTTACCATATCCTTAATTCAATTCTCCTTCAATTCTTTGCTTTTAAAATGGTTTAGTAATTTGGTCTTCTGGTTTTGTACAAACAGGAAGCAAACTGTAAATCAATTACATTTCCCACAAGAGAACCAGCCTTTCTCTTGACCACCACTGGCAGAACATGGAGGTGGGTGGCCCAGGCCAATGCAGTGGCTCTAAAAAGACTCTGCACCTCAAGCTTTGTTGAGATTTAGCTCTTAGCCCTCAGACAGAAAGCTAAGAAACACACTGTGTGTTTCATTTAGAGAGTTCAAGAAAGCTCAGCTCCAAAGTGTTCATTGTGCTTGGCTCTGGCTCCTTAACATAGTAGGAACCGAACTAAGCTTAAGACCAGATTCGTTTCTAGGCTTCATTTCAGAATAGTTTGGAGTTGAAAGTTTCATTTAGACCTGAATCTAATTTGTAACCTCCTCCTACTTAATCAGAAATGACTGCATGTCCTTGCAGCCCCAAGGCAGTCCACTCTTTTCTGGTACCAGCTAGGAAATCAAACTCAGACCCAGTTCTTGTCAGGGCTTGATGAATGGTCTCACCACATAAAACATGAAAAAAAGAAGGATCTGGGGTCATGGAAGCTGACAGGCAGAAGGGAGTGAATAACTAACTGGAGGATGTGGGAACGACCCTTCATAACAGGAAGAGCTCTATTACCTTCATTCGCAGATAGACTATAGGAAGAGATGATAGGGTAGCAGCTGACAGCCACTATGGAGAAGCCATGGAGCCATCTGCAAAGGAAAAAAAACTTTTTGCTTCCTTGCAAGGAAGCCCAGCCCAACACCAGCAGGACAGGAACTGCTTCCCATAGGAGAGCTGCACTTGGGAGGGGAGGAGATCACTGCAAGCTGAGAAGGATTTACTCAGTGGCATAAATAATAGTGACCTTCCAGTACCTGGGGGGGACTTAAAAAAAGGCTGGAGAGGGCCTGTTTACAAAGGCATGTAGCAAAAGGACAAGGGGTAATGGTTTTAAATTAGAGAAGAGTAGATTTAGATTAGATATTAGGAAAAAGTTCCTTACCATGAGGGTAGTGGAACACTGGAACAGGTTGCCCAGGGAGGTGGTTGAGGCCCTGTCCCTGGAGGCATTCAGAGTGAGGCTAGACAAGGTTCTGAGCAACCTGATTTATTTGGGGATGTCCCTGCTCACTACAGGGGGGTTGGACTAGGTGACCTCTGAGGTCCCTTCCATCCCAGATGATCCTATGATTCTATGATAAAGTAACTCCTAGCTTTGCGTCTACTCTCTCACAAGCATGTAGTGAAAGCCTAGAAGCTCATTGCACGGCTTAGCAGAGCAGGACCCTAGTCTTGTTATGCTGGGCTCTGTGGGGTGGTGCCATTAATGTCTGGTTACACTGCTAGGCTGCAAAGCTGATGACAAGCCCTGCCAGTGACACCGTACACCAGTCTGGATTGCCTGTATACTCTAGTGGTACAAATCCTCCTGCTTGGGATCCTCTACCCTTGGGCAATGCACAGCTCTGTTGGAGGCAAGCAATGGTGTGGGAAGGGGCTGTGAGGGAAAAGAGGTGAGGGAGGAGAGAGCAGTCAGACTCCATGTGCATCTCCATCTCCAACACTTACCTACCTCAGGGAGGAGAGTAGACTTCTCTGCCCCTCTAATACAAAGGCTTGAAAAGATGGAATGAAGGAAAGGAAGAGAAAGCAACCTGGAAAGGACTGGTATTTGTTGCTACTTGAGCTGGTTTCACTGGCTGGTTGGCTTGAGAAGTTTGTCTGTTCTATGCTGTGGCAATGTGGTAAACTGAGGATGCAATGCTCTGTGGATGTGCTTCTCACCATTTATCAGAGGAAAACCACTTTCATCCAACTCAATGCTACTGCTAGGGTTAAAAGCCAAACCATTTCTATCTTCCAGCTTCCATGGCCCATCTCACTTGTGACACTGGATTAGTCAGAGGAGGTGCATCCTTAAATAAAGAAGCCTTGAAATTAGTCCGTAGCCTATTGTGTGGGCTTCTCTTACCCCAAACCATTTTCCATTAAGCACCAGCTGAAAAACCATTGCCAGTACCAGTGTCCCAGTAAACTATTTGGCTGGCATTCCAATGAATATTGACCAACCACTAGTGGTTTGTTTGCTGCTACAGAAACTGTGACTTGTTTTCACCTGCTCCTTCCACAATCAGAATAAAATGACAAAATGATTACTCTGAAAGAAGCAGGCAATTAAAACAGATGCAAACCTGGAAGTGCAAACTCTTCTGTCAAGAAAATTGTCTGCCTCTTGCAACTCAGTGCAGTTCAGTTTTGAAAGCTTTTATAAAAATCCACTTGTGTGTTGGCTGTGGAATTTTTAACGATAAATAATTCACCAGAACAATGTAAACTGGGGAGGAGGGAGGGTGTTGGAAGGGTGTTATTTCTACAGAAAAGGGGGGAAAAAAAGCTGGAAGTCATGATTGATTTTTAGGCTTTCAAAACTACTCCCATGTGAATTTCACTAGTAAACCTTGCCCTGGCAACAAGCCATCATGAATAAAAGCAGACCCAAGAAAAGAAAGGTATGAACAGATGCAAACTTTATGCAGAGCATTCAGAGAGAACCTGCTTCCTTGTGCAGCAAGTTATTCACTTAACAGGTCTCTGGATACAGGATTTCTTTATAGAGGGCAGTGCTAGGCAAAACTATTGCACCCTGGTAGCTAGCAGCTGAGAGCCCTATGCCTCATCCTTCATTTTCTACACTTTTAAAAGTCAGCCTAGCATACAAGGAGTATAGCTGAAATCTGAACCTCATTTTAACTGAATTTTGCAGTTTAGTTTCAGTGAAGGTGTTGAGGTCAGAAGGAATTGTGGATGCTCTGGGAATATACGCTCATCTCTAGGCCAGCAACGGAAATCTCTGTAAGGAGAAGAAACTAGATTGGTAAGACAAAGACAAAGGTTTTAATAAGGAAAATATTCAAGGTGCCTAGGAAGAGGAAAACAAAGACATCAAACAAAATCAGCAACCAGAAGGAAATAGTAAGCTTAACCCTCATAATTTTATAGCAAATAAAAAGTCACAGAAGATGCATGGCAATTATTTTCCCTTATGAAAACTGATGGTTTTGAAAGTGAAACCTTTGGTCAAAATTCATCATCAGAAATTTTGGTGTCTAGAAAATCTGCATTGGACTCTCTTTCCCTTTCATCTGTGCTTTTCAGTATTCTTTCCTTCTGCTTGTTTATTTTGGCTTTTGTCCCATTTCAGAATGGAGGAGAAAAAAGGTGAATTATGTGTAAATTGGAAAATCTGTTTTCTGCCTACCTATCCAGTAAGGGAAGCTGTGGACTGGCTGGAGGCGATGACCACTCTGTGTTCATTTCAGAAGCAATAAGCCACATGAAAACCACGTGCACATGTTCTCTGTGAATATTTATTTCCATTCCATTTTGTTCCAGCCCTAGAAGACATCGTTCAGACAGAAAAGATAAGGTGTCTTTTCCTGTGATAGAGTAGACCTTGCTGAGATCAATTTACATGAAAGACCTAGCAGAATGAATGATCACTGGGAATTGATCCAGATTTGGGGAGTCTGCGAATGAACGCTGGAAATTTTTCAAGCACATGTAGACTTTCTAGCCACTTCCCCTTCTGGCCTGACTGGTGAGAGCTGAAGAATAACCGCCTTTGCAGTATTTCTGCATTTCTTCTTTCATGTCTGGCATACAGACAGAAACTAAGTAGTGCATGAAAATTAAAAGTAAAAACCTAACATTTTTCTCAAGCTCAAGGTCTAGATTTAGTCTGAACCAGAACTGGGTCATGCCCTGGGCTATTTGCATCCAAGATTCAGCCTTGAATTAATTCAGCGTCAGGGCAAAGGTCTGGGCCGGTTCTGAGCACTGCATTTGCATTTAGTCTAATGACATTCTCCTGGACTCACTGGCCTCATTAATTCTGAATGTGACATTGTGTCATCCGTGAGCTGACATAAAACAGGGAAACCCTTTTAAATGGGCAGTAAACACAGAGAAAAGAGGGCTTGGATTTCATGTGCTGATAGGAAACTGAGGGTCACCATATCCAAACCCTTCTCAGGGCACTCCTAAGCCCTTTTTTATTTTCTTTCACCCCTTGAAGTGGTGCATAGTGAGAAGTGGGAGGAGGAATGTGTCTGGGTGGAGGTGCGCTGTGGGCTGCAGGGGCTCAGGCAAGGCTCCATGGGGAAGAGCTCTTGCTTGGATGCCCTCGCTGCTGAGGGGACACGTGCAGCCACCCAGCTGGATGTGTCCCACCACAGTGCCTGCCAAGGAGCTGCCAAGGCCACTGAGGCTGGGGAGAACCTGCAGCCACTGCAGCCCTCGGATAACTATAGCAGGGATCCCTGAACAGATCCTGTTGCTATTGTTGATTTTCTGATAAAGCCCAATTACTGATTTTTAATTTTTCTACTTTGATATTTTTTCCCCTTCTTCCAAAAAAGTAATTATCTAAATTCTATTAAAAATACTGTTTGCTTTAAAACTTCCTCTCCACTCTTTCTTCCTTGTGAAGAAAATGACGCTGAGGACTAACCAAATGGATTAAATAGTCTGTCTTCTCTCACTGCTACTTACCCTTTTCTATCTCCTTCTTTTTAAACACAATTATCAGGAGAAAAAATTGTTGATATGGAATTTAGCCACCCAAGTGAACAGGAAAAAACAAACACAAAATTTTTGTGCCTCTCTTAACTGGGTTTTGACAGAAGCTCCAACTATTTGAAGTACTCATATGGGCTTTAGTATTTTCACATTAAGACATTTATTCAGCTAGTATTTTTGTGAGGTGAGGACATGCTGCCATTCCTGTTTTACCCAGGAGGTAAAGAGGTCTGAAAAAAGGCCCTGGGAGGCATCTTGAGAAGGACCAGTAGCTGTGCAGCAAATGACTGCTGGACGTGCATTGGCACTGGTGGGCAACACCATCACAACTTGCCATGTAAACTCAGTAGATGGGAGTGCAACTGCCAGCAGAAGGATGAGCACTGTCCTCCGCAGCCCACAGGACCACATTGCAAGCAAGAAGCCATTTGTAACATACTGCTAGAGTATCTCTTCGGCGTCTATTCCCACCCTAACTGTGAGTGCTGTTTGCCTGGTTATACTTCTGTTGGGGTGCTTTGGGTTGCACAGCCCATGGAGCACCTCACCATGATGGGAGGCTCAGGGCTTTATCATTCTCTGCTCCTTGAGTGCAGATGTGTTTAGACTTCTGCAGCAATAAGCATCTTCCTTTCCAGAGAAGACTTGTGTTTCTGAGCACTGAAGAAAGTGGAGAGCTGCCTAGCAAAACTCATACATCATCTCTGGTCCTGGAGGTGAGTTGAAAGCATTAATGTGAGGGCTTTGGCTCCTCAGGTTTGTAATGATTCCTGACAGCCCAGCAGTGAAATATTTTCCAGAGTGGGAATACAGATGTAGGGTGATGTGGATATTGTTTCTCACATAGCCCAAATTGTGTAAATATATGGATTAAAATACACAAGGTGATGAAGAGCAGATTACCCAAATAGGAAGCTTGCAAGAGGTTTGCCTATAGGGAAACAAGTCTAATGAAAGTGATAGACATCATAGGGCAAAGCTGGCTACACATCAGCTACAGGCAAAGTAACCCTTAGCTATCACCCGGTAAAGTATCTTGTAGTCTTTCTGGACAAACCATCTTTTAAAGGAGTGTAAAACATCTCAGATCCATGTGAAGTTATTGGAGTTGTTCCAGTTAACAGCTATTGAGGACCTGGCTATTATCATACTCACAAGCATAAGGACCTTTTGTGAATGACCAGTCCTGAAGACACACTCTGCCTTAACATGAGCCAGTGTTCCTCAATAGCTTTATTAACAACCTCAACAGAAGTATCAAGTGCACCCTCAGCAAGTTTACAGATGACACGATTCTGAGTGGTGTGGTTGATACACCAGAAGGGCTGGATGCCATCCAGAGGGACCTGGACAAACTCAAAAAGTGAGCCTATGAGAATCAGATGAAGTTTAATAAGCCCAAGTGTAAAGTCCTGTATCTGGGTAGGGGCAATCCAAGATACAAGAACAGACTGAGAGAGGGACTCTTTGAAAGCAGCCCTGTGGAAAAAGACTTGGAGGTCATGATAGATGAAAAGCTGGATATGAGCCAAGCATGGATACATGCTTGATGTTCAAATTAGAGCAGGGACACTTAGAAACAATCATTGGAGGAAACCAAGGAGGTTGGTTTGGCATTCACCAAAACAGGAATGAACAGGTCCAGATGTTCAGCCTTGGTAAGCAGTATGCAGTGAGATCAGGAAGGAACTATTGAATGGGAGTATGGATGGAAAGGAGCTTCAAAGAGATTGACTTTTTGGTAGTTGAGCTGGGAAACTTAAGGAAGGACTGAGATGATTAAACTGAGCTGAACTTCTATAAACACAAAACCATTTGCCTCAAATTATCTTCCTGATACTATTTACTTTTAGACAAGGAAGGTTCCTTTAAAAGGAAAAAAATCAAAGCATTTAAGTTTTAAAATGGTAAACTGAAATGTTGAAGTACTTTTGAAGCTTGCTTCATTTTTTTCATCTGAAACACTGCCTGGATTCAGCCAAACATGTGACTAATTTCAATTCGCCTGTGCTCTGGTAATGTTCATTAAAAAAAGACAACCGTCACCCTGCAGCACTGATGGGCAGATGCAGAGTGATTGTTGCCAACAATGTAGTTACTCCAGAGAAGAATAAATCACACAGTGGCTGGGTGTGACACAGCAGAGCCCTAGCTGTTACACACCATGTCACAGCTCACTTGGCAGCATCTATACAAGATTAGGTTTGTAAGTATATGTCATATGCTACGACTATCTCTCAGCTCCTCCTCTCCTCCTTTCTCTGCAGGGCAGTCCACTGTTCAAAATGGAAGCAGAATGTCAGGGAGACAAAGGAACTTCAGAGCAATTGCAGTGATCTTGTAACAGAGGAAGGATAAAGGAAGTGTAGAAAGAGATGAGAAGGAATGCTATTTAGCACACAAGAAGGGAAGACCAGAGCTGGAAGGAGAATATAGTCTGCTGAACATCTCTTTGGTCTGGCTGTACTGAAATTGTACCTGAACTTGATTCTGCTGGTGTGAAATTCATCAGGATGATTAACTAGCCTAAGAAACCACAGTTGAGTACAGCTCAGCCAAAATATTGCAATCCATAATGCTCTGCTCACAGAGTCCTGCTAGTGGATGGTGCTTGCTCGATATACACATATAAACTATCTCAGAGCCTAATTAGTACATTTGCTAGCAGTTCAGTGCATATGGGTTTGTAAAACAATTGCTTCCTATAACATCTGTTTACTTCTTAACTAAGAAAGTTTTTCCCAAAAGATATTCTTACATGGATAACACAATTCTTCAAATGCCTTATCAGTGAGAGCCTAACTGAGAAATGCAACTTCCTTCAGGCGCTCTTTCAACCAGAACTCTGAAGAAAAGCAGTGATGGAGAATGTGAACTCAGCTGAAGAGCCCTTTTTAGCAATGAGAGCTATTTGCTGTTGGCTGACATCACATTCCCTGCCTGTTCTGCAGCAAGACCTGCTGGTGATTTGCAGTTCCCCAGCCCTGTTCATACTGAATTCAGTCCCAGGTGGCCCCCCTCTCCCAGTCTGCAGCGTAATCCCCCATCACAGCCTCTCTCAAGAAAGTTAATTCAAAAGTTCAAGAAAGAAAGAAATCAAGAAAGAAATTTCCATGTCTCTCAAGAAAGAAAACTATGTGAGGCACTGAATGTCTGGCATGGATGAGTCATAACTGCAGATTCCAGGTAAGCCATTTCACTTGGGAAGGTGCAGATAAAATCGATTTGTTTCCTCAGAAGGCTTCAATCTTCACAAAACTGCACTTTCCGAATAGCTAAAGGGCTCATTTACAGCAGGTCTGTAGTGCAGCTCTGTCTGCGTGTTTGCAGTCTCCTCTGTGCTCCCACTGGAAGGACTAATATACACCTCACATGTCCCTTCCAAGGACTAAACACTCTCAAATTTGTCTGTGGTGTATTTTATTAATTTTGTGGTAAGGTAAGGGAAAAGTGCCCTTACCACTAGGCAAGGGTTGATAGCTTAATAGCACATTTAAGAAATTTCTTTGTGCTTTCTGGCTGGAGTACCTAGGGTGTGATTTTATTGGCTTTTTAGGTTGCTGGCTACCTTTTACATACACCTTTTATACACATGTAAAATAAGTTGGATGTATGACTATATATATATACACATACTTGTATATGTGCACATTTATGTACGTATCGAAACACATACTGCTCTTATACACACTCACCATAACATGTCTTCCTGTTTCTTTACAACTGAGTGGGCAGCAAGTGTTGAAGCATGCAGTGTCCTTGCTTAAATTTACACATATACATGCAAATTTCAGAGCAATAAACTCAGAGCTGCTTCTTGATTTGGTTTGTTGTCTTAACATTCACAGCATGCCAGCTGGCTGAATCAAGAACAAACTGAACTGAAACTACAGAGTAACCTGAAAACCAAAGAGCCAGATGAAAACGCAGGTAAGTTCAGTTCATATGCTATTTGCAACTTGCTCATGTCCTTGCTCTCCCAGTTCTTTCTCATGATCTCCCACCCATGGTGCAGCACCTGTTAACTGCTACCCCCTTCTGCATTTACTAGAGCTGTCAGTCTCACTGCTGCGTGGGTTGTGCCTGTGCAAGGGAGTTTTGGGTGGCCCTTCATCCTAGTCTGAGTGCTTGGAAGAACATATCTGTTGCAAGAAACTGAGTCACCTAGTCCTGTGCTGAAATCTGCACAGGATCTTGGCCCTAACCAGGCACAATGACTAGCACTTGGAAGCTAGTTTCAAGTCACAAAGCTGTTGGTCCCTGTAGACAGTGCAACAGATGTTGAAGTTCATAGTCCCCAGGCCCCTGCTGGCTGGCTGAACTGACTATCACTCCTTTAGCATCACAAATTTGCAAGCATCACTGTCTGGCAGAGTTTGCAGTTGTAACTCATCCATGCCAGTCATCCAGGAAATGATCCAGAAGGAGTTGATGGGTAAGCCTGCTATGGGAGACATCACTCAGATCATTGCTGCAAACTGTTCCTTCTGAAGCAGAGTGGTTTGGACTCTACGAAAGGGAGCTTTAGTGAGTCATCTCTGCAGAGATCCATAGGGTTGGGAGAAACCTTGCCAAAAGGCCCTGGGTGCTCCTACCTGGCTCTGGGCCAGCTTTCAGGAGAAGACATCTCCAAGTGAAGCACAGGCTTCAGCTGCCCTGTAGAACTGGAAGTGCTGGTGGTTGAAGGGATCACACAACACTTTACTGCTATAGGAATTTTCCTAAACGGCTTCCTTACATAATTCTTTAAAATGATTTGCTCATGAAAGTTTAGGCAACCTGTTAGAAAAGCAAATCCATCTTCTCAAGAAACTCTTTTGAGCAGATCAAGTAAAGGTAATGAGAAGTGACAAGGTAATGCAGAGAGACACTTAGCACCTAACTCACCATTTTGCTGAAGATGCAGCCCCTGAGAGAAACAGGGTGAGAGCAAATTTCTCTTGCACGTCATGGCTGGCTTGTACTATCTTTCTAAAGAAATCCCGTCCCCCCACAAGTAAGTTTTCCCTATCTGCAATCTATTAACACCTACCTAGAAATTTATCCTTTCTATATTAAAATTCTCCCTCATTAAAAAAAACCCAAACCACAAAACAAAACAAAAAAACCCCAAATTAAAAATAAAAACCACGCACAAAAATAAACCCCAAACCAAAACACCAAACAACACTAAAAGCCACAACCTCTACTCTCACAATCTTCCATGCACTGGGGCACTTTGCTGCATAATCTACTAAGAAAGATTCAGCACAAAGCATCCCTCCTGATGCTGTGGTGGAGAGTGGCAGCACCTAACATACCTATGGACACCAGGTACATTGCTGTGTTTGGAAAACAACAAGCCTTGCAGTTCTAATGGTTTGGTTTGTTACTCATCATGGTGTGCTAGCATGTGTTTGTCTCAGCCTTCTCTGCATTTTACTGTGCAGGTCCCAAAGGTTGCTCCTCTGTAGAAGGAGCCAAAGTCTGAGCAACTGAGACTGCAGGATGAAAGCTGTTGATAAACTAATTTAATTCCTCTGAAGACAAATGTTCAAAGAGTTAGAATCCACAGGTCCTAAGTAACTAGTAAAACTAAGTGATGAAAAGTCCAAAAGGAGGTTACTTGGACAAGTTCTAGTATCTGTTGTACAGTATGAATCCAAAACAAGTCCACAGACTTTGTCTCCATGTCATTAAATCCGCATACCTGAAAGTATTTAGGCTTCTTCTTTTGAAGCTTTTTTTTCTAGGTGAACAAAATGATTCACAGTCATGTGGACCTTTTTCGGCTTTTACAGAGCCTGGTGTGTATGATGAGGAAAAGCAAGCAGCTGTGCTAAAGACAAGCTCTCTGTGTTAAAAAATCAAGAATTAAATCTTCCTTATACAGTCATGTTTTCAGAGCAGTTTCACAGATATCTGAATCAGGAAACAGAAAAGATAAAATAATAGATCTTTCTCAGTTTGAAATAAAATTGTATTAAAAACTACTGTTTGGTTGTGATGACTGTTTGTTGCAGAGATGGGAAGAAAAAACAAACAAAAAAACAAACCAAAAACCCCAAAACAACAATCCCCTACAAGGAACCAGCATGCTCATCTTACACAGTACTTGCTTCTCTGGTGGTCTGGGTCCTGACTTTACAGACCACAAAGTACCAGAGGTCATGGATGTAGTGTGCACACCTGAAAATGGGTTCCTTCCCCAGACTCACAGAAAACCAAAAACTTTTTTTGCCTGTAGATGTTCTTCCTCATTTCTAACATGGATAAGACCTAGAATCTGAGATTCTGTCTTTTTCTACTGATTAAAGTCTCTCCACACTTTCAGTTCACTGGCCACTGAGCCCCCAGTTACTGTGCTGGTGGGAGAACTTCTCACCTTCTCCCTACTGCCCTCACTTTCCAGCCTTTTTTTGCTGATGCTGTCAAGGCAGTGCTCTGCACCCTGCACAGCTGCTAAAATGGAGTAAATAAATAAATAAATGCAAGCTAGAAAGAAACAAAATACAGAGGTTTAATACAAAACAGGCTGCATGACCAAGAATACCACATTTATAGATCCATATCTTGAGCCTAATTCAAATCCATTGCAGAACAGCCCCCAAAGGGAAATGTACATGAAAGACTCATCCAGGTTGACTGCTGCATATATTGCTTTTTGTGGTTTTCAGGCACTGATGCTGCCAGAACATTTTTGTTGGGTACCCTCATACCTTCACCTTCTAACCACTAAGGCTCCTTGTTACTAGGGACAGATCCCAGCAGCACTGAAAGGACTCATGCCCAGTGCTTTAGTCTGGTGGATGGAAAAATCAGTCTTCTATTCCTCTTAAGTTCCCCTCTCTGAAATGGTCTTCAGAGGCCTAGAAGTGGTAAAAAAAAATACCTCTTTTTCCTGAGAACTGCTGTTTTGCCATTTGTTTATATTACTAATTGGCTCAGGGGAATAGAGTATCATATCTACTTGCAGGAAGACTACTTCCACAGAAATTATTTGATTTGGGAATATATTTAATTTTAAAAAGATAAAATCATCTACTTTTGATGTTGTCTGCTGTGTTATATTATTAGATCATATTTGAAATAACAAAGTCAAAACAAGCCAGTTTACTTTATCAGAACTACAGGTTTCAACATTATGAAAATGAAACAATTGAGCACAACCAAGAGAGGTTGAAAAAGTCACCTCAGAGCATTTGGGCTTTCCCACTAAAGTTTAACCAGCAAGGCCATGTTCCCCCAGAATGTTTGGATTCCAAGAAAATTAATTTGACAAAAAAAAAAAATTATCCAGTTATGTTTGCTAGAAAGCAGGCAATAATAATTCTCCATCTCCTCTTTCTGCTACATGCCCTCACATGGAATGGTGAGATTGTTGTTTGGGATGAGACTGTGCAAACCCTTGGAATAAGCACATGCAGGTGTCATGGGACAGAGGTGAAGGGGTTGAATAGGCCCCAGAATTCTTTTTGTGATTTCTTCATATGAAGTTTATACTTCACATGAAGTTTGGGAAATCCTCCAAGACAAAGGAAGGGCTTGAGAGCAACAAAGAAAGAAATAATGCTGGCAGGAATTGGGATTGCTTTTCTTCTGATCAATATCTGAGAATGATTCCCCAACAAAGTCAAATAAGCTGAAGAGTGGAAAATAAATAATCAATAGAAGTTGTGATAACTTTTCAGAAAATTTAGAGGTGATTGAGAATTTTCTGCCAGAATATTTATGCAATTAAAAATAGTTCTTATGAAATTGAAGATTTTTAGGGGAAATTTGCAGAATTTTTTGTACTGTCTGCTGGGGTTAAAAATCACAATTGAAAGATTTCATATTAAATCAACATGCTCATTGCCTGTCCAAGCTCCTAGAATTTTCTTCATGCTCTCAGTATCTTTTATGAGCTAAGTACTGTGGAGAAACTATAAATCCCATGAAACACCTTTGATTGACATGTTTCACTAAGTAATAGATGGGCCTCAACAGCAGTGCAATGTAAGAAATGGAGTGTAGCCTGGAAAACCCAGGATGGGATGGACTGCTGGAACTACAACTCCCATGAATTAGTATAACACATAAACAGATCCAGCTCTCTGTTGATTTGAGCAGAACAAATGATTTTGTCATTTCCTGACTGAATCCTTTCCAAACTGTCCATTCCACTAGAAAACATGATATTCAGACTTTTTCTGTCCTTCCTTGGAATAAAAACAAATGTGTATTGGGAGTGTCTCCCTCTTTCTCCTGGATAAATCTGTAACTTTCAAGCATCTCTGCATGCTAGGGAAAGGAGTATATGTGACCAGTATGTGAGCCAACACACTTCCAGCCTGGTGCCCTGCTCTGTATGCCTCTCTCTGGCAGTCCTTGTCATAGAGCAATGATCCCTTTGTGGGTTTCAAAGAGGGACAGAAATGGAATGGAAATGTTGTGCCATTTGCTTCTGTGTTCTGTGAGGATTTTCTGAAAAGTGTCCAGATTGTTCATTGCAATCAACTACCCTTTATTCACTGACGTTAAGGGAAACCAGACATTTCAGATATTCATGTCACGAGCATCATGTAACTTTTGTGCCTTCCCTTCCAAGGCAGCTATATTGCCGAAGGCCAGATGGCACTCTGAGATACACTGCAGTAAATTACAAGCATTTCACCAGCCCTGCAGTGCAGAATGAGTGGAATCAGGCCCTCCCACTCAAGAAACGGTATTGCTGTGGACATAGCTGGGGACTTCCATTTGTTTGCAATTAGGTATTGGCACTGGGAAAGCCCTGAAGTCGCTGCGTTCTCTGGGCAACAGATAAAGCTTTTGTTTTTGCACAGACAAAAGACAGAGCAGGCCAAGCCAACACAGAGTGTGTGAGCACTGGGAAGCCTGATGAAAGGCAATAAAGAATGTCCAAAGTCAGCAACAAATAATATGGCAGGAGGAAGAGAAATCTTAAAGTAGTTAGAAGTGAGGAAGGAGGGAGGGGAAGGGGAAGAGGAAGGAGAGGAGGGAGGAGCCAGGATGGCTTCGTGCCCAAAGCAATGATACACAGGGTGAGCACTGCTAAGACTCACATGGGAGCAAGCCACGTGGGAACTGTGCAGAGCGAGTCACACAGCTCAGACTTACCCATCTCCTGCCCGCAAAGCATCCCTTTCCAGGCTTTATCTCCTGTAACTGAATGACTGGGAAGCCTTGCTTCTCCTTGTCACTTCTCCGTTATCTTGTTACATTACTCCGCCCCTCCAAGGAACTGAAAAACTTTCTGTTAACCAAATATTGCATATGGTGAAAGAGGCGAATGTGAAATTTGATGATCTGTACTTCTTTACTTGCTTGACAAGCCATCCAGTGTCTGGTGTGACGCTTCTCCAACACCCAACAAAGAGATAGAGACTTGCATTGCTTGCACCATATATTTTCTATTAAGAACACAGCACAGCAGATCTTCAGTCATGAAGTCAATCAGGTAGGGGTTGTCTTTATCATTCTGTGTTTGTGTAACTCCTGCACAGTGGAGCCTTGTCCTAGTTATGATAATGATGGACAGGGAGAAAATCAGACTGGGAAATGGGATGTAAGAGTAGGGGAGTGCAATTTTGTACAATAGATACATTCTGAAAATGCCCCTGGAATTTCCCTCCTTTATTGGCAAGGCCAGATGGCTGCTCCGGAGATTCTGAGAGGCAAGAAAGGGTACCAGTCCCTCCGTAACAGGGCTGGGGTTGATTGCTTAGTAGGCAATAATGTGGGCAGGAGAAATACTGGAACAACCAGGATGAAGAAAGCAGTGAACATTACTATGAAGACCTTAATTTTGGATGTGGACACAGCATGATGATAGTCATCCAGCTGCTTTTGTGGCTGTAGATCTGGCATTTGGGGTTTGATTCCTGCTTATTTTTTGAAAGAAAGAAATATTTCCTTTCTTTTTCCTCCTTCTTTTCCAAATATTTTGCCCAGAACTATTTTACTACTGCTTTGCCCTGTGGGAAGACCCTAATTTAGAAAACATGGGCTAAGCCATGCAACGGGAATTGGCATCTGCTCATGTAAGTAGCCCTCCTTTTGCGTACAGTGTAGTCTGAAGTATTTTAAGTGTCTCTCTGGTGCTCAGAGGCAAAGAGATAATGTGTGCTAGATTTTAAACCTATGTTGGGTTTATGTATTACTATGGTATTGTGTATGGAAGGACTTGGCGATCTGGGTTTTGTTACACTCTGAACCACAGCCAGAGAGTCCTTTCTTCAGATTTTCTGCTTTTACAGGCAATGTACAAACATGTTTCACCACAGCCAAAATCTTATTCCAAGCAATGCAATAAATCACGTGGCATGCTAAGCAGCTGGAATTGATTGCAGATCTTTGGGGTGGAAAAATCACACACTTATTGGAGGTTTCAGTCAGCTACATAAGCATTTTAAATCTCTGTCCATCCATTCTTAGGTTGTGCTCTTCCACCTCTCAACAGTCTCTGCTAGACTTCTCCCTCTGTTCAAGTCATGGTAATCTGACTCCGGTTTGCTGAAAGCCTAAAGTACCCTCTTGGTTCTACCAGCTCACAAAGTCAGTGTGTGAGGGTCTAGCACTCTGTGTGCTGGCAGGAGGAAGGAAGCAATAACACGTCACTGTTTTTTCTTGGTAGCTATTGTCAGCAACAGCTGGGCATAGAGGGAGGCACTAGAAGGCATGTGAGATGAGAACATGCTGATGTGCTTAAGGGTGATGCTGTGGCAGGCAGGGGAAGACAGATCAGACTTCACAGCTGGGAATGAGCCCGAAAGCATATAAGCCAAACATCTCCACAACAGCAGACAGTCTACTCCTTACCAAAAGGACCCTAAATCCTGCCTTGATACAGTGGCTGCAAAGGACAGAAGTGTCCTATCACTTCTTTCAGAAACTGGAAATGGAAAAAGCAGAAAGGTGCATACAACTAGCAGAGACTGTCAGACATCTTTAAATCACCAAGACCTCTCCCTTGCGGCAACTGGTGTGAGAGGAAGGAGGAGGATAAATAATGGTCAGATGCAAAAAGGGACAAAGGAAGAAACTCAGAGAGTTCACGCAGCAAAAGATCACCTGTGTGAGCACTCCTGCCAGCGGGGTCCTATGTAAGTGGACCCCTCCGCTCCCAGAGTTGGGGGATTCATGGACCAGGGACAGTGCTGCAGCCTTCTTTCACTGCAATGCCTCTGCCCCTCCAGCTGAAGGGCAACCTTCACGACCAGAAATAAAGGCCTTTTACCCTATATTTGTCTCCTGTGTAACAGCAGGAGACATCCTCAGCCTTAGTGCAAGTGGAGCTGGTATGGCTGTTGATGTCTTGGTGTTATTAATCACAGACAGGCTGAGGAATGTGTTTTTGGAACCAGTGCTTTCTGCATATGGACTTCTGAGGCCAGAAGGATAGTTAGCTCACCTTGTCTGATAGTATTGGTTACAGAGGCAAGAGAACCTTACTTTGTGTCCCCTGAGAGTCCAGTGAGCTATATGTGGCTAACACAGCAACAATGTTCAGTCCCACTCTGAAGACACAGGAAGGATCAGGGCTTTCTCCCCCCTCTCTTGGGGAACATGTTCCAAAGGCTAATTAGTTCCACACTTAGAAATCTGGTTTCAGTTTGAATTTCTTTGGCTTCAGCAACCTTGGGTTGTTTGGTTTGGGGTTTTTTGGGGGGGTTGTTTTTTGGATTTTTCATTTTGCATTTATTAGTCTCAAAGTTACGTATTTGTTTTGTCTGAGGAACTCTTGGGATGACTTGAGAACAAGTGGCTTTATGAAACAGGGAGATGCTCACCAGAAGCTAGGACTGACTCTTGTGTAATATTACAACAACTCCTAGGTAACATCCTCAGTGGTAACATCCTCATCTGTTCTCAAGAAGCAGGGGCATTTCCCATGCTGTCATCTGACCTGTACCACACCAGGGCCTAATAAATCCAGCCCATAATCAGTGTCAGGATAGCTGAAGCCATGAATGCAGCTGATTTCCTTCAGCTTGCTAATATTGGAAAGGTGCCTATGAAGAGAGCCAGATGGGCTAATATGATGGGTTCACCTCCAATTCCTAGTCACTTTGCACATTCATTACCATGATGCTTTTGCTGAGGAAGCAAGAACCAAAACTTTCACATTCAAGAGAAAAGACCCGATGAAAGGCACAGTAAAGTGGTCCACAGAACATGGAGCCTTTTCTTAATACTAATGTGTAATTTTGTAGCTTATTACTCCTAATGCATTTCCCAGTTGCCTGGGAATCTCTCACTGACCATCTGCACTCACAATCACCTGATCAGTTTTTCATAATCTCTTACTAAATCATTGCTGGATTTGCAAAGGGATCATCAGTTATCTGTGTTTCCTTTTTCCACTTTTTGCATGTCTTTTGCCTTGTGCCAAGAAATATTTACTGAATAAGAAGCTCAGTGAGGCTTAAGCACTGTTTCACTGTTATAAGATATTGAATTATCCCTAACCATTGTTCCAACTAGAGCTGTACACAGTGCTGGGATTCACCTGGGTTTTTGCAGTGGAAGAACAAAGAAGGACTGGAATGTTGGAGCAGAGCAGCTGTGGAGGGAGTAGGGTGACCTGAGGATACACTTTCCCCCTGCCATGGGGACTCAGAGGGGTGAAGGCTCTGATAAAGGCCAGTTTTCAACTCATGGTTTTGAAACTCACAGCAAATTCTCTATGACATCATCCAAGTTAGGATTATAACTCCAGGATCTCATGACAGTTTTATGATCCTCTAAAACCATTCCCCATCTCCAAACTGAAGGTTGACTCTGCTGTGCCCAGAGAAAACCAACCCCAACAAGAGTGTTATTCACAACATTTCCTCTTTTGTCAAACTCATGCCCTGACAACCTTAAGGCTTAGACTAATCCCCATCCAATCCCTCATACAGATGATGATGATGTCAACCATTGTTGGTGCAAAAACAGCTCACGGTTTTCAGTTCCACTGAAGTCAACCTGCTGCAAGAAACAAATTAGTGAAGAACAAAAAAAGTAAAATATAAAAAATAAAAATTTTGGGCTTGGGCTTCTGTTTAGGGAGCAAATGGTTAAGCCTTTCCTTTTGAAGATGGGACATTTCAATCTGCTAGGCTGCTGCTCCCTGCCAAATTCTGTGGGCACTTTGCCTCAGGTTCCCTGCAGAGTCTAAGCCCATGATGCTCCATTGAAGCATCCTTTAAACTGGACACAAACTGTATCTGAGTGGGTTTTTTTATGTGAAGCTTTTAGCTGGTTTTATGTGAGGAAATAAAAATTACAGGTAAGTAGTAATTTCATTTAGATAGACATTTTTATTAAGAAAATTTTGTGCATACACATTTATGTGAGAAATTGCAACAATATAATAATGTTTACTTTCAAAATATTCTATGAAAGGAGTAGTTTCAAAAGCATAATACAACCCCTCCATAAAAGCTGCCTTACAGAAACACAAATACAAAATACTCTTTTCACATTACTTGGGAAGATACTTCTTTTCACTTAAGAAAAATATACAGTATTTACCACATTCTGACAACACTGAGTTCTTAAGGAGTGGAAGATGGGATGTTCATGCAGCCCTTTCATCATGATACCTGTTTTATTCTCTGTGGCCATCGGAGTTTGTAGACAAGGCTTGTCTTGATGAGGTGTTAGTAAAGAAAAAAATTAAGATTTTAAGTGATGAATTCTCAGAAACCCCTGGCTGGTATAAATCACATCACTCAAAACAAGTTGCCAGAGAAAAGAAGGACCCTTTATATATTAACAGAGGAAAAATAACAACAAAAACTTCTGTAGGAACTGCATTTTCAATGAACTATGTATATTTAACTTCTAATATAGCCTTCATTACAAAATGAACAGTCACCTATGGTGAAACACTTTAGTTAAAAACACATCAGAAAGTCACCCTTCATTCTTCCTCAGGCAGAATTCAGATAAGATATTCATACATACAAGTATAAAGCTAGTATAAATAAAACATTGGCACAGCAATAAATACGTCTGGGGGGGGTGTTAAAAAAATATTCCAACTTTAGGATTTGACAGCTGCACTTTGAAAATACCACACTTGATTTCACATTTATGGAAGCTGCTTTTTCAGCACCAGTTCAGTGTTATCTCTTTTCCCTCTACAGGTGGTCCCTACATCACTCCCATCTCCCCACACTTCCTTGCCTGATTCAGTCTTTGGTCAACAGTTAAAGGCAGAAAGGAAAATCAAGTGCCCTCCCCGAGTGGGTTTGTGTTAGTGCTGCTTCTCAGCCTGCTAAGACCATGTTGTGTACAGGAGGAACAGAATGTGATGTCCAGGATAGCACAGGGAGCTTTGGACAGCCGAGTGACTGATTTATCTAGTGTAAAGGGCACAGCTGCTTTTCCCAATGCATCATGTAAATAATGTCAGGTAAAAAGCAAAGCTTCCCACTCAAGGTTGAATTTTGGTCTTAAGCAAAGGAATGTCTTCATCAGCTTCTCAGCTAAGTCTTCAGTTACTCCTGGCCATGTCTGTGCCACCTCTGTGCTCACATTGTTCTCGACCTTGTCCAGACAGGGGAGTCTCAAGTATGAGCCAAGGAATGCCAGTGGTAGATGGCCCATAATGCACTCAGATAACCACAACCTGGCTATAAATGTTCCCTAGTCTTTCAGAGAGTCCCTTTATTTCTTGCTGCTACTCATGCATTTCTCCCAGGAGCAAATGCCCTTACTTCAGCACAGGCTTCCCCTGCAACGCTCACTAGTTTGTCCCCAGAAGAGAAAGTTGACAGGTGACCCCATTTCCTGCAGTATCTCCACTACCTGGCTATCTATACTGGTCTGCAGGTGGGACCCCAAGGTTTGACAAGGGTGCTCCATCACTGCCCACCTTAATGTTTCTGTCAAAGTAGTTTGCTTGCCCAGGCTGACATGTGCCCAGAGACCTTTCCTTGATGGTGCTGACCCCAGATACACTCCGTTAACAAGGACTGCAACAGAGCACCGGCAAGGCAGTACAGTCACATCTACCCCCACCATCTTTTCACTGGAGTCAGTGTTTCCCCTAGAAACAAAATCTTCACGGCTCTTATCATTATTAGTAAGCTATGCTGTTGTATAAATATCAGAGGATTATTTAATTCTTAGTTGACTCCAACAGGAATTGATCGGACCTCAAACTGTCCTTTGATGGGAAGCCTGTGTGAAGAATATGCTTTCCTGGGTGAGACAGACAAGCTCTACCTCTGTCAGGACCAATATTCCTCCGCACTTTCTCCAAACTAATTCTTGGCTCTGGCACTCACATGTCCACCTCTGGAAAACAATTAGCAATTGCAGGTGCATCTCCTAGATGGACCTTAGGCTAAACGTTAATGTCTAGGACATAAATTAGTGTCCAGGGAAGACACAAGAAACTCTAGTTTTCTAACAAAGGTTCTTTCTGTCTTTACCTTTACAACAGAAGATCTGATCAGACTCACATTAAACCAATTCTCCAATTCTCATCAATTACAGTGGTACCAGACCTTTCAAAACAGAGGCACTATAAGCACAAGGCTGGTAATGATAAGAATAGAAGGAATGGCAAAAGGATGCACACATACATTTTAGGCAAAGGAGTTGGTTTCTACTTCAAAGGAAATGAGGAGATGTGTTCCTAGCTGAAGCACTCTCTGTAATAGTGCTGTTTTGCAGAGAGGAAAATACTTACAAAATATTTACCTGAATCCACATGGTAATAAGGTAGTCCCTGGCTAGCCAAAGTGCCTCTTTGGCACTAAAGGTGCTTGCCACAAAAAGGAGTGCTTAGTGAAACACCCCTCTCAGTATTCCCAATAAAGGCTGCAGGGAAGAGAGAAGATTCCTTTTGAAGCATCCCGCTCAAAAGAAAAATACAATCTTACAAGATTTTTTGTTTACAATACATACACAGATACACACAAACACAAGCATTGGGCTGCACAAACATGCTTCCCTCTGGATCCCAGTGCACAGCATAACATGATACCTCAGTACTGCAGGTGTTTTCCATACACTATATAGCAAAAATATCATGTGCACAGCTAAGAATTGGGAGAAAGAAATTTCTGGTTGAGAGAGGGGATTGATGCAAGAAGTGGTACCTGTCCCCAAGTGCATTTTGCAAAATAACTTCTAGAGGTTATCCTGTTTACCAGCAAACAAGGCCATGACTACTGGTGAACAGACTGAGTGTTGGGCTTCATTTCCATACCTGAGAAACACCACTCCTTCCACAAACTGGGCAGATCCTCTCTTACCCCAGGCACCTCTTTTCTCCAAAGATATTGCAAGACCTTCTCTTCTAGGTAACTCTGAAGCAATCAAAGATGTTACTGCCCTCAGGTACATGTGATTGTTCAATAGCTGAGGGTAGAACATAGTTGTGAAGGGTTTCGTGAATCCATCTCCACATACTCCAGTGAACAGTTAGCCAGGCAAGCTGAAGCCACCTCCTGTGCATAGGTGGGAAGAGACATCTGGTGCGTGGCAGCATATCTGACTTCTCCAAGCAACTTGCAACATGACCGTGTGGTTAGACCTTTAATAACCCTTTCCTTTTTGTGCTAAAATTTGCCATCAAAAACACAGGAACATAGGAAATGCCAGGTGGCATCAAACCAGTGTTGTGGCTCCTAACACACACAACTACTACAAACCAAATACTAGCACCTTGTAATACCAGGTGTGCACTGACCCAGCTGCTTAGAGTTGTCACCAAGGTCTCAGATTCTCACAGAAGGGCTTTAGCCCTGTAGCCCTGAGTTTAATCGCTCATCCAAAATACCTATAAATGCCACCCATGTCAATGCTGGCCACTTTTATCAACGTTTGATGCTTTTTAGCCTTCCTTTGTTCTTGGCCTTGATGACTTATGGAAGCAAGGAGTTCCTCCACTACTTACACAACATCATTGCACTGCACAGTTCATGTGTTTCTAGGTTTGAAACTCCAGGAGACTTGCATGAACCAAAAGAAAGTTAAATAAAGCAGGACTTCTACGTAGCAAAGGAAATAAAATATTATATAATAACATAGGGTTAGTTTAAATTCATAACTGCCCTCAGTGTTAGGTAATAAACCAACCTGTATAAAACCATAATTTTTTCTAATAGTTACATCTTATTATATAAAAATAGCACTGTGAAAGCAAGCCAATTTGTGAATAAAACAAAACAAAACAAAAACCCCCAAAACCCTAACCCACAAACAACAAAACAAAACAAAACAAAACAAAACCACCAAAAAAAACAAGACAAAACAAACAAAAAGAACATTTGGAAATGCATGAAGTGTTGCTTTTGTGCTGCATGATAACAGTGAAATGTATTCATTCCCTAATACTGGTTATCTGCTCTCTGGCTCCTACAGTAAGAAATCCTGTAGACGCTTGCCTCTTACATCTTGAACCTCCTGTTGATGAAGAACAGAGTGAAACACTATTAAAGTTTATTTCAGTTGCAAATGCTTTTATATCAGGCCTAGTCAAACAGCAAATTTGTGTGTGGACTGACCCAAAAGCACTTCTTTTGCAGCCCCTCCAATCAGTATTTGTAAAAAATTTTGGAGGAAGTTCTCCACAAGGAGCTACTGGGACCCACCAGGGCAAACCCAGCAATAAGAATTATTTTGGGCAGGTTGTGCTCATCACAGTTACTAAGGTGTTCAGATCCAACGTAAGAGGAAGGCTGGGTAGGAAGCTTATTTTAGACTTGAAACCCAGAGCAGAGAATTATTGGTGGATAAAGAAAGAGACATGCCAAAAAATCCAGCTAGGAAAGGAGGGATTAATTGTTTATGAGCTGCCCCACTAGTGGGGTAAGTGGCACTGGAAATGTCTCCTCTACCAGCCTCTACCCCATAGCTCTGCTGGAGTTTACAGACTGCAGCTCCACAGGGCACCATGTCTCTGTGAGAGTGCAGGATCACAGAGGACAGTTCATGCACTGCTCACCACAGAATGGCTGGAGAGCAGAGGCTCCAGAGTGCGCAACCCAGCCAGGTGCCATCCCTGTGGCCTCCCTGCTCTGGGACCTCACCTGCTCTGAGCAGCTGGATATCATGTCACAGCTCCTGGTGACCAGCTGCCCAGTGAAGGTGGTGTGACAGGAAGGGCAAGCATCCACATGTGTGAGGCATTAAGTGCAGAGGTAGGGAGCTCAGGGTAGAAGGCAGAAAAATTGAGTCTCCCACGCTCAGTGTGAGTGTGATATCCAGAGGGAGTGGTGGGTTAGGCATCACGGCAAAGCGCAAGTGTAGTCGTGTGCAGGGTTCACACAGTACAAGAAGCTAGCCTGTGCTGGTGGCCTACAGGTTTTGTCTGAAGTGACCCTTACTCCTGCTCCAGGTTGATCAGCCTTTTGCAATCTAGATGAGGTCACTAAGTCTGAGTTACAAGTGTCAGAAGGTAAACACCAGGTACTCAGACCCTGCTGATATCCCAGCATATCTTGCAAAGCCAACAGGTTCAGAAAAAAATCCCTTTCAAAGTCTGCTGGACAACTATGATTGTATGACCACAGCCAGAGGCAACTATGACTCCTGCTTAGTGAAGGCAGCCTTGGAAAACTCATCTGGGTGTAAAGAGGATGGCTAAGCTATAAGAAAAATTTTCCTCTTTGAAGATAGTTTTCTCTAATATCCTACAACAGTAGCTCTACTCCTTTTAGCGCAGAAAGGCAAGACACATCGTCCTCCTGGGAAAAAACATCTGGGATATGCACAGCATTGGCATATGTAACACCATTCTCTGGGGCTTGCCTAGCATCTCCCGTAGTGGAGGTGTCAACCAGTCACAAATGCATCAAATCATGTTATCGCCACCCAGTGCTGCATTTGTCATTAAATTCACAGCTTTTATTTATAGTTTAACTTTGTCAATTTAGTATTGAAGGAATATGGCCAGCTAAAAGATGAAGGGCTTCCAGACTTTTACTGTTTTTTACTTTGGTTTTGCTTCAGGGTTAGTTTGGCCCTCTATAAAAGGAGAAAATTTTCCCACCTCTGTTGTGACTGAACTTTCCCCTGTTTTAAGAGTTTTATCTGTATAATATCCTATTGCAGGGAGGGTACCTATGTCATCCTCAACAAATATGGGGGGCGATGGAGGTCTGGATAGGCTAATATATTTGCTCAAGGTCACATAGGGATGGTCATTGGAAGAGCTGGGACTTGAACCTGATGTATCCCAGCTCAGAAACTAATGCTTCCTACCATTCTTTCTCCCTGGAGACTTTAGTGGTGTTGCACGGGAAGGGCAGAGTGGGCCCCGTTTCTTCTGTTGCTTTTTTTTATGAGTGCGATGACGTGGTCTAAATTAAAAGAAAAATAAAAAAAGACTGCCATAAATTATCCATATACAAAGGCCTTACTCACATTTACCCTATGCTCCCTTCATATCTCGCTGGCAGAGGACATTTGCAAATTCTGAGGCCAGAACAATTATTTTACCCAAAATATTGAAGCCTTTCCCAAAAGCCTGACAGAACTTGTCAGCCAGGAGCCTCACCATCCATTCAGTACCCCCTGAGGTACAATGAAAGCAGAGGCAGTCTGGATTTCACACTTCCCACCTAGAGTTCCCACCAACATCAACAAGAACTGGTGGCTACTCTGTGGAGTTTGTGGGCATTCAGCACCTTAAAACAAAGCTGTAAAGATAGTTGTCTACATTGTCCTCCACCATGAGATGCATTCACCCAGAACACACTTGGCAGAGTTCTGGGAGGTTGTTGTTTTGATGTATTGTACTTTAGTCCTTATTTACAAATAAGGTCAGATATTAGGAAGAGCTGCCACACTGAGGTTTACAAACATAATGTCAGAAGGCAGCAGCAGGGTTTTTCTCCCATCACAGCTTGTCCCTAGAAGTTGAGAGTTTCCTTTCTCTCAGCTGGCCAAGGGAAAGGTTTTCCTTATTTGACTGTTAATTTCTCCAGATCCATCAGCTGTCTTGTTTGTGCCAGCAGTAGCCACTAAGCTTAATGGACTCCAGCATCTCAGACTGAGGGAAGTTCTGAGGTGAGACTATATTAATGTAACAGCGGACAAGACAGTCTCTGTTTATTTTGGGCTCTGGTAACTCTGCAAGGCCTGATTTTGGATATCCTTGCATGAAGGAAGAAGGGAAAGGCAAACAATGTAAATGATGAGTGGGATTGCCTGGAAGTGATAAAGGATTTGTTAGCTATTTTAAGAAAGACTGATTTGCTCCTTGTCAATAAAATGAATGAATGTTGAATGATGTTGGCCACCGCAGCTGCACAATGATTTTTAAAGTCAGTTAAGGAGTTTAGATTCTTGACAGCCTGAATGTAGTTTACTGATGTCTCATAAGTGTATATATTACATGGAGATGTGATGAATATGAAGCAATAATAAAGGTCAAGCAGAATTAGCGAGCAAAATAATTCCCTACTAAAATCCTTCTCTAGTTTCACAATCAAAGGTATCACACTAGTATATTCTACTAACTTTTCTTTGCCCTTAGTTGCAAACTATAACACAGAAGATACTCCTGTATTGAAGCACTGGTATAGATTAAGATGTCTTGACAGTTTGGATTTTACTTAAGCAATTACAAGAGCCCTTTCTACAAAACGTATTGATTTTATTCCAGAAAAATAAATTCCCATGTACAATTGGGTTTTCATAACATGAAACAATTAGCCATTTTATTGCTAGTGCATATAGGGTAATGTCACATTTCATACAATTTCAGTACAAGTGAAAAAATATAATATATGGCTGATTGAAATTGATAGCTACATTAACATTTATAGATCTATATAGATTTATTTTACAAGCTGTTAGTAGTTTAGAGGGATATCGGTGTTTTAAACTACCAACATTCATATGGCTCCAATTGAAATATATGAATCGTTTGATGCGCTATAAATATATTCCAAAGTACATTTCATTGAAGAAATCAAAGCTGTGCACTAAAATATATCAAAACCACGCTTTGTGAAAATGCTACAGAGTCCTGACTGTCTGTGGACCATGAAAATGCCACTGGTGCTAGTTAGAAAATGAAAACAATGTCATAATTGCAGGATTAACTGATGGAGATACATGCTTTCTGTCATCTTAGTTGACAGATCTGGAACCAAATTATCTTCTGTTATTCAAGGTAAACCAGAAGGAAATCCACCAAATCTGCATAATTGCTTCTGGATTACTGTTAGGTGAGCAAACCTCAGAATTGGCTGGAGATGAGGCATAGGCTCACTGGTTTCAGTACAGCTGGCCACAGATTCTCACTAGTGGAAATAAGAGCAGAACATGTTCCAGCTGAGTTGTTCTCCTAAGTCAGGCAGGCAGGATCTGAGCATGTAATCACATTTGCCCACCCCTACAAATCTCTTAACTGCCTGCTAAATTTCAGGTCTGATGAACAGCACCAAGGTCTTCATTGGGGATGACAGCAAAGAGAAACTCACATAGGGGCTTGAGGATTTTCCCAGGTTGGAAAACAAAGTAGCTCAAGCCCCTAGGATAGCAAGTATGGGCCACATTCTGCTCTTAGGTTTACTTGTGACTAAATCCAAAGTCATCCTGGCAGCATTAACCTGGATTATCTCTGCTGAGAACTCGCCCAAAGGACAAGAGGTCTGAGGGTTGGCAGCAAAGAAGGCACTGAGCATCAGATGAGATGGGAAAAGCTGTCAGGGCTGGAATCACAGTCAGTTTGTTAGCTGGCTTCCTTCCCTCCTCCTCCTTCTCACTCTTGCGGTCCCAAAAGGGCCACATGGAAGAAACTCTCTACTTCTGGTATTATTTTCCCCCTTGCTCATTGTAAAAACACAGGGGAACAATGACTATATTTTTTTTAACTGTGCCTCTTATTTGGCAGATGCATTTTCAAATCAAACAGCAGAGGACATTCAGCTACCTGACATCTGCCCTGGGGCAATGCCCTTCCCCACATTTCTGTAAGAATGCATTAGTTTTGCAAATGACTGGATTCCAGCCCTGCTTTTACCCTCAGATGCAGAGGGGGCAGGGTTCAGTAGGGTTACAGCGGGATGGGAATGTGGTAGTGGCAAGGGTGTGAGGGATACTGAGTGCACAGGTAGACTCGCTGGCCAAAATGCTGCTGGATTAACCACAGACAGAGCTCTGGGCAAGCAAAGAAATGCTTTGTACCATCATTTGTCTTATCTTATATTCCAGGAAGGCTGGAGCCCTCTCCTGCAACTCAATACAGAAATGTTCTTGCCGCTACTCTTGCTCACTAAAATTGAATGGAGATGGGCTGGACCCACCTTAGAGTAGCCTTGATTACCTGCTTTCAAGGAGAATAAAAATAGATTTTAAAAGTCTGAATTTGCCAGGTATGGCTGGTTTTCCCCCGGCCTTGTGAGAAAGCCTTATTAATGGCAGTACATCTCGCCTTGGCCAATATTAATAACACTCCACATTGACCAGCAATGGAACAATTTTACACCAAGATTCCCTAGGCCTCAGCTGCCTGTGCAAACAGACCCCCAGTGTAATAACATGGAGAAGGGGCTCCAAAGAAATTGGAACAATATAGATGCTGTAGTAATTATAATTTGACTTGGGAAAGAAGGGCATAAACGAAGCATTTTCCTTGGGAGAACGGCTTTTATAAAAGAGGATGAGTTGGAGACCCCAGAACAGATTCTTTAGGATAGATTTTGCCTCAAACACCAGCAAAACTCAGTTTAACATTTAGCATATACTAGAAGCTGTTGTTTTAATACAGACTAGGCCAACTCCAAACCCATCTTCAAAACAATATCTGATTCCACAAGTACTTTGTCCACATGGTAAAAGCCAGCCCTTAATGTTCTACCCTTTAATAACTCAGGATGTTAGCTATTAAGTCCATTTGTCTCTTTCCTTACTTGTTTAAAGCTTTCTCCAGATATTCCTGGATCCACTTTAACTTGGGATCAATGCACACTTGCTTGCTGTTGCTCTTGAGTCTTGCACTGCCAAAGGAGAAAATTCAGAGTAAGTCTAGTGTTCAACACTCCCTAGCCAACACCCACCACCCACCTCGGGTGCCTTGTTTTAATTAGGTGTCAGTGCTGCTCTCAGTTAACCCATAAAGAAGATGGATTATCATCACCATCCTTGAGCCACCTATTATAAATATATCTGGGTTTGAAGCACTGGTATTACCTGGTGCTGATTCTTGTGTAGTGTGTGGGGGGTGAGACAGATACAGAATTTGAATCTAAGTTTTCCTATTTATATATGGGCTGTTATAAGTTCAGTGCTGACAACAACCAAATTTCATTTTGAAATACTGACATGGTATATATAAGTCATTTTTGCAAGGAATTAATGAAGAACAGTCTTCAGATTCAACCCAAAATTGAAGCTATACATGTTTTGAGGACAGACACCAAACCATATCTCTCAAATATTCTGAAAGGGTTTGGTCACTCATTAGCTTTTTTGTTTTGTACAAGACTGAACTAATAGGTTGCAAGCAGGAACACAACCGGAAGCATCATCGAGCCAGAGGCAATTTTTCCCTCTTGTGTTCACTCAATACTGGAAACAAAAGCAGAAACCTCCTGAGGGGATCTTCTGGATGTCCAATCTATGGTTTCCACACCAGATTGCTTAGCTAATTTGAATTCCCTGTGAGTTTGGCATTTGGGCTATCTGCATCTTCCATACAGAAGCAGTACAAACAACTTTTTACCTGCATGAGCAAGTCTCATACTCCAGGGATCTCAGGCCCTCTTTAGAGTGCTATGATCTCCCATGTTCACTGAAAGACCCTGTCTGTGGCCAAGCTGCTCAGAAATTTCCCACTGAACAATCTTCCTGCCATGCAAAAGTGCCAAGAGCAGAAGTTTCATGGAAATGTCTGTAGGAATAAGTTCAGTATTTGCTTAACCATTTTGCTGGATGGAAGCCAAAATGTTCCCAGCTTTATAAAAATGAAATCTGCAAAATGTAAAACTATGGGGTAAGAAATAACAGGTCAAAAAGGCTCCTGGCTCTGAAGTTATGCAATGGCACAGTTGTAATATAAACACATCAAAGATCTAGTCTTGCAAGCCCTTCACCAATAAAGAGATGAATGGGCCTAATTCATATTTCCCTTACAACAGTGCCAAGCTGGAGAGTTTCCAGTTAAGTGATACCAACAGAGAGTAAGAATGGATTTGCTGATGTTAGCAATGCTTAGGAACTGTTGATCTGGCCTTGCAGGGTACAGAACCAAAAGCACATGTAACCAGCCTCCAGACACATGCAATGTAATTCCTCTCAGCTAATATTAAGACATTTATTTTTTTAGACATTTAATTCTGAGTCTGTCAGCCCCCTCCTCCTCATAGTCATCACAGAAACCTAGGCAATTGTATGGAGTGTTAATATGAAATGGAATATGAAATGGTTTATGTGTTCACTTTAGGATGCAATCAACTGCATCCTAAAAAATGTCTATTTCCCTGTACTGAAAGGCAGAGAATTTAGGGTGGACTTTGTAGAAGTAGACATTGACAGAGGAGATTTCTGGATTTGGAGAGATGACTTCCAATAGAACCAAAACCAAAAGCTTGCTCTTAGGCTTTTTGTTCAGATACAATTCCCTTCAACCAGGGAATGTACTTGTTCCAAAAAATAAAAAATCTTTCCTTGAAAACGTGTGATTTCACTGAGATTTTCTGTTCCTGGAAATGGTAGCTTTTAAGTTACATATGTGTATAATGCACATCCCCTAAATTCAGAGTGTGCTTAAAACCACCAGTATGAAAATTTTATGTGTTAGTTTTGATTCAATCTCAACTTCTGTTTTGATGAAGACCTAGTTCAAACTCATGATGTTTCAATGCTATTTGGAGGCAAGTTTTTAAGTACCTTACTGTTTAAAGTAACAAAAAGATGGTGAACTATAGGTTTGTGTGTTCTAACAAACACATTTGGGTCAGGAATGAACAACATGAGTTGCTTGTATTTCTGCATTTCATAGAACATGTGTTGTTTGTGTTTCCACATCTCATACTTTTATCTATCTCTAAAGACTCTGATTCCACACTAATTAAGAGAGAAATGTATACTCTATCCTGTCTTAAATACCTGTCATTTTCTTGAGACCTCTCCAGAAAATTCCAAATCTTCCAGAGAGCCTTAGTGCTGAGACCCTTATGCTATCCATTGACAATCCCAGAGCACAAGTAGATACTTTATTGCATTTTGGATGCCTGCCTCCAAAATTGTTTATAGGTAGAGAACAGAGTTAGTCACAGCTGGTTTTGCTATTTTTGTGAAAGAAAATTATTTCTCAGATGAGGCTTACATTTATCTCACTGTCCTTCACTAAATCCTAAAGCAGAAGCACACATGAGAAAATGTGTATGATCTACCCAAAGTGGTTTGAAAAAGAAAAAAATAAAAGCCAATGAATAAAAACTAGCTCATGAATGGATATAGGCACTTCAATATACCTGTACATTCCTGAGAAATCTCAAGAAACCACATCAGTTTTCTGAGTGTAGAAATGTTTTGGATGACAAAGAATGGATTTCTACAGCATTTGATTTGCAGCTGGAAGAGCCTGACATGGATCGAAGACAAGAACTAGTGACAGACCCACTGCACAGATCTAGTCCCTGAGATGCTCTTACAGAGATTAACAGAACAACTTCTGTTGTATGTAGTAAGAATGAAAATGCAATTAAAGATGAATGCTATTTATTTTCTTCTGAAGATTTTGAATTCTGGGAGAGGAAGAAGGAAGTTACCCATGAAAATCATTCTTTTCCACTGGGAACCTATCATTTCTTTCCCACTGTGATCGTTACAAGAGTCAGTCACTGCCTGGTAAGCATGTCCCTAGATCAGGCTAGCACATGTTTAGGGTTTGTAACTGCTGTGAAAGCTACAGGAAAACCGGGAACTCCTTTTGCTTGTTTAGTTCCTCTCTCCAGAGAGGTGGAGCCTGAGAAGACTCAGACCACTCTAAAATCTTTTCCCAAGGTGTGAAGCTCCACATCCAAGGTAACGGACAAGCCTGTCTGACATTCCTGCTCACATACCAATGGGGTAACAGGAACAGTCACAGAGTGATCACAGAGGTAGAAGGCAGCTGGGAAACATTTAGCTGGGCTCCTTTGTGTGGGCTAAAGCAGGGTCCAGCTGCATCTGACACATTCAGTGAAGACACCAATTGGAAATCATGGCATGAGACAGACAGAGCTGCAGCCACCTAAGCAGGAGCCAGCTGTGTGACTCTTTTTTTTGACACCTAAGATTTGCACCCAGCTGAAAAGAGTAGGACTTACACAATTTGAAGTGAGCAGTTGGGTGTGGAGAGGATTTTGAGGTGCTTTATGTTGGCTCTTGCCACGTTGCTCTCGTAGAATCGACAGGGGCATCGGTAAGTCAGGCTGACGGGTTTTTCTGCAGGACACAGGGAGAGAAAGGACACGTTACTCCCTCTTGCTCCTGGTCAGCAGCACAGATACACAGATCAGGGCTGACAAAAAGTCCCTCCAAACTTGTAGGTTCAAAAAAAAAGAAAGAAAAAGAAAACAACAACTAGAAAAGCTGTAGCTTTGGGAGAGCATTTGCCCACAGCTCGAGGCACAATCCTTTTACCCCAGTAGCCAGCTTTTCAATAATGGTTTGTGGGATTTTGGAAGACAAAAGAAGAAGGAGATAAAATACAGATAAGTAAAGAAGAAGAGATTAGAATAAGGAGCCACTCCATTGTGCAGAGATGCTTCTAGTAATTAGACAAGATAAAGGCCAAAAAAGGGGGCACTTGTCCTCAATGTTTTACTTGTCAAATGATTTTGACCCGAGGCCAAATTATAAGGTAGCCAGAAGAAAGCGATGAATTCCAAAGAGTTCAGATCAAAACGGCTCGGCTCAGGTGCAGGCTTTTCACGGGGGACTTAGTGGCTACAGAAAAGCTGAGTCTTTCAGGCTTTCCCAGGGTCCAGTAGCTGACCTTTCCCCACTACAGCCAGCCTTTACTCCCAGCCGAGACACTCGCATAAAGAGGTGTGATTCAGAAATGGAGTTCACAGTGCTTTCGCAGGAGAGATTTGAACATGCAGCCTGTGGAAAGGTAATGGCAACTGAGGAGACAGTTATCAGGCAGTGTGCTCTCCATGTACTAATCAGGGACCACCAGACTGGATGAGAGCTTTGTCACTGGCATCACTAGAGACAGAATTAAAGTTAGCCCCTAAGGCTGAAAATGAGCCATATATATGCTTGTGGAACTTGAGAAAAGCAGATGGGCACTCACCACAGCCTCTGATGCAGTCCTGCTACCTCATTTCTCCATGGGATAAGTTAACTACTGGCACCGAAGTGCACATAAATAAGGTCCTCATGGTCCTCACTCTGTGTGTAAGAAGCTCCATGCACACTGAAGTACAAACACAGAAACCTTGCCTGGAAGTCTAGAAGGAGCTACCTAAGGTTTTAAATAATTTCCCAGTGGATCATTTTTCAGTATCTGAGAGGAATTAAATTCATACACCTAACCCATAAGGTCTGGCTTATGCTGTAGATGATCAGATCTGTATCTGACATGGCTTTAGAACCCACGTGGCAATCTGCCACCCTGCTTATTTAGTCACACAGGAGCACTAGCAGCATCCAAATCCATTTCCCTTAAAGGCAGACAGAGAGCTAAAGAGCAGGGAAAGGCTTGGAATCCTTAAGCTGCCTCTAGGAAGGTGAGAAAAGACACAGCTTTTCAAAGTGCAGCTGATCTGCATATACTGCACATTTACCAATGCCTGTCTTTAGCACCTATAATCACAGATAACACAGTGAAACTACCCTGTCCTCAGGACGGAATCTCCTTTTCCCTAAGCGCCTCTACCAAGAGATGAGCCAGAAACAGATCCCATGGGCAGATGGGCAAACAAAAAGGAATTCATCGGTGGGAGTAGAGTTCCTCCAGATTCACACCAGGATCTGGACTGTAAGTTAAGAAAATTAGTGGACTTTTTCTGTCTGTTTTATGGCAGTTCAAGCAGTGTATCATCTACGACTTAGGAGGAGATGTTCCCATTTAGAGATAGAGGAGGAAGAAAGGCTACAAGGTGAGAACCTTGTGAGCATACAGTAGACTGAGTAGTGCTAATGTTGAAAGGAAGGAGAAAGGCACTAGGGTTTCTCACTGCAAATTTTGCCTGATAGCTACACTTCAGTGAGTCTGCATTGGAAAGGGAGGCTGAAACTGAGTGAAGTCATACAAAACCACTCAGAACAGATACAGTAGAAGCGTCTCTACAAGCTTGTACCAACCAAGTTTAAGCAAGTTTTACCCTAAACAACATGCAAGAGATGAACTGGTCGGATCTATGATCTGAGAATATCATTTTAACCTCTCTGACGCTGGGGGAGGAATTGTCTATCCCATACCACTTGAAATCAACAGTAAAGAAAGTTTAACCATGACAAACATGTCTGTGAGTCCCAAAGTTGTTTCCTGCCTAAGAAAGGGCATTCAGCAGAGCAAGGAAGAGGGGAAGCCCCAGCATTTGGTGTTTTTCAGTCACCCCAATGCAAGGTGGAAAGCCAACTCCCCTCCCAGCACAAGAATCCCTTCAGCATTTCTGTGCTGACAGTCAGCAATAAACAATCACCAAGAAACAGAGAGCCGCAGCACAGACACCAACTGGGTCAGCTCTCAGCACCACTAACAGGGAACCAGTATCTCACCTTCTGCTACTGCCCTTCCAATACCCCAGCTCTGAGAGCTAGGCTGTGGCTCACTCTGCTCTCAGCAAGGCTGAAAACCAGGGAAAAGTAGTGCGCGTGGCATGTCCTAGCACATGAACCCCTATCATCCTGAAGTGGGAGAGGGGGATTATGCTATTTGGGGGCCATAATTTGGGAAAGGGACATTTCTAGTCTTACTCTGAGGCTGACAAACATATTCCTTGTCTCATTTCAAAATGTGAAACAAATTGGTCCATGCATAGTAGAGCTGATTAAGCCAATTATTCTACAGATTTGTACTGAAGGAGTTAATGCTCTCTAGGTTCTTTGATACCTAATAAGCACTGAGCACAAGCCATTCATTCTGTAGGACAAATAAGTACAGTTTTTAATTGCACTGTTACATGAAATTTCCAGTTCTCATGACACTGATGGTACATAAAGCTGTTGAGACCTTTATCTATCTGGCACATACAGTCAAAAGTCACAAAGAGCCTGGCACTATTCAGATGCCTCAATGTCATTACTTCAGCCAGATTTCCTTAGACAAAAAGAGAACACCTCTTTCAGTCTTGACTAGCAGGGTTTAAAGAATTCTTTGGTTTTGGTGTTTGGGGTTTTTTTTTCTGTTGTTTTTTAATAATAAATAATTCTACTGTTTTTTTCAACACAAACCATAGTTTTGCTTCCTCTTAATATCCACTTTTGCCAGCAAATTATCTCTCGAGACAAATCTCTCACAAAAATCTCCCTCAGAGTGGCCACTTACCAACACTGGATGATATCTATTTCACCCAGCAGGGATCTGCCTTGCCTCACAGTTGCAGGAGCTGGACATTAAAGGACTAAGTGAGTTGCCAGTTCTGCTGCAAAGTTACCATTTGTAACATGCTGTGTCGGCTGGGAAGCTCTGGGCACCTAAATGGAAAGGGAAGCTACATCCAGGCAAGCAGGCTGGGCATGAACAGATAAAACAATTGGTGGAAGAACCTTCTTACTCCTGTTCATCCAAGACTGTATTTGTCAATATCAGCAGAGGGCTGGGAACCTTTTTAAGGCTAGGACAGCTCCATTTACCTGGAAAGTGAAGCTATCATAGGCAGACAAAGCTTTACCAGAGTGGTTAGGAAGATTCAGAGCTCACCTACCCTCCAGGACAAGATAGTCTTTCAAGTCCTCATCTGGATCAGAACTGAGAGAACTATGTGACATACAAAGGAGTAGGCAAAAAACTTCACTCATCACTGCAAGCTGGTGGAGCCTCTCTACAGGAGGTTTTCTCCAACCCTTTTAAGCCTTTTCCTGACTCGGGTAGCCAGGTCCTGGACATGTTTACCCTGCCATAGAGATACCCAGTGCCATTTGCTGCCATCTAAGGAGCGCTGTTCTGCAGGGTACAAAGTGAGGTGCAGCCAGGCAGCTCTGCCAAGCATCTTAGCCCTGTGCTAAGTGCTACCTGAGGGGACGCAAGAGGAGAGAGCGAGCTCCTGAGCTGCTGCTGGTGGCCCTGCTACCTGCGGCCCCCCGGGTTTGCCTTTGCTATCTGCACGCTCACGACCCACCCCGCAGTACCAGCGCGGCTGGTCCCGGCCTAAATGCCGGGGGTCAGAGCGCACCTGACCGGGTTTGCCTGATGGGGTCTTCTCTGGAACAACGATTGCTTCATGCTGCTTTTTAGGCTTTTTTCCAGGAAGAGGTTACTGCTGGGATAGTGCTTTGGAAATGCATGGGCAAAACTATCGAGAGCAATTAACTCTCTCAGGCTAAACAAAGAGAGCACCAGAAGGCATCCTAGATGGGGAACACCCAAGTCTCTGTCACCAGAATGTGTGAATAAGACGGGAGCGGAGGTTTGAAAGGGCTCTCGTTACCTAGTCAGTAAACTTTCGATTGGGGGACAAAAGGTGGCAAATCTCTGCTAGGCGAGAAGCTAGCAGCAGGAAGAGCGCCCGGATGATGCCAGGAGGCTGCGGGCAGGACCTCTTCCCAACCACGCGTGGGGAGTGTGCCCGCCCCACGACGTCCCCACGGACCTGGGCTCTTTGCTGTCCCCGAGGTGCGGAGCGAGGGACACAGGTTGCCGCGGTCTCCGGTGCTGCTGGCACCTGGCGGCTCCCGCGGCGAAAAGATGACGCGTAAGCCGTCCGGCTGCCGCTGCGTCCGGGCTCCGGGGGCGACCCGTGGAGCCTGGCGTGGGGCGGGCGGGAGGTCGGGGCGGTGCGGGAGGGACAAGCCTCGGTGTCGCTGCCTTCGCGACAAATGCTGCCGCGGCAGCGCTCGCAGGCTGCCAGCCCGAGACTCTCCAAAGCTCTCGGGCACCTCTCCGCCCCACCCCCGAAACCTCTCCGTGCACCCTCGTAGGGAGTGCAGTGAATTCCTGCTGAGTGACCGCTTTGGTTCAGCTCTGCCTTGATGGAGGGAAGATAGATCACGACAGAGGACAGGAAAGGAATCGAACAACCGCCTGTTTCTAGTTTCTTGTAACTTTTAGGGTCTTTTTTTTAAAGGGGAAATCGATACGCATATTTTGCAGCCAAACCACCTCCCTACAGACTCAGCGCTGTTGAGTCTTGCTCACAGCCGATTTCAGTCTGGAATAAATCTGGCAGAGGATCTGTTTGAACAAACTTCTTTTGAAAAAAAGCGATCGAGGGAAGGAGGGATGGAAGGAAGAGCATGCCTGCTCACAGCTGCTATCGGTCGGGGCTCGCCGGACCCGCACATCTGAGCCGCGGCAGGAGGCAGAGCCGGGAGACAGGGCGAGCTGCGGGAAAGGGGGAAAAAGCTGGGATTTCCGCAGGACCGGCTCTCCGGTCCCCGCTGGCAGGAGCGGAGCAAGCGGGGAGCAGAGGAGAGCGCCGGCAGATCTCTTACTTACCCTCCGAGAGAGAGATGATCGCCAGGGCGAGACAGAGCAGAGCCAGGGCTCGGAGGTCCATACTGAGGCGGCTGCTGGGCTCGTTAGCACTGCTCGTCCCGGCGGCTGCGGCGCTCTGCGGGAGTCCCCTCCTCCCCTCCCTCTATAGAGGGGCCGGGACCGCCGAGCTGGGGGAGGGGAGCCAGGGGGAGTAGCTAGTTTATGATTTATTGCCCGTGGCATGTTATTACATCCTTCCTCCCTTAAAAATGCTTGGAAAGGAACCAAAAGAGAGAGGGCTCCTTTCTTCGCTCCGTCAACCCGGCAGTCTTCCCCCAGGCAAAGTGCTTGCCCCAGCAGCCCCACGACTCAAGACCCGAGTTGGACGGCAGCGCTGTCCCCGGAGTCCCGTCCGCACGGCTGCGGGGAGCAGCGATCACGGCCACGACATCCAGCCCAGGCCGGAAGGAGAAAGTTTCCTCACCAAAATATACCATCCCGGTCCCTTCTGAACACTCTCGCCCCACTGCTCTTGAACCAGAGCTGCCAGAGCTGATACAGTTGTGGAGACGCCTCATGCAACGTCTCACTGCTCACACCAGGAAAAGGAGAAAATCCCTCTTCATGCCTGTGGGCACGAATCTAGATTCACATTGGCACCCTGGGCATCGGATCTGGCGGCTCATATGAAGCATCTTCCCAGAAATTTATCTTGAAAAAAAAAAAAAAAAGAGCGAGAGAGGCTTTCATTTTTTGTCTCCGCATGTATGGCTCGAAACACCATTTTTCCATCGTATTAGCTGAACCCAGTTGTGCATTTTCTGCCACATTTCGCCTCCTTTATATTGCAGATGCCACTGGGCTCCCTGGTACCTCTGCTAAAAGCCCCGATAGCGCTGCAGAGCCGGGGCGTCTAAGGGGTACCGCTTACCCTGAGCTATTACAGCTTTGTCAAGTGTAATTGACTTAAGCATGTCCTAGCTGTCTGCGTTCCAAGCCTAGGGGCCCTGTTTGTTGCCTTTCAATACTTTAAATAAACATCGAGGCTTTGATTGAATTTGGATCCCTCGGCTGCATTTAAAACAGGCACCCTAGCGCAAAGTTGGGACGGAGTGGGAGACATAGGGTAAATGTTAACCCTGGTCTGGAGGTGTTTAAAGGACAGGTCCATGACCGCAGCACAATCGGCTTACGCCCTGGATAACTTCAAACTCTCCTAGTCGCAGCTCACTAGGGTGGAAAGAACCTGCAAAATCCTGCACCTGTGCTAATCAATAGTGTTTCACTTAAAAGAGCTTGTTTCTCATGCTGGGTGAAATGCTTGCATTGACATTGGACCATCAATTGGCTGCCACGCTGACACATGTTGGCAAGGCTGATTTTCACATCCAGCTCCCTCAAATCTAGTTATCAGTATTTCTTTGTCCCTGCTTACCAAGAAGCATTGACTTTTGGGCTGTTCTTGCTCTCCTGATGCGCTGAAAGGGCCAATAATCACAACTAGTGCTGTGGTTGTGCAATGAGATCAGAGTTAAATCCGAGTGGCGGTCTCCCCCTCGGTATCCACAGACATGCACACTTGTCATAGCAGAAGGGGAAAACTTCTGGATCGTAGGTAACTCCTGGACAGGGCTTCAGCACCGACTCGAAGAGCTGCAGCACGCAGACAAAAGACTCTCCCTACCCTTCTGAATAATTGAGTGCAGTCAGTTCCTAACAGGGCTCGCACCCTCCACCTTATGGCAGAAGGATGCCTCGGCTCTGCCTGTGCCCCGGCTGCCCTTCTCCTCTGCCACAGCCTCCGCTGCGTGGGAGACCAAGTCTCCCGAGAAGAGGTCAGGAGTACCCAGAACGCCTCATTCGACAGCATCCCCATATCTCCTCTCCGACCGCCCCAGCAGCGAGCTCCGGGCCCCGCTCTGCGGCGTCCCGGCAGCGGCGCCGTGCGGGGCGCAGAACCGCTTCCCTCCGGAGAGACTGGAGCGGAAGGGGGTACCCTGGTCTGGCGGGAAGAAGGTGTGCTTGTGGCAGGGCCCTGCCAGCGGCGGGGCGCAGCCGCCGCCAACACCCGGTGCTGTGCAAAGTCCTCGGGGAGCTTCGCACCGGAGGAGACGGGAGGGTGGTGCTGAGCTGCCCTGCTGCAATGGCTGCCGGAGAACTGCCTGCAGTCTGTATTCTGCCTTCGTCCTCCCCATGCGTGCACACACCTGCGCACACCCATAGATATGTTCTCCACTAACCAGAAATCAGAGCAAGCTTCGGGGCTGTCTCGCCAGGTCACTTTTACCGGACCAGTCCAGCCCGCTCCGTGCCCAGAATTTCCCCCCGATGGGTACCCTCAGGTGGACGAATTTTGTTTCGGGTCAGAGCAAATCCAAGCTCTGAAAGGGGTTGAGAGGCGAGCAAGGGACGGGAGACCTGACTGACACAGATCCCTGTACCATGGCGCTGCCTTCACGACTTCACTGGTATGTTCCTGCTGCTGGGATGAAGAAGAGATCTCCATACAAAAGCCGAGCTCATCTGACACTGAGGAGTTTGTACTAACTGCGATTATTTTTCCGTCAAAAACAAATTGCTGCCTATGGTACAAGGATTCTGAGTTTGAGATTTAAACAGCAATAAACCAAACAACAAAGAAACCTCAACAGAGATCTTGTGGTTTTCCCTGCCCGAATCTAAAATGATGAACTCAGGGAAATCTGAACAAATTGTACGTTTAAAAGAGAAGTCAAATGACTTGGCAAGTGTTGAATTCCTTGAAATGTTCATTTCAACTTAATCTTAACTCCCACAGAATTGACCAGTGTTTATCTGAATGCTCAGAAAATCCAGCCTGCACCCCTTGGAGACCTGGGTGGCTGAATCCCACTGCCCACCCACCCCCAGACCAGCTGCAGTCAGAACGCCGTAATAGCCAATAAATTCAATCTTTTATCTGAATGTTAACATAGAAAAGATGAATTCAGAAACCTTAAATGGACCCACTGGTGCTTTCAGCACAGCTTGAGATAGCCTTTTTTAATAATATGATATTTCAAATTTTTAGTGTGTTTGTATTAAATTACATTCCCTTTTAAATGAGGAGATGGCAATATTTCTGTTGCTTAGAATTTTAGATTGGCATAACCCAGCAATGAAATCATTATTATCTGAAGCTGTTTTAAATCCCCACAGACTATGTCTAAAGTAAGCCAGTTCTGGCCAGTACAACACAACTTATTATTACTAAGAACCTTTTTTTTTGAGTTAAGAATTAAACTAAACATCCTCAGGTTGGGAAAATGATACTCCTGTTTCCATCTTGTTCTCACTAATACTATTTGACTGTGATCTTCCTTAATATTTCCTGGACTTCTTATCTGTAACTAAACACATCATTTTTTAGACAGTCATAGTGTTGACATAGAATCTATATTTAAGTGGAGTTAAGATTCACAGTGCATCTCAGCAATGCGAAGTAAAATACATCACAAACCAAGCATGTTAATGCCAGGAAATTCAGTGATCTAAAGTTAAGGGTAATTACATTTAGAAATCTATATGTATTAGGCAGCATGTAAGCACAATTAAGACACCAAATCAACCTTATTTGTGCCTTGTAACATCATCCACTAGCCCACATGATAATAATTACATCAGTTTAGTATTCCTGTCTCTAGATGTGGCTCTTTTTTTTTTTTTTTTTTTCCAAGATATGTTTTAAATAGTATGCTTAAACTGCTTATTTCCACACAGTAGGATGCTGTGATGGGAAGGAAATGAAAGAATCTACAATGTTAAAATCAACATTAACTACTGCATGGTATCTTTATGGTGCAGAGTTAAGAGTGCTTGCAAATTTTGAGTGTTCTATTATTTTCATATATTTATATTATTTTGTAACTTAACCCTGAAATTTTGATTTATCATAATTCCAAATAAATAATAATCAAGGCATCCCATATAAAGTTCTTCTTTTTTCAGTGACTGTATGTCTGTAGATTTGCCTCCATCTTACTGTCATTCCAATTTTACTTGAGTTCTTTTTTAGTAATAGACTTATTCTTGTGACATTCCCACATATTTATTTCCCAAGACTATTAATCAGGTGAAAGCTTAAAGGCTTTGCAGTCTTGCTGTGCATCCAAGCAGCAGCTAGAAGAAGACAGCCCTAGAGCAGTTTGAAGATCCTTCTTGGCTCCTGTCTTTGACCTTCTTGTTTCACGTGCTATTTTCCCTCCTTCCCTTGCTCTGTCAGGTTTCCAAGCTCATCCTTTACGTTTGTAGTGAACATGAATTTTAATATTATTTGCAACAAAGCAGTATAAAGTAAGAGAAGTGACTCACTGGATTGGCTGCTGTAGAAGGAAAAAAATGATCTTCCCAAACAACCAGGTTTCAGATAGAATTGCAATAGGTCTTTCCTCATTGCAGTAAAATAGCCCCAAATGTTCATGTACACAGAGATATCCATGATGTGTGTTGGCCCTGAAAGATTCCTTGGAGGGCAGGAGAAGAGATCAAATAGAGGTCAAGTGAGTAACTGTTTATAGATCGTTTACTAGAGTGACAGAGGACTGTGGTAGCTGCTTTTCTAACAGTATTTAAAGGTTTAAGCTTGCTTCCCTGGGATTTTTGCATGTGATTTCAATGGAAGTGAAATTGGTCCTTAAGGGCAGAATCCATCTCTCTTCTTATCCCAGCAGAGTACATCCTAAGTTGGTCTAACCTTTCATGAAGAAATTCAAAACGTGATAAATTTTGCTGGGTTTAAGTTTTGTTATGAACATAGCTCTTGGCCTCACTGTGAGGAGTTTCCTGAAAGCTTGGGGTAAAGCAGAGCCAAGTTTGGTGAGTTATGCCTCTCCCTCTGAGAACCAAGCAGACGCTGTGGAGGGGATTTTATTCCAAGAGTGTTTAAAACTCTGTGGCTTTGCTTGGGTTTCGCTTGGAGTGTTCAGGTTCATTGAGCTTGCAGACCACTTGGAGGAACCTAGACCTCAACAACAAAGGTTCACTATTCCCAGCAAGAGGAGGCACATGGGAGGCTTGAGTAGGGCCAAGCTCAGCTCTTTTTTTATACTCTCTCCATGGGAAACTGCTGTACAGAAGACCAGAGCATCAAATCTGAACACACTTGTGTCAGCAGGGAAAATACCTAGCCTGGTGGCCAGGTCACAATGGTCACAGGTCCTTACAGCTCCCACCTCATCTCTCTTGGGATTTTTCTTTTTATTATTATTTGTTTTTAATTTACAATAGGCATGAGCAAAACAGTATCACCCAAACGTCTACACACTTTGGGGATTTTAAGGCTCTGAAGCAAACTTTCCTGCTGCCTTCTCCCTCAGCAAAGTCTAGGGGCATCATGGTTTTGTCTATATTAGCAACTATAGATCCATAGAGCAAAGCAGTCACTCTGTCCCATTTCAAGAGTTTTTCTTTAGTCCAGCTGTACTCTTATCCAAAGGACTGAATTGCTATTTAGCAACTAGAGTACATGCCCTTCTGGAGTTCCCTTTATGACTTGGTTTCATCCCAAACCAATCTCATTCACACATTTAAAGGCATCTCGGCCATGCTAAGTAAATAGGGATATTGCTTCAAGAAGTCCACTCCAAAAGCACATCCCTGTTCACAATCAACACCCTAAAGTAGGTGCAACCTCAGAGGAACAAAAGCCAGGTTCGTACACCACCTCGCCCTCGCTCCCCGGCTACCAGCTCTTAAGTCCCCGTGTTGCCCGCCAGGCTGGGCTCAGCAGCCTGTTCCGTGTATTGGGGCGCCCTCTAGTGACTGAAGGCTGGGCTCTGGCTGAAAGTCAAATACCACCACAAAGCTTCCCTCAAACCGGCTTGGATTTCGGTTTTGGTTTTGAAAAGTGAGGTTTTGATTTGGTTTTCTTTTTTCTTTCTTTTTTTCTTTCTTTTTTTTTTTTTTTTAAATCTCCAACCCTTTCTCTGAATATTCAGGAAGTTTCTGAAAACTTGATTTTTTTTTTCAAACTGCATTTTTTAAATAGAAGAAGCCCATTATTTTAGTGTTGTTTTGAGAAAGTCTTACTGTTAATTAAACCCATGAATACAGCCACTTTAGGAAAGAGTAACCACAGAATTATGTCACATAAAAGTCCAGAGTAATAGATAAGATAAAAATGAACAAGAAATAAAGAGCTGTGTGTGAGGGAAAGGATAGCGTGCTATGTGTCCAGAGCCAAATATTAATGCCTGGGCAGTATGTAGAGACATACACAGAGGCCTGACAAGGCACATGATGTAAAATAAATCTAGTTTGTATTTACAGATATGTTTTCTGGGCTACAGGCAGCTGTATTAATCTCAGATTGAAGTGAGATCCAGCAAACAGCTTGCTTATGGTGGTGGAAATATTTCATTTGCTGAAACTGTTCTGACATTCATGATCTAAAGTTGCTGGATGCTGAAAATGTTCAGTTTGCAATAAACAATCATTAACGTACATGTCACTCACATTACAAGGACATGTTTTACAGGACCAGACCTAACTGGGATATGGGAGATTGGGACATACCAAATCCTATCATTTGCTTACTTGAGGGAATTATGTTTTACTCAGAGCCTTACTGGATCTTATAACCAATAGCTGATTGTGTAAACCGAAATTTTCAAAGCTAGATCCTAAAACTTTGCTTACTTAGAGGGAAATAGCCAGAAATGAGTCCCTGAAGTACACACCCATGACCTGCCACACCCCCATTATGTTAGCAGAAATACCAGCTCTTTATTTCTCCTCTTTTGAGTAGGTCTGGTCTTCTGGCTACTCTTCCTAACTTCTGCTTCAAAATTTGAGTGTGAGTGTATGTTTTAGCACATTACCACCAGACATACTGAAACACAGAGGGAATGATACCAGTTGGAACTCCTGCAGCATCTTTCAACCTAACGGATCCCCAGCTGCATGTAACACTTCAATCATCTACAGTGAGCTTCAAAGAGTTGCTTGGTTACAAGACCTACACAAGTACAGAAAAGCCATCTAGCCCTTTTTTCTCATAGTACAGGGTAATTTCTTATTGCAAATTTATTGCCATTGTGTTCAATTTGTACTTAAAAGTTTGTAGAGATTCAGCTTCTATTTCTTCTCTTAGGTGGGATGTCTATTGTCCAATATATCGTACTATCAGAAATCATTTTTCCCTGATGTCTCTATTTTTAACTCCTCCCTTCTGGAGCGTAAAAATTCTATTTATACTTATTTATTACTTTACAATATTCCTCTCTGGAGATTGTTTCTATTTACTTTTTGACTCACACAACCAAATGATAGATGCCTGTGTTATCTCATTGTCCTATACCATGAGTCTCAGAAATGTTGCTTTTCTTGTAACTCAGTTCACAAATAGGGACTGACATTTGCTGATGTGCATGGTGTTTATATTCTTCAACATTTGTGGCTTTGTTAGCTCACCAAAGGCTGTTTGGCATGCTATTTACAACCAGGCAAAGAGTATACAGGTAAGGGACTCATCCAGGTTGTATTTCATGTCAAGAAGCTCAGCGATGGTTTTAATCAATGAGACTACAACACAGTTGTGCAAATAGTAAGTATTTGACAAGAGCATGTGAGAAGGGCTTGTAATCTCAGTTTTAGGAGTTGCTCTAAATTACTGACCTCAGAAAAATTAGTGTATTCATCACTGTACATCTGCAGGAACTGGTTCCTGAAGACTTGCTTCATTTATTAAAAAACACAGAGATCTAAACAACAAGGTAATTTGGAAGGAATTTTTCAGAGTTTTGCACTTCTCATTTACAGCGATGATTCACATTTTCAGGAAAGAGATATAGCTCAAAATGCTTGTATGCATGGAAATTTCTGCATCTTCTCTCTTTTCAGAAATGTGAGGATTGTCTTGTTTTGTTACATATACATTAAGCTAAGCTTTAAGAACATCAGCCTCCCACGAGGGAATAAAGTAAGTGTTTAAATTGGGCATAGTCACCCCCTTCACACATGCATATAATCAATTCCCAAAAATCTGTAGCACAGTTGACTTACAGCTTTTTTTGCTGTGTGTTAATTTACTGTGTACACAAAGCTCTGACAGTGTATTCCAGCCTTAGGGCCCAATCCTTGGCTCCGCTCCCACTCCATACAGCAAACACAGCACATAGGTGTCAATATTTGTTAGAGCTTCGCAGCTGGAAATTCTGCACATGCGATGAGTGCCCAGCATAAGTCATCCCAGTGCACTAGATCTCATCCTGCCCTGATGCAGCTCCCTCCTTGGTGTTTGGGGACAGGACTGGTGTTGGACCCAAGCTCATTGTGTTACAGTCTTGAGAGGAGGAGGACATCACCAACAGAGCACAACCAGCTAACAGGTGCTACATTTACAGACACAAACCCAGAGGAAGATGCATGAGAGTGGTACAAAGGCTGCGCTATTTCAGATCAATGGTCTACATAATCCAGAATCCTCTCTCTGGCCATGGAGTTTTCACACAGCAAACTAGGCCATAATGTCACAGTTAAGAGCAGACGCCCAAGCATGGAGGGCAAGCAAGGCTGAGAATTCCTGAAGCAGGCCCTCTCAGCATATGGACAAGAGTTTGGGCTCAGCTCTAACAAGGATGTGGAGCTCCTAACTTCCCACTGATTTCAGCAGTTCCAAACAGATCTCACATCTTTTGATTTTAGCAAAGAATCAGAAACTTCAGTAGAAATAAAGAACTGCAGGATATACACTCTACATTTTAAAAGTTTTGCACCAGTTCCTCTGAAAAACAAAACACATCTTCATTCCCCACTCCACAGCTGATTATAAAGAACTTTTCCTAGGTCCTGCAATATCTGAAAAACTGAAGACAGAATTTATGGAATAGTAAATGTCTGCCTTGAAGATAATATCAAGAGTACCTAGAAACAATAGTAATATTGAACCTTCCTTTTCCAGCAGGAACAGACAGCAGTTATCCCTGTGAAATAAAATACTTATCAATAACCTCAAGCAAAAAGCCAAAATGGTAGAGTTGTGAGGACAACGTGTGCCAGAAAGCCAGGGAATTTGGAGTAAAGAGAGGCTTTAGGCTTGCAGGATTGGTCCTAGCATGCTAAATCCAGGAAGTTATAAAGGAGTTTCCCCTTTGTCCAAGTGACACATCAGAGTTAACTAGTTTTTCTTGTGAGAAAGAACAAAATCAGTTTCTGAAGTGTGCCCATCTAAGGACGTAAACATTGTTTCTTGACACACCCTTTCCCAGGACAACACCACAGCAAATGTCCCCTGCTCCTGTAACTGGGAAAGAGGGGAAGGAATGTGCCTGTACCAAGCCACTCTGCACAAAAGGCCAGTATCTGATGTGTTGGCTCATAAATGTCACAGGAAGATTTTCTCTGGATTTACAGCCTCATTGGTTCCGCAGGTGCCATAGTTTTCCTTTTTACATTTCTTGGAGGTGTTGCATGCACTCTCAAACAGGAGATCTGATGTGGAAACAAAAGCCTTTCAGATCTCCCACAGAAGGTAGCTTTTTCCTCCCAAGCAAACACCCTGACCAGGTGGACTGCCTGCAGCTGGGATGCAGGAGCAAGAGTAAGTTGTTTAAAGGTCATAAAACCCCTTGGGCCTAGTTTTTATTTGTAGAAGAAAAACGCAGGTGGCAGATGCTTCTCTGCACTCCTCCTAACATGTGCCAGTGAGTCCTGCCTGAGAATTGTCTCTGATACAGAAGTTGAAATCAGATGGCTTGGGTGTATAAAATGTATTTTTATGTAGACATTGCTGTGGAGTGCTTTATGGGGATATCTTAGCACCTGTTAGACCTTAAGAAAGGTCAGTTCCCTGAATGTAGATAACTGGTCATTGTAGGTCTGTGGGCTACCTGCCTGGCCTCCAGCTTCTATCTTATAAACACATGGATCTATAAGCTTCTTATCGTCACCTGGCAGGCATGCTGCATACCCAAGCTTTTCCAAACAGCACTAGGAGCCTATATCTAGGCACTCAAATCCCACCCAAGGGATTCTGTCCTTTTATTCTTGTTTTAATAATGGGGGAATCAAAGTAGAGTGTTATTCTGTACTTGGCAGCAAGACCATCCTTTTGTTTGGGTTGAAGCAGTGTCTGGGAGGCCAAACTTTGCTTGATGAAGATGCTGAGTGCTGCCAGTTTCAGCTGGCTTCAGTGCCTGGTGCAAGCATTCTGGTCTTTGGAAAACAGCTGCTGAAGGAGCACTATGGCACTAAGAGTTATTTATGGAATTTAGGATTACACAGAAAGTCTGTATTAAAGAAAAGGCTAAGCCTGAGCTCTCAAATGGTGCAGTTTTCTGCCATAGCTGCAGTGATCCTCAGCTATAATGAATCCTTGTGAAAGCTGAGAGACCTGCAGATGTTGCCAGAGATAATTAATAATTAATACTCTTTGCCTTCCATTCACCTATTCCAAGTTGTGGAACTGACCCCAGGCATCCCATGGGACACAGGACCAACATCCATACAGCATATACATGCTCTTGCACACTGCACTTAATTACCCTGGGTATGTCTATGCTGCCTTTAACCCCCATGAATGCGTACACACACATGCAGCTCCGCAAGCACCATTTAACTGCTCTGTACCTTCAGCTCTCCCTAAGCCCAGCCTGGTTTTTCATTTTCATGCTCAAGGCAAGTGGGTAAGGGATGTTGCAATGATCTATGCAGCTTACAACCAGTGGCCTGGGACTGTATCTTGTATATCTACAGAAAAGCATAGAGTTTCTGTCAGGTACATAAGCAAGGCAGCAGAAACATTAACAAAAGCAGCTGAAGTACATGGCATAGCCTCTTCTGTTGTGACTGACACACTAACAGTTGCACTGCCTCATCGATTGAGAAAATAAGGAATGATATGGCTGATCTGTACTACCCCTGCTTTGCTGCCTGGGGCCTTAGGAGGAAACTGCTGGGAAGAGATCAGCACTAAAAAGCAGCAAGCACAGCTCCAGGCATGGAGAGTTCAAGGATATCAGATCCTTGGTGGCCTGGGACTGCTGCTTCTAGAAAGGTCAATGCAGAAAGGATTAACTCATTGGCGAAGGGCCCAGTGAGTGTGGGGCTTCCTTCCAAAACCTCCCAGCCTGAAGGGCTTTATTCAGGCCTAACTCCAGATGCTACAAAACAAGAGGAACAGGAATTTCCCAAACATTTACTCTACTAGGGCCTTGAGGCTGAAAGAGAGAGGGGGAGGGTCATGCTCATCAAGGAAAACAGTCCAAAGCAGCAAGGTAGGACATACAGGTGAACAAGAACTGTGTGGTACTTTATCTGGAATCTGACTCAGACACGTCAGCTTCCTTAATCACTGCTTTCTAGCCCAGAGGTTGCTTATGGCATGCCTAGGAGCTGGTGCTTCTGTCCGATCTCCCTCATGTCTTATCTCTGTCACCTTCTCATCCTCCTTCTTACCCCTTTGCCCACTTCACACATTTAAACTTGATGGATTTCTGCATTGTTTTAATTTTTGCTCCTCCAACTTTCTACTTCTCCCTGCTTTTTCACTCCTTTTCTCTTTTCATTGTCCTGCTCTGCCTCTGTGCTGGCTCTCCTTTTTCTCATTCATAGCTTGCCTTTCCCAGATGCTCCACTTCATTGGAAGCACCTACTGGAAGACTGGATGCCACATAGCCCACTAGAGATGTGTAAGCTCTAGCATTGTTACCTTGGAAATGTAGAACCTGCACCTTTGTAAGATGCTGCCCAAGACATTCCTTCCTGAAGTCCTTTGCATTCAGGAAGGAGGTCTCAGAAATATCTGCTATTTGTGTCTTCTGTGGGAGTGTCTCAGTCCCATCAGGCAGCAGTTTCAGCATCCCTGTGTGATCTTCAGACAATACTAGCTCCTCTCTTTCTTCTTAGAAAACATTTAATTTGTAAGAGCTATAATGCTGTGGAGGTTAAAGCCAGAAAGGTCTGTGGACTCTAAGGTTACACAGCACAAAGAAGGATCTCCTGGGCTGAGTCCAGACACTGTAATCACACAAAAAACCCTTTTGTCCATACCTCTTTCACTCAGTCAGTTGGCAGACTCTTCCAAAGCCTGGTTGCTTGAAAAGTTAAGGGCTTTCTCTTAATTGCTGCCTCAACTTATTCATTTCCCATTTATCCCTACATTGCACTTACATGGTACAGTCTATGGTGTAATGTATCTCTTCTCTGTCACTTACAGACAAAACTTTTAGCTAGTCTTTTGGGGATTTTTTGCAGATTTAGTAATGACAAACTTTTTGGTGTTTGCATGTCCAATGCAGTTAGTACAGAACTCACGAGCAGGGCTATTAGCTGTGGCCCCATCATGCAACCTTCAGTGTCATCCTTCATCTATTTCCACTTGAGCAGGGTTATCTAGCTGGTGCCATCTAACACTGGAAGGTTACACTTCATTTAGATGTATTGAGTAAATTCTCAGCACCACTGATACTCCATCTTCTAACAGCAGGGTAAAAGGGCACAGGATTGTTTATGTTGGATTCAGGCTCAGTCATAATGTAGGGTTTTGTCTGAGTGGAAGTACAGAACTGGAGCAGCTGGCAGAATTCAGGAAAACTATAGGATGCCCTTCAGATCAAAGACACACACTTTCTTCTCCATTCCCACAAGGAATCAGAGTTAAGGAACTCTGTTGTGTGCTCCAGGGGAAAAAAAAACAGAAAAGGAAAAAAAGTCATAGTTTCCTCCCTCATTTCTTCTTTTTTCATTGGATCTGATTGAAAATTTCTCATCAAAGCTTTTTCAGTGGATATTTGAGCTCTTGATGAAGAGAAAAAAAGTCTCAGTGCCCTTGGAAACATTCAATTTTTTACTGAGTAAACAAACCAAATTATTTTTAGATAAGAACAGCAGAGCCAAGGGAGAAGAGCAGAAGGATATTTGGTTTCAGTGGAAAGGCAGTATGTTTTCTGTCAAAATGGAATATTTTTCAACAAGCTGTACAAGCTCATCAAAAGTTCCTTAATTTCAACTTCTGAAAATCCCTTATGTCAATCCAAAAAAGTGTTGAAAAATAACAATTGGTGTCTGCTTGCCATTGCTCTTGTCTCAACTGCCCTTAGGCCATATGACAGTCTTCTGAGTGGGGACTTGTATCTGTGTCTGAAGTTGAGATACATGCTTTTACCTGTGTTCCAGAATTAAAACTTTGTTTCAAGGAATCCCAATTTGATCTCAGTTATTGACATCGGACAAGCTTTTGGGAAACTGTTAGATGGTTGGTTGCTCATTGGCTACCAAAGTGGGTACATGCAGTATTAAAAGAAGCTCTCTTCTCTTCAAGAAGTTCCCAATCCAATCTTCTTATGGATGGCTGACAGTAGAATATTGCACCCATAAACAGAGAGCCCATGTGGTGCATAAGCCTGTCACTGCTTCAAGCACATGGGAATTATCTGGTGTCTGGATAATCTGTTTTCAGAACTACGAGATCTTGAGCCTTTACAAACAGAGATAGAAGAGCTGCTGGAGCAGAAGCAAGAGCTATCTGCAGCAGAGTAGATCCAGCAGCAAGAAGGCACTTGAACCTGCCTAAGTGATTCTGGCATCCAGTAGCTGGCTGGACTCATGGACTACCAGATACTGGAGATACAGACACATTCATGCTTCAAGTTGGAGAAGCAGAGTTAAATAAAAAGATGAATACAAGCCACACAGATTATATGAGGGCCACCAAATTCCAGTGATTTAAACAATTCAGCTTTCCACCCTGCATCCACTTTGGTACAGATTGTGAAAAGAAGAATAACCTGAAGAACAAAGCCAGGTGAGGTCTGTATGGAAAGTAACGCAGGTTTCATTCCAGGGCTTTGAGGCAGATGGGACTCTTCAAGGAGTTTCAATTTGATGTCAAGCTGCTCTCCATTGCAAGAGTTAGTGATGAATTTTGCACCACTGAGTTATGCTGTCCTATGTGACTCTAGCACTGTTTATTTTGAAAACTTGCTGTGGTGGAGAGAATTTATGAGCCAGCAATATTTCTATTTTATGGCACTTCCTTCATCCACATTCCTTAGTCTGGTCATTTACACGGGCTGGGCCCATGAGGAGAGGTCGGGGGGCACCCAAGTGGTATCTAGAGGCTCAGAATGGAAACATGTTTTCTCACACAAAAATAAATAAGGGAGAAATGTTTCCATTGCAGAAGAGGAGCAAACGCTGGGATCGCAGCAGAAACCTACCAGAGAACAGTAGGCTACCCAGGCAAGGCCATTAACAGCATTTAACAAGAGGCATACACTGTACATAATGTGTCTTGTTTAGTGACATCCTCTTTGGCTTTGGCACATTTAAGTCTGGGTGCTTAAAACAGACAGCAGCTGAAATGCAAAATACAGATGCAATTATATCAAAATCTGAGTGAACAACCAAGGAACTGTCTAAGGTGCAGGCACATATCCCCTGGGTTTCATCTGAACATTAAATGGCTACTGCCCTTTGATCACAGCTGAGGATTTTACATTTGAAGAGGCAAGAGACAAAAAATAAGTTCTCTATACTGATTTCCCCTGCCTGCCCTTCTCAGGAGCTGAGCATCCCAGATGGGAATACTGTTCATCCAGAGCTGCCTGAAAGCTGTATCTCTTCGTTTTTCCTCTTTTTAAAAGTCTGCAGGAAAATAAGAAGGACATCTGTGAATTTAAATATATAAACCCCCAGACAATCCTACCAAAAGACTAAACAACCACTCAAGACTGAGAGGTCTACAAGATCAGCACAACCTTAGTAACACACCAAGAGCACCCAAAAGAGCAATGGGATCACTCTTCTGACTAGGCTCCAGTCTCCAACTAGGTCAGCAAGACACCACACTGTGGTGTACATTTATGGGAAGCTGTTATCATGCCACTTATCCAGCAGAAAGGACCGATCTCAGATGATGTTCTTTGTCTGTGTATACCTACACTGGATATCTGACCTTCTGTGCAGAGAACTTCCCTCCTTCACATCAATGCAGAACACCACCTGCAGTGGAGGGTCTCAGCCACTTTATTACTTTCCACACATTTATCAGTCCTATTGGTCTTCTGCCTTCCCACCCCAAGATGGCTGTATTTCTGCTTCAGATTAAACAAGCAATTCCCACACAGGCAGTTTGTTAAATGTTCTACAATGACAGACAAGGAACAAAACATTGATTTATCTAAGGTTACAAACTCCAGCACGTGGTTTAAATCAGATCCTGGTCCATGACTATGATATAAAGGAGAACCTGACTTAATGGTAGTGAAGGGAGCACATCTCCCTTCCTTAATCACACACAGATTTCCAGTTGGGTAGAGGCTGGGCTGCCTACTTGTCCTTCATTATATAAACCATAAACACACACTTGGATACAAAGAGCTTGTCCACTTTAATTATCTATCAAGAATGCCAGATTCCTTCCACGCAATCCAAAGAAGTTCTTTATTATCACATCCTTTCCTAAAAAATTTGTATGAACTAACTTCTGTTCTCATCCTATTCTCATCTTTTCCCAAAGGAACTGAAAAGATCAGGTTTCCAAGGAGCTGTTTTTGAGGCTTCATGGAGAAGTTCTTATCCGGGCTAGCGCAGCAATGCCACTTGAAGAGATTTTAATATTCAAAAGACTTGATTCTGTGATATCCCCTTTTACTCTACTGCTACAACAGTCCACATGAACAATCTTCATCAGCTCCAGTGCAAAGCCAGCCAGATTAGTTTATGCCATCTCTGAGCAGCAGCTTGGTATTGCTCTGAAAGATATGAAGAGTGCTCATTTAAATCTGTTTCACAGCTGGATAGTTGTGAGAGAATCTCTTCTTATTGGCAGAGGTTCAATGACAAATGGTTGGACAACAGTGTTACCTTAAGTTGCATTAAAATACCTCCCATTTTAACAGCTATGTCAAAATCTAAATCATATGGGACATTTCTAAAGGTCCAAAGCAGAATTAAGTGGCTGTTTCTCTGAGGCTCTCATGAGGAGTTCAACACTTCATAGATATTTGTAGCTTTGGAAAGAGAATCAAACACTGGACATTTGGATCTTGCCTGACATTATCTTGCAAAGTTTGGTTGTTTTGTTTGGGGTTTTTTTGTTGTTGTTTTGGTTTAGTTTTGGTTTTGTTTTTTTGGTTTGTTTTTTTCTACCAGAAAACTTTTAAAATTTCATTTACCATTGGATGTAAGTCACACATGATATTTGTAATGTCATCAGAGCAGGACTGCTGAAGTGAACATGAGTGTTGGCAGCAACTTCCATGGGATCAGGATTGGGTCCATTTCTCATATTTCCTAGGCATTCTTTGCTAAACATTATTTTGTAAAAAGAAGCATTTGTTTGGACTCCAGATGTTCAAGTAACCTCCTGTCATATTTTATCTGCATCCCAGCTCTCCCATTTGTGATTTGAAGTGTTACAAGGAAAAAGTGGAAGGATTTATTTTGATATCACTTCCATCTGTTTTATACTCCACTGACTCCCCTCTTGACTTGTACTAGCATTTGAGGACTGGGAGAGTGGGTGCAAGTCTGCACTGCTTATACCAGTGTAAATCCAGAAGACAGGGCATTCACACTGAATTGACCTTAAGCAATTATTTGCAGAGTTATTTGGGATAAACAGTTGTGATCCAGGAAATCTGCAAACCCTGTGTGGGCACATATTCAGGGAGAACATCTGCTGTGAAGCACTTCAATTGTTGCCAGTGCTTAACAGATGGGCACTGTTGAGGCTAATGATTGTGAAATATGAACTTTACAACGTTTCTGAGCAACACACAGCAAAGTTACTACAGCACATCCAGTGCTGACATCTTTATTTATTCACAGAGTGCTCTGAAGGCAGCCCTGGCCTGGAAGCCCTGGGGCTTTTGCATCAGTGCCAACCTTGGTTACAGGATAGGAATACCCATCTTACTGACTGTGGTTGTAATTAAACTTATAAGACAATCTGATCTGGGCCAGAATAGCACATGGTAATTGATAGTGAATGCTCCTTATGAGTGTCAAAACAACTATGTATTCTGGGAGGGGGATCTTCCACCTCCACTTCCTAAGAAATGATCCTCTAGTCCAGGGCCTGTCTGCATTATAGTGCTCCATAGCTGATACAAACAGGAGATAGATGAGGGCAGAGAATAATTCTCCCTAGTTTGAAACCAACCAAAAATTAGTGTCAGGAAGGTCTGCATGGGCATCTAAGATGAATCTAGCATTTGTACCTGCTTCTGTGGTTCAAGTCCAACACTGCTGAGTAGGTGAAGATGCTTCTGGAGGCAGTTAAAGACTCCTGGTTCCAGTATGTAATTCCATATGTACTTTGTATTGCAGAATTCCAGCTGGAGGCAGCAGGATCACCAATATAGGAAATAGGGAAACTTTCATTCCAAATGGGTAAAAAGTAACAAAGAACCATATGGAGAAAAGCAAAACAAAACAAAAACTCCAACCATCCAAGAAATTCAGAATGACAAAAAACTTCTGCTTCCATCTTCACCCTGGCTCAGCAAAAATTGGCAGCAGATCCAAGGCAGTGGGAGGTGAGCTTTTATTCCATTATGCTGCCAGAAAGATTTCTCGGAGCACTTTGTCAGAAAAAAACTCATTAACACAGGAAACAAGAATTAACAGGGACTGCAACAATCCTTGTTACAAAAGAGATGAACCTAGTTTGTCTCCCAGCTGCATTAGTGGAAGTGCACCAAGGGAAGCTTTCTGGACAAGAAGACTCCCCAGGGCCTGGGGCACAAACTGTGTCACAAAGGTTACAGGAAATCATCTGCACTGTAGTGCTAACACTTCTTACAGGAGACTTGGAAATTTCCTTTCTTAGTCCAAAACAGAATCCCCTGATGCTTGGCTATCCTATTACTCCCCAGTACTGGCTGCTGGACCAATTGTAATACAGCCAGCAGCCCAAGGTGATATCACTTGCTAAGTATGAAGTTTGGGATTGAAATGCCTTGTCCTTTCTCATTTTTCTTGCCAGCACTATCCCTCAGCTCTAGTCAGGGCCTCTTATTTGCCTGAGAACTGAATTTAACTGAAGTAGTAATAAAGATATTTTGCATGCTCATCTGATACTAAGAGAGAAGAATCGGTGGACAGATTATTGGCATGTAGAATGATCTCTTTTCAGACTTTCCATAAGCATGGCAATTAAACTAAACAATCATTAATAATATACCATTTAGCATGTTTTTGAAGGGTGGAGGATGGCCTGAGAATATATGGATGAAGACACTGAGAGGAAGAAGCTAGAACTTTACTGGCAGCAGGCAAGGAGACAAACCCCAGCTGTGCATGTAGCACACTTTGATGTATTTGTAAGGCGCTGTGATAACATACTTATTCTCAAATGTATTTACTCATGGTGGTAGTCCAGCCAGCTGACGTGTCTGTGTTCCAGGCTGGGAGATCTCCCTGGCCAGCAAAAGGAGATGATAGTAGGACTGGGGCTGTGAAGAAGCCTGGCTGTTTGTTACAGCTAGCATCTCCTGCTGAAAATGTGAGGGTTTGCTTTTAAATGTTGCTTTTATGACAGCAAAAGCTGGTATGGGTTTGAGTGATGTAATATTCTTTTGCTTTCTTTTCCTTGCACTAAGAGAGGGGAGTATGAAAGCTCAGATTCTTTGGGCTCACGTAAGCACAACATGACAATCTTCAGATTTCTCTTTTAGGCTGTTTTTTATTATCACAAGAAAAATAGTTCCTCATCTCTGAAATGAAACTGCGTATCAAAGGGTAGAGGTGCATAACAATAGCAACCAGGAGACAGGGTTCAAACTTCCTCCCTTCCACCAAATGAGGAATTCATTCTGGGGAAGCACCTCACAAACCCTTCCAAATCTGTACTATTGGACTTAAAAATGCTGTACAAATGAGGGCTGTGCAGAGTCTGGTTTCTCAACACTGTTACTGTATGATAAGCCATTTAGTTCATACCACTTCTCTGCTGCCTAATAGAGCACATCAGCTGAGGTGGCCGTGGCAATGACCCCCAGCTGTCTCTAGTAATGAAGGGGAGCCTTTGGTCTAACTGGAGACCTGTGAAGGCCTCCATATGGTTGCCACTCTGTAAAGGTACTCCATGGAATAACTCCTGATTTTCCTGGTTAATTGGTTGTCTTTGTGGGCTCTTTTACACAATTTTTAATGTTATGTCAAAGCACGAAAAGATCTTGTAAAACCATTTGACACTGTTCAGCCCTAGGACAGGTAAAGGTGGTTTACACCTGACAGATGCAGCCACCTCTACCACATTAGTACTCTCCACATCTTTCCTTGCACTCTGTCTGAACAGTCCTGATGCTACTGAAAGCTGTGTGTGTATCCAAGGGAGTAGCTCTTATTCATTCAGGTGGTTCAAGAAGCAAAGTTCTGGCTACACCTCTTCACAGCACTGAGAAGACTGTACTTGGCCAGTATCATCCAGATCACCCCCCTCTCCAGTGCTCAGCAGCAGCCTGAGTCATTGTGCTCATAACCTGTTGACTACTCCAGATTCATTCAACAAACTCATACACAGGTGGTGGAGAGTACCAAAAGGATTTGGTAATTATCTGGTAAAGCCTCAAGCTCTCATCAGGTTTCATCTGCTGTGGCAAGAACTGCCACATTCAAAAAAGACCACTGCTCCCCACCAGTATTGATGCTCTTTTTATTCTCCAGTGTTCTCAGATACAGCAACCAGAGTCACCCTAGTTTGGAGGGGAGAGCCCTGCAGTGGGCATTGATGCTGCTTTCTTTAAAAATGCGTTCTACAAAAAGCTCCCCCGGAAAGGAAGTTTTGTCTTTGGCTCAAGATCCCCTGCGCCTGGACAAGTCATCTCAGCAGACAGAGAGGGCCCTGAAATAGAAGTAATGGAAACAGTGACAGTGCCTTCTTCTAGCAGGCAGGACTGATGTTGCTGGAGCAGCAAGCTCTTCCCCTGCACCATGAGAACACGGCGCGTCTCATGGGAAACTGCAGACCTGTAACCCTGACGTGCGAGTGCCCAGCTCACAAATGGGTTGTGAAGGGCTGACACAGCTTCACAGCTTCTCTGCTGACTGCTGCCCTTTCGTACCTCATTATTCATGTTTATTCTGAGGTAGGTTTTGGCTGGGTGGTAAAGTATAGTTTTTCTTGACAATTTTTTTCTTTCTAATAATCAGTGATCAGTGTTGCTGTTCCTCCTGTAGGCCAAATTCAAAGACTAATGTACAAGTGTAAGATGGACTTCTTATGCTTGTCTTATCACCCATCTACAGCCCCAGGAAGATATGCAAAACACACACAGAAAATTATATATCTAGGGCAAAACCAAGCATCATTTCAACTGGTAAACTTGTCTCTAAGTGGCATCTTTCGCATGCTTCTCTTATTTTTTTCTTTTTACTCTTTAATTCTCTAAACCACTGAGGTGATGAATTACACCCAAGCTACAAATGATACTACTCTTACCCTTAACTTCACAGTTAACTCAGGCCAAATTCAGAGATGATACAAAGGAGTCAAAGTGGAAGTAACAATGTAGGTGTCTGGATTGACTGTCTTCCACAGCATGCACTGTCAGGACTCTGGAGGAAAGTGTGACATATCCAAAACTGAACTCCCTCTATGACCTTCTTTTACCAATATACCTTTGTAAGAGTGCTCAACAAACAAAGACAACACTTTCTCACAAAAAGGCTTTGCAATAGATACACTCCTGCCACAGACTACTGAAGAAATTATTCATAATGGAATAATCACTTGATTTGCTGCCTTCAGTCACATAAAGACAAAAATATCCTGACAATAAAGCATTATCACATAGGAAAACATAGTAAGGTAGTTGTCTCCTTATGAGAGCTAGTATGGCTATAGCATTGCTGATTTTGCAATGTTTGCATTGCATTCACCCCAGAGACCTCCTAAGTGAACCTGGATAATACAATGTTAAAGTCTGCACTCACAATCAGACTATGAGGCTCCTAAAACTATAGGACTTTCAAGATTAAGTTAATTTTAATTTCTGTAGTTTTTTATCATGCCGCCCAGAAGAATCTTTGTTACTGAAGGTCAGTCAAATTCTTTTTTTTTTTTTTTTTTTTAATGGGCTGCATAAATTTGTGAGCAGTAATACTGTTTATAGCTGTGGAGGTAAGAGAGGGTTAAACAAGTTTTATGTTCAGAGTATCTAAAAGGGTCAAAGGGTCATTTCCTTCATGTGTAACCATCTGACCAGGTGCAACTGTGGAATTTTCCCTTCCTCAAAAGCCTCAAGGTACAGATTATTTCCCAGAGGTGTATAATTAGATTTAATAACCCAATATTCTCTGGATATGGCAAATATTGAGCACACAGTGGCTGGAGAGAGTGCAAAGATTTGTTTGACAAATACCACCGTCAGCCCTAACCTCACTTTTACATGAATAATCATTTAGAATTAGAGAGGAAACAGAAAGGGAAAAGTCTCTATCTGAATCCCACTGAAGTGTGCAAATTCAATACTGATTTCTATTAGTTATTTCTGCATTACCCTGTTAAAGCAGCTGCTCTTTCCTTTGGCACTTCAGTGATGTAATACCCAAGAGCAAATAATACAAGTGCATCAGCTTTCACTGTCCTGGAACCCTAGTCTTCTACTAGAAGCAGGTGATACTTTTAAAGTGTGCTAGTGAACCCCATTGCTTAGGGATTTGCCTGACAAAACCAAATAAATAAAACCCATATGATACATATTCTTCTTTTTGTTCTTATTTATACAGTATATATGTGAGGTTTTCTGACTTTAAGTTATTTCTCCATTTTGTTCCTATGTAGGGAACAACATACAGACCTCACTGGAGTTTAAAGGGAAAATCCCCCTCCTTTCTTCAAGAGGAGTAGGATTGTACACAAGAAAAACAATTTCTGCATAAGAATTTCAAGACTGTGCAAGTAGAGAGCACCAGCTCAGGTGTTGAAAAACACCACTAGACACTGTAGGTCCTCATGCACATTTCTGCAAGTGTTACACTCCTAGATCCTGAGAGGTACTGAGGTAACGTGTATAGTCAACATTTTCTAAACTATGCTGAAAACAGAGTCAAAGCTCCAATATAAGTTAACTCTTGGTGTATGAAAGTCTTACACCTCTCTTTGCCTGAGCTTCAACCAGCCAAAATATAGTTGTCTAAAACCGAGACATCCAGTAGAAGCACATTTGCCTAAGTTGCCTGTATCTGCATAGTGACAGATGTTAGAGGCTGGCAATGCTATAGAAAATGATTTATTTCACTTGACTAAGGTTGCCTCTTGGCCCTCTCAGTTTATCTCTACATCAGCTGAGAACTGAGATAACCAGACTGAGTAGAAACCTGACTGTTTCCTTCTTGGTTAAATAAAAGGAATCCCTGCTCTATTATCTTTGAAAATGTTGCCCTTATTCCACCTTAGAATGTCATGGATATTTCAGAACTGGTGGCATTATATCAGAAGACATTGACCTTTAGGCTCATGCTGAAATTAGGGTGGACTTAGGTCTATTTTGTGTTTGGTTTTGTTTGTTTTCTATTAGTAGTGGTTTAATTCAACACCTGAGAAATCCTGCATGGAAAGAAGGTGTTCATTAAAATTTCAACACCTTTGCTGTTTCAGTCTAGAGTTGCAAGAGCTCCCACTATGGATGCAATTGGTATTCCACAGTAAAACACTTTTTACTGACAGATAATTGATATGAGGCTTAAAATCCTAGCACCAAAATAAAAAGAGAGTTAATAACTTTTCTAAGGATTTATATGGCCGCCAATTCCATCCTCTAGAGTCTCATCATATTCTTCAGGGGTGGGCTAGTAAATTCTCTTCTTGGCTGCCTAACTGCCCAGGTTCACCCACACGCGTCTTGTGTTCCAAGGAGTCTGATCCCTTAGGTCTATGTAACATAACCAACCTCTCCCTACAAACATGTAATGAGAACATGATAATCATTTTCTTTCTGATGTTAGATCACAAGCAATTGACTGGCCTCTGAACTGATAGGAAAGAGTCATCAGGCACACAGTCTGTACAGGCAGAGGTGATTAATCAATGTGTAAATATGTGTCTGTATACACAGACCAGACTGTTACTGTATCAGTTAAAAGCTGAAAAAATGCAAAGGCATAAGCCAACTGCTTACCAGCATCACCGGCTGAAACTGTCTATGAATGCAGGACTTCACTTGTTATTAGCAATTTCTCTCCCTATTAGTTCAACCCTCAAAACCACCAAAAATATAAGGGCCTTTCTACCCACCAGTTCACCAAGCCATGTCTCTGTTCTGTTCACAAATTAAATGAGCTGGGCTGAGGGAACCCTGAGAACGCCTCAGCCTTCATCCTACCGATTGCCTGCCTTTGCTTGCTCAGGAACAAGCTGGTGAGTGCATACAACATGCTCAAATTCTTACATCTTTCCTTGTGCTATCCAATATGCGCTGTATTGCAGTCCCTTCAACTATTCACAAGAATAAAGCCACTTTCTAGCCTGGAATATCTTGACATGTAGCTCCATTTTGTTCTTCCTTTTACAACCAGACTAAGCCCCAAAATCCCTTGCTCCTTCAGCAGAGACATCACAGATAAGTTTCATAATGTTAGGAATGAGTTCTGAGCATTGATAATTCCTTAGATGTCCTTGACCCACCCTGTATTTATAATGTTTATGGCTTTGTTTCAACCAAAATTGCTAAGGAGAATTCAGTGGAATAAGGTAACAAACCTGCTGTTGAGGGAGAGGGCAGATCATACTAAACAATACCATATATAGCTGTTGTGGCATGCTATTGTGGGCTGCAGGATCTAGGGCCTAGCAGAGGGAAGCTAGACAAGGCCAAAGTCAGTTTCTCACAAGAAAGCAGTTAGATAGCCTGGGAGAGAAGGTGGGAGTCACCTAGCAGGAGCCTTTGCAGCTGCACACAGAGACCTTGGGGCCCCACATAGCCTTAACATCTTATCCTTCCCACACCACACAGCACCAGTCTTATCACATTCACATTTCTTTGTAGTGCACTGCTTTATCCTCGTTTATGGTAGTTGTTTTTACTAGTAACTGTTGCTTCTTAATTGGTCAGTTTAATTTGTATCTGTAACTATCACTTGCTAATTGGTCATTATTCTTTCTGTAAAGGTATAAAAGATGCTTGCTAACAATAGCGCGGTGCTAGCCAATTTCTCTTGTATATACCTTTTCTACCTGTGATTCTTGTATTTTGCTTGGCCTATACTTCATACTTTGTAGATTAAACGTGACCACCACTGTACGTCTTTTGTCTGTGTGTGAGTCAGATCCATCTGAAAATCCCTCTTCTGAATCTTGTCGTGCATGGCATATTGTTGTACTGCGACATATAGCCAGGTTACAACATAGTGGTTTCTATTCAGATATTTTTCAGCATCTGCCCAATCCAAGAGTAACTGAGTGAGATCTTTCTTCCTATGCTAACCTTTACACCCTACAGAGAATCACAGCAGTATGACTGGGCCTACAAACCTCCAGTGGTGGGAGGACCCCCAAGACACCTGTTGCCTCCTGGACTCTGCTGTGGAGGATTTCAGGTTGAGGATGACTGATATATTCTGGTGTGCAAATTCTGTGTATAATACTGAGGAGTTTCTGAGCCACATATGAATCCAGAAGACATGTTCAGCCAGGATGCCTTAACTTTGTCCTCGGCTGCAGCATGGTCATCTCCAGCTCCTGGAGTAGCTTGAGGCTGGGAAAGCACAAAGGTTGTTTAAAGCCACCAGCCCCAAAACAATTCCAAGGGATGGGAGTTATATGCTATACCACATGGAGGTACATCACATGATCTCACTCTGGCAGCACCAACCTTACAGGTCCTTAAATGTATAGTTGTGTCTTTGAATGCTCTCTGTTCAAAGCTGTGGGAACAGGGGACAATATATGGCCACAAACAGCTAAGTGCCCCAGACCAAAGTTTTCCTCTGAAGGATGAACCTGGACTTAAATAAAAACAATTAAGAAGCGGAGGAAGCAGTACATACTAAGTAGTAAAGCCACTCATCTTGTAATCATTTATGAGTGGCTTTGGTAGAGCTGCAATGTTGTGTAGTAGTGTTCTGTTGATGTTGGAGCTGCTTAGCTTCACAAAGTGATCTAGGTGTGAAGACACTGAAGTTAGAAGACACTGAAGTTATTTACAGATATTGAAAGCTTCTATGCAAGTGACCATGAAGGACAGGAAGATTCACTGAGGTGCCAGAAAGATGGTTAAGAAAGGATAGAGAATGGAAATTAACAAGACAACATGGTTTTGAGGACAAATTTGCTGATATTACTCAGAGGAATAATCTCCTCTCTGCTTCAAATAGATAAAACTAGACTGGAAAATACAGTAAAATATTACACAGTAGAAAAAGCAAACGGGGTTCAGCTTCCAAAGGTGGAGTTAGAGATCTTAAGAAGAATTTGTTGTCTATATTCTCCAGGATTCTCTGAAATTCAGGCTCTCCTGGGATTGCTCATTCAAATTTATGCAAAGCTGAATTAAATAACATTTATCAACCACTGTGTATTCCATAATAAGTTCCATTCAGAATGAAATGAAAATATATTTCTGGAATCCTGTAACATCTTGTTAAATGAACAAAACCAACTGGGACTTCCTGCCTGGATGTCTTTGTTTTGGGATTATGCACAGAGTCTTTCTTAACAGAGATTCCCCTGATTATTAGTATCATTGTTGTTTCCTGTAATAAAAAAATTTCCTCAAAAGTTAGTTTGAATGAATGCTGAATTTGTGCTTCTCCAACAAGGGAGCCCTTCCCCAAGATCACTGGAGGCTGTTTACCGTTGTTTTATGTTAGCCTGTCACTGACAGATTGACTGAGTGCTCAACGGTGTCTGCTTGCCAAAGATCAATGGTTTCCTCCAGAAAGAAGTAGCCTGGGGGAGGAAGAGGAATGCCTGGACCAAACAGCTTCCTGGTCTCCCATGCAGTTTATGGGTCTAATACTCTTCTTGATTATCTCAGGGCAACACCAGGGTTCATCCCTATCCAGACAGAGTAGAGATATGCAAGATAGCGATGCTATCAGTGCTGAGGTCATTGGTAGCTTAAAAATCAAATAGGTTTATCTTTTTTAGGCTTCCTCAACATTTTATTATCAGAAGAACATAGGTAAAATAAGACAAGAAAGACAACAGTCTGGCAGACATCCTTATGCAGCAAATGATGGGTGAACTTTACAGAATTTGGCCATATTTTGGTCTAGATCAATAGCTGAAATAAATTCAAGTTCAGTTTTGTGCCACCTTAAATGCTGCTAAAACAGTCAAGAGTTTAGAGAGTATGAAATACAAAGAGAGGCTGAAGGAACTGGGTTTTTCCTAGCCTGGGAAAGAGAAGACTAGAGAGGAGAAGAACTGATTGCATCTTATGCTTCTTGAAGGGTTTCGTGGTGAAGATGGTATTTCTTTTCAGGTGTACACAGTGAAAGGACAAGACACTGCAGCAAGGACAATGCCAACCAGATGTATGGAAAACATCATCACTGGGAGGGCAGTTAAGTATTGGAAAAAGCTGACCTGGAATTCCCATCTCTGGTGATTCTCAGAACTTTTCTGGATGAGACTCTGAGCAACCTGATCCTAATGTTGACACTAGGTCTTCTTTGAGTAGATAGACTAGATAAGGCCCAGAGGTGCTTTTTGATCTAATTTTTTCTTTCAGTCTATGATTACATTTATACTGCTTGAACCTACTGACTCAGTAAGAAAATGCCCTCGAAAGCCATTGTATTTTGCTAGCATGGCTTCTGGTTCTAACTGAAGGAATAAAGGACTAAGTTTGATCTGTAGCCTAGAAACTGGCAGACTTCATTTATGTATTGATTTGTCCATTGTTGTGTTCAACATGTGATATGAGGTCAAGTATGTTCATTGTAACTTTTTATTGTTCACTGAGTTCAGAACTTGAAACATCAGCAAATCATTATCCAAGCTCTCTGGCAAAAAACCTGTGGGGGCTCAGAAAACATTCAGAACCACATCAGATTTTAGATCATGGTTCAGACTGGATCTTACTTAAAACTGGACTAATGTCCTTTTTTTGGCATCTCCTCCCATACTGGTTTTAACCCAGTGCTCTTCCATTGAATGCAATGGGTTTGTTACTGATAAACATGAGGATAAGCAGGAAGAGCATTTACAGACCTCTGTAGGAACAAAGATTTCTGGTTGCTTCTCTGTGCTGCTCTATCCCATCAATCCATTCCTGAGCTAACAGCCTTATCACTCCCACTGTGGACAGCTGTATTACTCTTCCTCCCAAAAGAGAGGGCAGGACATGCAATGGAAAAAAAATGTAGGGGAGTAGTTCACTTTGGGACCCATTCCTAGCTCAAAGCCTGTCCTACATATCTACCTGTGGTTAATTACAAAGTCACAGAAACTAGAAAACAGAAAAGAAGTCTAAGCAAAGTTTATCTTCCATGACAATAGGGTAGACAGTTCCTATCACTCTTCCTCCCTCCTCCTGACCCCTTCTTTTGTGCCCATTGACTTCTCCACTCCTTTATTCAGAGAAATCCTTTACACTCTCACTGTTGAGCCTACTATATGCACCAGGAAGGGAAACTAACTCAGACATAAGACTAGATACCCTCCAGGATAGAAAGGAGCCATTGCCTTGAACACAGCAGTAAACTGGATCCATTGCTTTCCACTAAAACTGAACCTCTAATCATATTTCTGTAAATCAGGTGCCAGTTCCAATGTCTGGTTAAACAACTTTTTCTCATTATTTTTTTTTTAATCTGCATGAACTGCCCTATTTTAGCTGGAAATAGGATCTGCTTTCCTTTTCTTAATTGTACCAGGCACCAAAAAGTTTAGAGTGACCTGCCTGAGGGATGACTGCCCCTTCCTACCACCTAAGTGATTCCTGCTCTGCACAGAGCACTGCTTTTGTGCTACTAGAGACTCCAAGACGAAAAAGGATACCATCAAACAGCAGGAGGTCATATAATTTCCTGGCTAAAAATGCTGTAATGAGTTTGAGTCATTATCTCCAAAACCCACGTTTGCACATGACCTCTGGGGTGTTGCATCTTTGAGTGGCACTGTCAGATGAGCAGCCAGGCAGTTAGACTGCACAACTCAGAAGCACTTGGACTACCTTCAGTGGAGCAATGCTGGTTGACACCAGATGAGTATGTGGCCTCACAATATTTGACATCTGCCCCTCTATGAAGGAAAAGGATTTTTTGGCAGATATCCTACCTTCAATATTAAAAAAATGAAAATAGCCTTTATTGCTTTTTAATTGGTATGAGGGAGGGAGTATGTTTTCTTTGGATCTTACTTCAAAGCAGACGATCAGTGTTGCTGAAAATAAAGAGCCTTGTTTAGGCCTCTTCTGATCTTACCCACGAAGCAAAATAAACTCAGATGGAAGCATCCCCCTCCACTTGCACTCTCAATGCAGGTCATTTCCCTTGCAGGTTTATTTGAAAAGTAAGAAATTCTAGGCTTCAGTTTGCAGTGAACAGTTGCCCATTCTTAGGAGATGCAGATATTAGCTCTCCTCTCCAACTTGTGCTTTTGTTCCTATGCAGTCAAAACAGAAAGACAATAGTCAAGAACCTTAGTCCTTGAGCTTTATTTCTGCACCTTAATATATTATAAGAAATCACCTTAAAGGCTACTAGCTAATGCAGGGCATCATATATGAAAGCTCCCATATGAATTCTACCTCTCATTTAACAAAGTATTTCTCCCATACAAAAGAATAATTATTTTATCAGGAGCTAAGACTGTTTTCTTTCCCTGGCCTTCTTATCTGTTACCTCTATTTAAGGCAAGTAGATTGAAGAGGGGATATAATATTGTGTTGTAACACTGATAGGAACTTTCAAATTTGTTCTTCCTTAGTTGTTTTCTTTAACTAGAAACACAGTATTCAAGCTGAAAGGACCATTTCCTGCTCCTTTTCCTCACCCTGAATAGAGAAAACTGGATCTTCATGAGTATATTGTGCTTCCTACAAACTAAACTCAGGATCAAGTGACTGACAGAGTCCCAAAGGTACTACAAATCTAGATGCTGAACAAGAATAACAGGAGCACATCTGATGTCCAGAATCTTTGCTATACTTCTGAAGAACCACTTAACTGCTTGCTGGGCACAATTCATACCTTATAGCATACTCTTTCTTGTCAATGACAGGGCAATGTGCTTTAAGAACCACTTGGATTCATCAAATAAGGATGTGGATGACTTAAGGATAAATTTCAGTCTAACAGTCTACCACAAGATCAGACTACTGGGCCCCAGATACAGCCAGAAATGACCAGAAAGTATATTTACACTAGCAGTTTCATAGTGGAAAAATATGTTGAAGACACTTCTGTCACCTCCAGTTGCAATGCAGCTGAGCTATCAGTATAGGTTTCTGTGTCAGTATGTACTTCACTTTACCAGACACCAAGGACCAAGCACATCAGAGAGTGCTAATTAACTTCTCTGTCCAGTACAGGACATGTTATTTAACATGTACAGGGTCTGGGAGTACATTAGAGCCATTTGCTCAATGTCTTATGCATTTAAAAAAAAAAAAGGTAAAATTTCAAAACCTGAAAATATTTGGCTGGAAATCATAACAGCTCTGTCACAGGGGCCCTGCAGGATCTCCTAGGAGCTATATTTCATATGCTTCACACTCCCACTGTCCCCCAGACACAATCTTAGGTTGAACTAGATCTCCTGTGATGCATGATCTTCCTTTCTCAGGCCTTGAGGGTGAAGCAAGAAGCAACAGATGACATTTATCTTGAGTTCAGTAAGGCTTATGACACTGTGCCATGTGATATTTTCATAAACAAGTGAGGGAAGCACAGTCTAATTGAAGGTTCTCAAGACTTACTGCCAAAATTATCCAAAAACAAAACCAAAAAATTAGAGAACAGTTATTAATTGCTTAGACTCACCCTAGAAAAATATGTTGAGGGATTACTCAGGGGTCTGTTCTGACTCTGGCACTGCTCAATATTTCTGTTAATGATTTGCCAATAGAATAGAGATTACCCTTCGAAAGCCTAAAAATATGATACCGAAGTAGTGGATGGAGCAGAGGGAATAAAGGCTGGATATTTTATTTAAGTTAAAAAAAAACCAAACCAAAACCAGCAACAAACACCCCCACACACACAAACAACAAAACCACAAAAAAGAAAAAAATACAGCCAAAACTTGACCAACTGAAATCATGATTAAAAAGAAAATTTGGGGATTGCCTGGTTGCAAGTCTATTGACAAAGGCAAAATACTCTGCTTAGGCAGAAATGATGAACTGGATTAAAAAAAAAAAAAAATAAAAAAATCAAGATATGGTGAATGACCAAGAAAGCAGATCTGCAGAAAGTGTTCTGGGGATTGCAGTGGGTAAATCTGAAGGTCAGTCAACATTCCCACCCTGCTGTGGCAGAGGTCTGCTTGAACCAGAACTCCTCTGTGAAAGACTTTGCAAGAAAATATTCCTGTCTGCTCAGTAATGACAGGGTCTTAACTGGAATATGGACTGCAGTTTGAGGCACTGAACTAAAGATACAGATAATTTGGGGGATTTCTCTTAAAAACAGTGATAATTATCAGAGAACTAAAAAAACCTCAACAACAACATACCAAACCAAACGAACAAAATGCCCAACAACAAACAACACCCCCCCCCCAAAACAAAATAAAGAAACAACCCAACACTTATATGAGGAAAAGCATTTTAAACTACTATTTAACTACTTTATAATCATTGGAAGAAAAGCCTGAAGGCCACAAATCTTCAAAATAAAAGACAACAAGAAAACAAAGATTTCCAATAGCTGTAATTAAAAAAATACTGGAATATATGGCTTAGGGAAGTTTGAAGCTCTCATTTTTTTCAGATTTTTAGAAACAGATTGATAAATACATGTGAGGAAGAGGATATGTGCAATTAATCTTGCCTTAGGGCAGTGGGATGGTCTACCTGACCCATTAGATGAACATTTCTTCTGCTATATCTACAAACATGTTTCTATGTATGCTTAGCAGAGCACCTAGACTACAGAATTGCACAGGGACATGAAACAAATAACTTCCATGAGACTTTGACAGCATGTCAAAGTGGAGTTCTGTCTTCTGAGGTAGGTTGTTTGGGCTAAAATATTTCAGTTTTCAGGTATTCTAGATGTTAACAAATGTAATTGGAGATTTCTGCAGGAATCAGACTATTCTACCTCCACACTGCCTCTCCCCCTCCCCCCCCCCAAAAAAATTGTGTTCTAATTAAAATACTGAAATCCCAAATTCTACATGGATAAATATTTTTAAGGTAAACTTAAAAATCTCCTTATATTCAGCACAGGATACTGGAAATGTGGCGTGGATTGCCAGCTCTGTAACCTTCACATTTTAGCTAGAAAGTGGAGTAAGGGAAAGATGATTTTTTTTCATGCTGGAGTGCACACGTTTGTGAAAGGTGATTACTCATCTAACCAGACCTCATTCATCTCAGACTTTGGGAGCAACCTAAGAAGGAACTGGGTGAATATATTTACCAATTTGGCTATTGAGTACTTGCTGCCCATTAAAAACAGCACATCTGAAGAATGTAAAGACCTCTGAGATTCCATTCCTTTATCTTTTGGGTTTTCACTGACACTGACTGCAAAATCAGTAAATATATTCAAGGTGTCTAACACAGCTAAACCTCTTGTGATGCCAGGAATAAGTACAGTTGAGGACTTAAGCCTGAGGTGTTCTGCCCACAAGAAAAAGAAAACTAAGGAAGCTGCATGGTAGGTGGCCCACTTATATCTTCATCCAGCCTTCCAAGGGGCAAATAAACCTAAGCCTACCCTTTCATTTAACTTTCTGCAAAGACCCCTATTTCCTTCTGTGCCATCTTCCCAAGACACACATACACATTGTCTATAAGATTAACTCTCTTTTGCACCAAGACTGACCCCATCATGCTTATTGTCAGAGGTCCTAAGGTGATAATGAACCTGAGTTATATCTGGGGTGGGCTGAAACTACAGGAATTTGCTGCTTAAGCCACTGCACAAGGTGTTACTCTAATTACTTATGGAGCCCACAGGGATGAATAACAGCTCCCAGCCTGGTGCAAAATGGCAGCCCCTTGATTCAGAAATCAAATTAGTGATTGGGTGTAGAGCAGAAGGGAAATGGGCTAATCAGAGGAGGGAGGACAACATGCTGGTGGGAAAGGAGCCCTTGCTTTTCCTGTCTGATCTTAGCACCTCTGCCCTGACTGTGCAGCGTTACTGGCCCCAGAAAGTTTCTCTTTACCTTCTTCAGTTTTAAAGAGGCTTTTGTTTTTAGAAAAATCAGTGCCACATGCAACTGTCTTGAGCACAGCCAAATCTCCTCCCCCCCACAAACACAAACAAGCTTGTGAGTTTTATAAGCAGTGCAAATCCAGGGTTACTCCTTCACTAATAGGGTTTTTCTGGTGTTACACCAAGATCCGAGCCTGGGCCACTGGTTACAGGGAACACAATGGAATTTGAAGCCTAATTAACAAAAGAAATCCCTCCACCTGCCTTTAACCAGCACATGTGTTTCCAATTGGGCTCACAGCCATAAATGGCTAAAATTGTGCTAAACAACTCCATTGGAGAGCATGTGGCAGAAAAATAGCCTCCTGAGTCATGAGGCAGATCCAGATGCTCAAGGGACCACAAGAATCAAAACAAGACCATGTTCAGGGATGTGGGTGAGGGGGAACCAGAAGGATAATTTTACTAAGAGAAGACTTCAATACTCAGCATTCCATTTAGCTGTAAATGGCAGGCATTACCAGGCTTCTGGTAAGTTGTTGGTGTCTGTGTTAGTGACCACCTCAACATGAAGGAGTCAGGAGAACAGACTTCACCCCCTCAAACCCATTATTTCTTTACCATCTGCAATTAGGACTCTCATATAATCTATTACATGAAACCTATGAACTCCAAAGCACTGCAGCTATCTTCTTGTCTCTGTGCATAGCTAGGCATTTCAGAGGAAAACATACGGCAAATGTCCTGTAAAGTAACAACAGAGCCAAGTCAGTAACATTTTGCTCCTCAAAAGAAAAGGTGCCTCTCCCTTTTGAGAAAGATAAAATTCCACCAGCTATCTGCTTTCATCTGTGGTTGTGGTATGCTCAATAGCACTGTATGTTGACTGCCCCAAGTCTAGCTCTTTAGACAGACCTGGTGACTGGTTGTAACAGGCCTGCCGATACCTACTGTCACCCTGTATCAAAGGATTCACAGCAATCACTGCTGGGCTGGTGCTGCTCCACTTCAGTAGCTGAAATGCAAATATAAGTAGCTAATTACAGCTACTGAAAAACAGATTCTGTTAATTACAGTTACTGAAAAACAGATTCTGTTTTTCATTCTAAAACAGAATCTTGTAATCTGATAGCAACTAACAAGCTACTGCTTGCATTTTTTATTACTTAGGAATGGTAGCATCCTCCAAGACCCCCACAAAAAATGCAAAGAGAATTCAAGTAAAAGTTTTGGATCCTACTGTGTTAGTGACCATCCACCCAGATCATTTGCACCCAACCACAGCTGTGAAGTGCCTCCAAGGACCTGCTGTCTCCTGGAGACAGGAAAAAATCAGTGATGTCTAAGAGAAATAGTGATACCCAGTGCCACTACCCCAGCTCAAAGCACACTGATGAAGTCAGGCTTCTTCCAATGAAATGCCTTAGGTGTAGCCTTCTGGAGTTTTCTAAGTCACTGATGAACCAGAAACTTATCAGCTATCCCTGGCTCTCTGCTTTCTACCAGTAATACAGATGATTGTGAGCCACAACCTCAGCCACAGTGTTCAGGGTCTTTCCAAACACTGGAGCAGCCACTTCCATTTCAGACACAGCAGTGCCAGCTCTAAAGCTCACTCACAGCCAGCACAGAAAAGGAGAAGGACAGTGGTGCTACACTGCACAGATGCAGGGTGCACATTCAAAAGCCCCTATATGGCACGTGTTCAGTCCAAGCAGAGACTGGGTAGCTCTGGTATAGGATACATGTATTATGTGCATATATGCATGACACAAGACTGATGGAGGTCTTTATGTTACTATCAGCCAATTACATTGGTACAAGAGCTCTGTGCTGCCAAACATTATCTTACAGGGGGAAAAGAGACAGCCTAGTGGGTTGTTTCTGCACACTCTTTGCCTGGGACAGCTCTTTCATGTAGTGTCCTTCAGATGGCTGCTGAGGACCTCTCTAGTTGTGGAGAGGCTCAGGTTTGCAAGGCTCAGCATTACTATGTTTCAAGAAGAAATGGAATAGGCACCTGAGATTAAAAAGGAGAGAAGTGGAGTCAACAGTCTTTGCTGCATAGGCTTCCTTAGCTGAACACCACTGGTGTGACCAAAGCCAGCTCTGCTAAGGACCTTCTCTTCCCAACAGCACAGCCTGGAAGGTTAAAGCCAGGTCTGTGCTGAAGTTGCATATTAGAGAGAACAGAGGTGCACCGTGGAGCTTTGAACAGTCCTACCCAATAATTCCATGTTCACTTGTATTATTATCACTGAAATCTTCTAGCATTAATTTCTATTAAAAATTAAAATATGCTTTGCTAGCTTTAGGGCTGCTGTAAGTCTGTTGGATTTAAACCTTGTGATGTTTTCATACTAAATCTATAGCCAAAAATTATTTTTAAAGGAGCTGCACAGCTTCTGATACCCGGTCACAAATCTCTAGAAAGACGGAATTAGATTACTGCAGAGATACACACTTTACTCTGTCTCAAATCTTGTGAATGCATGGTCGAGAAGGCAGCCAACTGACTGAACAAATCTAATCCAAAGCCAAGAACAGGAGAGCTGGGGGGTGGAGAAGGGACGAGGTCTGCCTGGCCAAGTGCTTGAAAGCAACACTAGCTATGTGATCTGCCAATTGTGCCTGGGGCAAGTTTGGGATGCAGCCCAGCTTCTCAATAACCTTGTGCCGTGCCAAGGAATCTCATGCATGCTGTGTTGCTAATCAGCCAGAGAGGGTCCTGCCAGCTGTTCAGCCCCTGCCCTCACCTTAAACTGATGACAGGAATACAAAGACTGCACCTACCAAACCTACTTCTAAAAGTGATTAGCAACCCCAGCTTTCTCCCTACGAAGGTTTTCTGTGCCAGCAGGCCAGTCCAAGGAGAGGGGCTGCTGAGCCTTGTTTCCTGTCATAAAAGGGAAGTGTGCTGCATGGCAGTGAGAAAGCAGAAATGTTAGTGATACATCCATCCTTAAAATGCTGAAGGTGTTGCCTGGAGTTGGCCAGTGTGCTGGTTATTAGCACCTATTTGAAAATCTAGGAGGAATTTTGCTCTTCCACAGAGGCGAAAAGGAGGCATCAGAGAGGGAAATCAGGGCTGCTTTCACAAAGTTTTCCTGGAAGAAGTAAGATTTCTCCCTTGGAAACATCAGTAGTTGTTCTTATAAAGATCAAAGTAAGTCACAAGGCCATCTATGTCCTCAAATCCCTCCTTCCTCCTAGCTGCTGTTGTACACACAGGGTCTGAGAGTTCATTACAACCATTTACTGAATGTCTTACACATTGTTTTAAGAAATGGTAAATCATTCATTCAACCATACAGCCAATAGCATCTTCTCTTTGACATGGAGCACAGGTGGCAAGACTGCCTGGGAGTGTAAGCAGACAGGATGACAGCAATCCAGGGCAAAGAGCTGACAGGACTAGCTAGGAATGTGAATTTGTGCATGCAGGCTTGCAGTGGTTCTAGGTACACATACTCTCTTGGAGACCTTGAGACTCAGTCATAGATGCAGATGAGACTATAACTCCCTGCAGGCAGAAGGAAGCTGTCTTGAAAATGAAGGTTTTCTGGGAAGAAGAGAGCAATGAGAGATCTTTGAGAAGGCTGAGACCGAGACTAGAAGTCTAGGATTTAGAAAAAGGAGTTTGGATGAAAGTGAACTTGGAATAGGATGCTTGAGAAAATAGTAAGGTGCAGAAAGAGAAAGGAAAGAACAGCTGTGAAGAGAAGAACAGAATAAGAAGGACAGAGAGAAAGGATTTGGGGAATGTGGAAAGAGGAATCAAGTATGGGCAGACACATTGACTTCAATCAGGGAAGCAGTACTTGTGGAGATTGGATGTGGAGGAGCACGCAGAGAGTAAAACTACCCTGCTGGTAATGGGACAACAGTGTCTTGATTCCCAAATGCAGAAGACTCTCTACACACAAAAAAACCCCCAAACCAGACCACCAAAAATACCCCAAAACAAACAAAAAAAACCAAATAAAAAAACTACACACATAGTTGGGTCAAGCTATCCACCTGCAGAAACACACCTGTGGATGAGCCATTATCTAGCAAAGCATCCTCCTTTAGTTATTTCTAATGTCATAGTCAATATCTGTTCTTAAGTGAGTTGAACTATTGCAAAAAGTCTAAGGTTTCCCACCCAAGCATATAGCACCAGTTCTGTGGGCACAGAATAGACATTTTCAGAGTTTGTCTGACTGTTCAGTTACTAATTTCTGAGCTAGAGTTAGCTTAAAAAAAAACCCCAAACAAACAAACAAAAAAACCACCAACAACCAAAAAGGCCAAAACCAAACACAAAAACCCAAACAGAATCCAACAAAAAAAACCCCAAACCCTAGAAAGAGTCCAGTGAGTTTGTTTTGCTCTAGCAAGTGACAGACTATCTGGATAATTGTCCTTGTTTCAACTGATGTCAAGGGAAATGAAAAAAAAAATAAAAATCACATATGCATTTCAAACACCCATGTTTCACATACAAATTATGTGGATGCACAAGTCCATGTCTGGCTCAAAGGAAAAACAAATGTCACTTGGAAATGGAGACAGGGATGGCTTTGAAAGCTTTAGACTGGGATTTTCAAAGTTACAGTGGGGATTCAGATGCAGCATCCCATTAATTTTAATGACTACCTAAATTCCCCAGTAGGCTTTGAATAACCTCAAAGTTAAATTCTTGTTATTTTTTGATATTTCCTTTACTTGACCCAGGTTTGTGCTTTCACAGTGAAAACAAAGAGGTGAAAAAAGTGTTCTCTGCAGAGCTCTTTCTGAGCAGAAAGCATAGACTTCACTGCCTAAGTTTGTGGTGGTCATTGTCACTGCTGCCTTCTCTCCCAAACACTCATCTCAAGCCCCCTGAATGCTATTTGTTTTGCCATGTTGCTGACAGAGGTTGTACAGATTGTTTGGGAGAGGACAGTAAATCATAACTATATGACAAGCTGCTTCTGACAGCAGGTCCCTCTTGTCCCATTTCTAGAACCTTTTGGACTTTATTTTATGTGGGTTTGCAGTCTGAAATATTCTATAAATCTCTCTTTGTACCTTTCAGAGCCTCCTCTTGTATCTCACTCACACAGTTCTGCAATTACCTATTGGACTGGGAAGGTCCAGAGTTAGCAACTCAGTTTTAGCCTGGCTACAGTTACTGTATCATTTCACTAAGCAGCTCCTCATTCATTTTCCATATTAAATTGTTATGAAGAAAAAAAAATGAGCACCTATAGAAGATGCACAGAGTGCAGACATATAAAAACTCAAGCTCAACACCTTTCCATCTGCAAAAACATCCCTATACTTCTGGCTGTTTAAAAAGTGTTCCCCCTCAAAGAAATATAAACACATAAAAACATGAGAGCTCCATGATGCAAAGTGGTTCACCTAACAGAGGGCAGGGACTGAGGCTTTGAGCATTTTCACTAATTCTCTCTCAGTTTTGTCCTTTGTGATACAGAAATCCTAACAGGGTTCATTTTCTTTGGTAAAAAACATCTTTTTTGATGGATATTTTTCCTCCAATCAAGGACAGAAAATATATTTTGTTTGAAAAGTGAAAATGTGGGGTTGCAAACTGAAAGGTGGGTTGCATTAAGCAGTTCCTTAGGTAAAGCTAGAAATGAAGAAAGTACTTCTCTGGTCTGTGGCTGACACCCACAGGTGTTATGCACTTTAGGGTTTAATGATAACTCACGTATCACCACAAGCTTCTGGCTCTACCTTTGGCATCAGTATAAGCTCATTCCATAAGCTTATGTGCATTTAAATAAAATGTACATTAAAGTCTAATGCAGCTGAAATGGCTTAATTACTTACTTCCAAACATGGAAGCCTACTGGACAGCAGGAAGCTCAGCAATGTGCCAGCAGAAACAGGGATGAATAGCAAGGAAACAAGATGAGGAGAAAGAAAACAGTGGCAGGTGTGCCAGTAGGAGACCCATGAGAGGCATCAGAACTAGGATTAAACAGACAAAACTAGGAACAAAGGTCATATGCAGGGTCCACTAGTAATTAGGCCACAGAAAGGAGAGGCAGCAAAGAGATTAAAAAACATACAGAAGATGTTTCATAGCTGGCAATCACTGGCTAAGAAGGGGTATTGCTCTGTGTATGATTGTTTTGCTCCATTTCATGTCACTCTGGAAAGGTTCACAAGGAAAGCTTCTGAGACCTCCACACATCAGTGGTGCTGCAACAATCCTTCTCAGACTGGAGTGGTGTATTCTCTTCCCTGATGCTCTGAGGGCAGGCTCAATTACTTAGTTTGCTCTTCACACTTTGCTGAGTCTGACCTATAATGCATCACCTGCTGCTCTCCTCTGGGTTAGCAGTAACCTTGTTGTCCAGGCACCATCCCAATTAGTGCTCTTCTCCCACCTTCCATTCCACAGTGAGCATCTCCTAATTGGATTCATATATTCAGTAAGTGAATACATGGTGCTATCAGAGAAGGCTGATGATAAACATACCCACACTCCCACCATCATGTACCCTGAAATTGTCTATCAGATGGCAACTCTGGACACTGGTATACCCACAGATACCAGGCCTACCCTGGGCAGAGAAGCCAGCTCCACTTCTGGGAGCAACACAAGCCTGGTATGTGCTGCACTCCAGCCAATGAACCTTGATGCTCAGCAGAGTTAACAACCTAAGATACGGGATACGTTGGCACACTTCTAGCACAGGCTCATCATATCTAAGAGGAGGTCCCACACTGAGTTGTGCAGCCCCTCTAAACCAGTCTCTCCTGACTGTCTCACAGCCAAAACAATATGGCTTAACATTCAGCTGAAACTTTTGGAAAGGTCTGGGACACTTAAAACAAATACACAAACACAAAAATGTTAGATTAGTTAAGATTGCTGTATTTATTAGCTACAAAAATGAGGAAACAAAGCTAAGGATGAATCACTGTAGTAATGATGCCACCTAAATAGCCAATTCATACTTAATACCCTAAAAATAAAATTGAAAGCTACCATCAGTTCCACTCAAGGACAACTTGAGAAATATTTTTACCAATACTTGCATATGTATTTCAGAACTATAATTGTAGGCTAATTTCACACCCTATTTACTCCTTAACAATCTTTGAAACAGATGAAACTTACAGTTTGCCTACAGTTTATTCATATCCTTGGAGGACATATGTAATGTTAATCACTTGAAAAAGTCTTACTCAGTTCCATATTATTGAACCATACCTTAGTAACATGTGTTTTACATTTTTTCTTCTGTACTAATGACATAAGATTTTTATGCTATGTATTTACTTAAGAATAAAAGCCCCATGAGCTTAACAATCCAGGGTAACCATACATAAATGACTCTGAAGAGTGGCAAAAGAGTTCCAGGTCTAAAGAACCAAAACTGAGTAGTTGCAAAGTGCTTTCAATTGAAAAAGCAATTTGGAGAATTGGAGAAAATTCCAATTGGAAATTGGAGAAAAAGGAAGATGATTTTGTTCCTGGATAAATACAGATAGACACCAGTTCACAGTGGCTTCTGTGTCCTTCCTTACAAAGGGGTTATTTTTTAAATAATTCTAAAATAAAATAATCACAGAATCACAGAATATTAGGAGTTGGAAGGGACCTCGAAAGATCATCTAGTCCAACCCCCCTGCCACAGCAGGATTCCCTAGACCAGGTCACACAGAAGCACGTCCAGACTGGTTTTGAATATCTCCATAGAATACCCTAATTTAAATTTTTAATGCTCCAAGAAATGGAATTTCTCATTTCAATTAAGACTACTATGCACCTAGATTTCCCAGGAAATTAACTGTTTTCTTTTCAGCCAGACTCTCTACCGGGGTGAACATTGCCCAGGCTGTGCAGACATCTGATATACTGGCAGCAAAAATACTTCAACAGAAGAGAAGTAACTCCTACAGAGACTTAGCCATACAGTCAGAAGTTCTCTACAAGCATGTGGATTAACTCGGTAGCAACTTCACTGCACACATGTGCAATTCTTTAGGTCAAGAGAAGAACTTAAACCTCTTAATTCTGTTTAAATTAATAAATTACATACACTATATAGATAAAATATATACATTATATATATTCATAGTTGTGATATGCTTCAACAAAAATCACCTCAGATAGCATACACTAAAAAACAACCAAAAAAACCAAAACCCAAAACCCCCACAGTTCTATAGCCCAGCAATTTTTTAGATACAGTATTTCTAAACCAAAGATTTTCCTCTCACTATGCAATAAATAATCCAGAGCTGTCACCTTTGCATCTTGGGTCTGCTTATCTCAGAAGTTTTAAATACATGAAAAGTCCATTTGCAAAGTGAATTTAAAGCAGTGAAACCACTTTAGCTAAGGGTTGTGAGGTTGTAGATAAACTAGAACTGGCTTCTACAGACTGATTTTTCTGAGACTTGCTAAATTGTAAGAAGGTTGCATTTAGTCCAGCAGTGGCACTGGAGAATCTTGAGCTCTCAGAGAAGTAAACTTCCAAATAGCCAGTTGTGAGCATAGTTGAGCCATGGCTAAGGATATACCAATCACTTGTGGCAGATGATATCAAAATTTTGGCTGTAAAATCAGCTCAAGGAACAGTGCATGCTCTTGGCAGCAGGCTTGAAGGAGGAGAACGACACCACCATCATGAAACTAACCACCTTTATGTTCTTAACCCATAGCTTGCTGTACAGTTTCCAAAATGTGTGGATCTGCACTCCACGCTGACACACTTCTGGAGAGACCCATCTCCCCTGCTGAGATGAATATCATCTCTTAAAGCCATGCTGGGTCTCAAGTCTGAAAACACTCTGGTGGCTGGTGGGATAGGGAATTTTAAGCACTGCTCTACTGTAACAATCCCTCTTCACACTATGTATTCTAGATGTTAAGCTTAAAACAGCTGAGAAAGCTCCCTGTTCACAGGACAGTGGTGTAAAGCTTTTGCTGCTATTTACTGTTTCTTGAATGTAACAATGTTGGCTGAAAATCCCTGCAACTTTCTTTGCCAGAGGGGTAATTTAGAGAAAGAAACATGCCCAAACAACTGATACGGTCTCCAGGGGTGACCAAGGACTATGTCACCTGGGTAAAAGGGAAGCATTGTTGGTATGAATTTCTGTGACCATAAGCACCTTCTTCTGCTTGTAAAAATCTCTGTTTTCCAAAACATAGACCTGCAGATATTCAAATCTTATGCAAGGTGTGATGCAAGTCTACAAGGAGCATGATCAGGGCAGCAACATGGTCACTTTTCAACCTCACAGTTCCTCCAACTCTGGCAGGCAAAATGGAAAATAAGTTATTTCCATGGCCATGATCCCAAGTACTGACAATAGTTTGTAGTCATGCAAGGGTCATTTGTCCTGGTGCCTGATTTCCAATGCCAGCCTCTCCCTGCAGACCTACCCTGCAATTGGTACTTTTTTCTACACCGTTTCTACAGCTGCAAAACAGGGTAATTCAAGCCCTGCATTTCTCAGGCTTCAGGACCTACCAACCCAGGGATACTTCAGCATTTAATCAGCTGCCTTCTTCTTTGACAGGCATGTCTCCAGACAGGACAGTTTTGACTACAGCAAATATATTCTACATGTGTTTTTGATTAGGATTCATTCCGTTGTCCCAGTATATCGCCTGCATTGCTTTATGCTGTGTTGCACAGGGTCAGCTTCTAGATCTACAAGTAATACGGCATAATTATCAGTGACAGGGTGCAAAACCCCAGGGCAACACAAAAAGGGAGGCCCATGCTGCTCAGATCAGATGTCCATAGACAGCTGTTCACTTGTCACCTAGGTGACATGCAAATAACATGTCAAAACTCTGCAACAGGCAAAAAACTTGACTTTATCTTGCTAAATTGTTCGTTCGCCCTTTGATAGCCAGCACAACCAGAAAGCCAGGGAGATCACAGGCATTTCCAAGAGATGTGTCTGTGTTGCCATCCCCCTGATGCTCAGAGCCAGCTGGCATGTGAGACCTGAAGTTGCTCTGGAATATGGCAGTTATTGAAAAAAAAATTGTCATTACCTACAGGCCACAATGGGAGAGCTGCTATGAGTCAGTGCCAGTGCTGATGGTTACACTGAGAGAGGCTAAAGGTTTATTCACTTCCTGCAGATACACTGAGAGTTAAAGCTCATATGCTCCTTGTGGGAAAAAGAAGTGGTCACAGAGTCCTCATCCTCTAGATGAGGTTGAGGCCCCATCCAGCTGAAACCATGGGCAGTTCATCATCCAAAAGCCTTCAGAGATGTTGGGGTGCAACCTTTTCTGACACACATTGAGTATCCTTCATCCCTGATGTCTGCCTTGGCAGTAGTGTCTGAACTTGCTTCAGTAGGTTGGCTTTATCCCCCCTCATTTTGCAGTGTGTTATCACATGTCTTCTGAGAGAGGCTGACCCACACACAAGGGTCAAACATTACCAAAGCTTTTTTGGGCAGAGTTCATCCTGAGAAATGGGTGTTGTGGAAATGCTTCATAACTGCAGGCATGTTCATGTTAGCCTTAAGGCTAACAGGGTAGCCTTGGTACCACTGTAAGCTGTGCCAGCTATAGGTTGCCTGAAAGAAACTGCATATTACATGACCTGTAACATACATGCACTTGCCTTCTCAATTTCTAACCCACAGATGGGAAATCTGAGGCACCAGACAATTCTGGGACTTGTTGTAGGTCTTCCAGAGAGCAGAGGAATATACCCACCTTTGCAGACTCTTGCCCTGTGCATCTCTGTACATAACCAGTGCTACCTCCACTAACTGCTTGTGCCAAAGAAAGAAACCACAAGTGACCTGTAGAAATGGAAGTGCTTATGATGAAGTGAACCCACCCCAGAGCAGGAAGGGGCCAAGGCCAGCCTGCAGAATGAGTTCAAAAGAGTTATCGGGGGGGAGGAATAACACAAGGAACTGAAGCAGGTGATCTGACTCCAACTGGGCTACAGGGCTAGTCAATCCCACTCTCCAGCAAATGGTATCTCTGCAAAAGGGAAGATTTTCCCTTTCTTCTGTGTTGTGGTGCTCAGCTGCCTCTGCATTTTGCAAGTGCACTCAGCTGAGACTTCTCCCAGAGCCTTGCATTGAGAGCACATAAAAGCTCATGCCTCCCTCTGTGCCCATGTGTCACAACAGCGTCAGCCCATGTCACCGATCAGAAGTGAACTACACAAGACTATTGCACAGCCCCCCAGCATGGTTCTGGCCTGCCAGACATTGAAAGGTGGCTTAAGACCATGACTGAATGAGGCACTATAACAGGAAAGCACAGATTTAGTACAGGGTTTATAGCTTAGCATTTGCAATATTCTGCCTCCAATGGAGTTCTTGAAAGAGTGCATTTGTCTTGCTCAAAGCACAACCATTTTTCTAAACTTCTCCAGGCTGAAAGCCTTCTTCTAGACTTACACAAGCAGAATCATAACTTGGCATGTAGCCTTTCCCCTCCTGGGACTAACCAAGCCACCTGTCACATATCAGACTGTAACACAGGGACATTTGGGTCTCCTGTAACGTACCACTTGGATTTAGTCACCTACTCAGATTAGGTGGTTCAGATAATTTCTTAGCATTCAAAAAAAGCTGCTAAAAATGATAAAATTCTCTTGGCTGCTTCTTGTCAAGACAAATTCAAACCCCGTCAGTTTTCAACAAGTCTTTGAGAACAAATTCAATTGATATGAAATCAGACACACAAGGACATTTTGTGGAAGCCAGACAATTTTGCTGGGGGTAATTCACACCCAGCTCTAACCCACAGCCATGCTCTCCAGCCAGCACTGCTATTCTGGAATCATACAACCAAGTGCACACATACAAATGAGTCACCTCCCATTAGGCTGTTCAGTAATAGTCTTTCAATAAAATTCTGGTTATGCATCAGCTGCCTTCAGGAAAGAAAAGGCCATGTGCTGAATGTACACAGTCTAAGAGCAACATCAGTCTGGGATTTGGGTTGTTTGAGAGAGGTTTTGCCTTTGTTCATAAAGAAAAAGATGACAGATCTTGTTAACTGGAATTCAGTAAGTTTAACTTGTTAAATGGTTAGGTGGGAACCTAAGCTTCTTCTAGGGTATAACATGATTTTCTAAAAGATGCAATATGTTATACATCTCCTTGCCTAGTTGGATTTTACCTGAAGATAGCCAGCATCTTTTGCATAAGATGAGACATAGACCCATTTTTCTCATGGTAGGTATATAGGCTACATGGGGATACATAGGTGAAAGGAGAGGGGCTATATGTACCACATAACAGAGAAGGCACACAGGGCAGAACATGGTGCTGGGGAGTCAGGGTGGGAGAGACATGAACACCAGAGATGGGGTTAAGATATGGCTGCTACACTGGAAGGGGCAGCATGCTTGTAAATAAAGTGTGTCCAAGCCAATGCCTGCCCTCTAGTACATGCTCTATGAGCACCTTCTTCCCACCCAGCTCCATGTCCCAAACACACAGACCACGCAGAACATTCTAGATCAAAGCAAACCTAGCATATGGCAAGACAAGGGGACCCAGCCTATCAGCAGGTGCTTATCATCTATTCACCACCCAGGAACATTAGGATCTTGCTTTCTGCCAGCCCCATACAGCCCACTACAAAAGCCACTATAGAAACCCAAATCCCCATCCAGAAGGACATACCTTGCCAGAAAGCCTTTGTTAGTCCTCAGGTAGAGCAGAGGAGGCAGATCACACCAGGAAAAATTACCACATCCAGGCACCTCCAGATGCAAGCAAGCAGATCAGGAGGGCACATGCATGTGCTTAGGGCTGTGGGTCTAGGACAACTCCATCTCAGAAAGGACTCCCTACTGAGAACAGGGGAAGGTCTCCTGCCCCTTCCCACCACGTGTGTGGGCCAGAACAAGACAAAGACACACAGACACCAACCACATAGCAACCTGAACAACCAGGCACGTGCTGAAGGGCAATTAAATTCCTCGTTAGCTGTAATTAGCAGGCACCTGACACCCCTTAAAAGAAACCCAGCAGTAGCGTGGCCTCTGAGTGGTAGGAGAGAGCCAGTTGGAATTCAGTTTGTGTGGTTTGTTTTATCACCTTCTATTCTTTTGAGCTCCCTGTGACTGTGCTAGAGCCTCACCAGAGGCAGCACCTACAAGCATGAACCTGATCTGCAGCTCACAAGAGTTAGCTAGGGACTCCTATTGATTTCAGCAGGCTGTGGAATGAAACCTTCCTTGAACAGGCTGTAAATAACAGTTCAGAAGAGTTCAGCCTTGGGCGGAGCTGCAGTCACTAGCATGAGCTGCTCTCAGGGTCAGGAGCTGCATGTTGCTAACTGAACCAAGAGCAACTCCCATTAATTATCTCAGTCTTCCTGCTTTGGTCCTCTACAAATGCACAAAAGAAGGTCTTCAAAAGTCTCCTTCCCCAGGTGAGATCTCTTGCCAACCTCCTCACCTGGATGAAATTTTCAAGCAGCAGGAACTTCACTTCAGCCCCAAGGTGCATAAAACATCAGCCTGGGTAGGGAGACCTGCCAGAATTCTTCTTGTCAGACCATTATTCTACTGGCACTCTGCAAATTAAGTGGGTCATCTTTCCAACTTCATGGCCAGAAGGAAAGGGGTCTCTAAAGGACCACTGACCGTTTGGTACAACTTGGTTGCTTCAGCATATTGAGAGGCAAAGTGCTTAGTCTCCGCAAGGCTGTTAATGTGTGTGTTTTAAAGGACCTTGATTATTTTCAAGCTAAAGTAATCCCAGGGATGAGGGAAACCAAGAGGCAAGGAATGATCAAAGAAAATAGAGGAAAAACTTGCAAGTGCATGCTCTTGTTCTTGCTTCACTTTGAACTGATTTAAATGGGGCTTTGCTAACTGGGTGCAAGGCTACATGCTGATGCTATTCAACCATCAGCAAGTATTGCACTCTTTCTGCCCATGATTTCCGTGCTCCCACAGGCTGGTGCAGCTTCCTGCAACAAGTGCACTGAGAAGTAAGCAGGAGCAGGTAGCAGGGCAAACAGGCATATTGGGTGGCTGTGCTGGAACTTCTGGACAATGTTTGTTGAACAAATGTCCACACTGCTTTTTGTAGGTAAAAGGCTTTGGATCCTCTTAAAAGCCTGTTCTGTCAGCCACAAACCTGTTTTTTGCATGTTCACATCCTTTGCCTAGTTCTTAAGCACCTAGCCTTCACTTTGCAGCACATGAGCTGCCTATGAGCCTCAATGCATTTATCTTTACAGATAAATGTGAGGGAAGGGACAACTCCTTTGGACAGAGCAGATGTTTTGATGCAGGTCTCTCAAACCCTGGGCTAGCCTTTAAATCCTTCCAGTCTCCAAATGGTTCTTTAGGTCATTCATTATTTAGAGTATGTGCCTGGCTATATAATATTTCCTTACCTCTAGAGGAGGGTGGCAAACTGAAATGGGAACCTCTCGGTTGTCCTTTGCCTCAGAGACACTAAAGGACTTCAGACTCTTTGGAGCTAATCCTATGCTCTTCCAACTCATTTGTAGAGTTACTCTTTATAAGAGGGGAAAGGATCAACCAAAGTAATGTAGAATTCCTGTATTTTCATCTTGTTACTGTCATATTAGCTTATAGAAAAGCAACATACCATGAAAAAATGTCATTATTTCTACTTCAAATTTAATGTCCAGTTGTGGTTCTTACTGTGACTCCACAAGTTAAAAGCCCTTCAAAAGTCTGAGCAAGACTCCTCTTTTTACTTTTTTTTTTTTCTTGATGTGCTAAATAGCCTGAGCTCTTCAATTCCCATACAGCAAAGCAATCACAATTCCTCAGGTTATTCTTTTGGAATGAATGTGTGGCTTTCCACAGCATCTGCTGCAATTTTTCAGTTTCTTTAAAAGTAAGCTCCATTTTAAAATGTCCACAACAAAAGTTTGGAAAGGGAGACAATATCTTTCTTTAGGCTAAATGATGTAGTTAGAAAAATTAGACAAGCCTTCCGGAAGTGAAGACTTTTGCCTAACAAAAGATATTACTTTCTTCTGGCATACCTGCTTTGCTTATAGCCTTGAACTGCCTCATCTTCAGCAATTCCAGTACCACAAACAAAGTATAGATATCTTAGAAAGGCTGGACATATAATCTGTGCAAAAAGCACAAAACAGCATTATTATGAGGACTGCACTGTATGGGCTGTTTTGCTGTTGTGGGGTAGCTAACCAGTACCAGGCAGCTCTTATTTCTTAAACACAAATCACCTTTAAAACCATTTGTTTGAGTTCAAAACCAACAATGGCATACTTGAATTGCAATAAATCAGTTATACAGGGTAGCACAGAGAACGACCAAAAACTACAGTAATACAAGGGGGATATAGTAAGTATTTTGATAAGCTGTTGTCAGAGCACAAGGCAGCTACTTTTAAGGTATATCTTTAATCTCTGTCTGGTTACAGATAATGGGCAAACTCCCTGTGCTTCTTCCTGATTTGTCTTCTCCTCAGGCTTTGAAAGTTAAGACCGGGGTAAAACCTCCTCCCACTTTCAGGCAGGTTTTCAGATACAGCTGCCCAGGATGTACAATGGTTACCTGAGCTGTGACCCTGCAGTTTTCTTTCCTAACAGCTACTGCAGTACCTGGGGAACAACCTAATGCCAAAATCTCACATGTACAGAGGAAAAAAAACCATTTCAGGAAAGCATCACTCCTAAAGAGAATGAGACAGACTGTAAATCTATCCAGCTCAGCCTCCCCTACAGCTGGGAAGGTCTCTCACTTCAGATTCCCTCCATCTGTCTTTTCAGCATCGGCTTGTCACCACAGAAAGCTGCTGACAGATGGCCCCGATTCACACAGCCATGCAGGAAATCTCAACAACCCATTATCACTGTGCAGGAATTCATCTCATAGACAGGCATCCCTGACTACCAGTGTCTGCAGTTTAATACACTGAAGTCCTGTCATCATTGTAGCCACATCTGAATTTACCCACTTTAAAAAAAAGAAAAAAACACCAAAAAATCAGCAGCACCATGAGACACACTCTGCCCCTTCAATAACGCTAGTGACAGCTGCTTGGGCCAGAGAGCTGAGAATGTTTTTTTCTTTTCCTCAGAAAAAATAGACTTCAGAGAAGGTCATAAAGTTGCAAGCAGAGTGGTCCTTTTTGCACAGCAACTTGTCCCCAAGAGCAGTGTGGATCTGGCAAAGCAGCTGTGCGATGACCCTTCAGCAGATCTCACTCGGTAATAAGGGTTTCTCTACCTGCCTCCATAACCACCCCATCAGACTTGCATAAATACAGTCCTGTCTGCTGCAGCTGCTCTGTTACTAGTATGAGGGAATGCATACTGCCACTTCTGTTCCTGCACAACAAGGGAGATAAGTTGCACCAATGCAAAAGACATCACTTTCTTGACACAAGAGCTGAGTTGACGTAACCACTTTGGCTTAAACACAAAATTACATTTTTACAGCATCATACTGACCAAACTTTTATGAGAAGACCAGGACATAAAGAGGAGCTTAGTGAAAAGCAAAGCATAATATTATAAGTAAAAAATTATATTTTCTGGATCAATTATTCATATACTGCCCCAAAACCACATCCGTAGACCTGTTATGGAAAGAATGTTTATTTTACAGTTCAGTAAAGATACCAGGAAATACAAAAAGCTATTTCAGACATCAAATGAAAGCATTCCTGAATGGTGAAAACCACTGTGTACAGAAAGGGCACAGAGAAGGAGACTTTGAGAAACCTGAATAAGAAAATAAATCTCCTTTTATTTGAGTCAGAGTCTTTTTTTGATGTCAGATCAACTTTTCTTTGAAACCTTTACCGTCAAGTTGCCTAGTACAAAAGGGAAACAGAGATGTTTATTTATCAGCAAAGAATTGCAAGCCAGCCTCTGCCCAGGACAGTCTTGGTACTTTTCACAGATGCTGTGATAGCAAATACTTCTCCTAACCCTGGATAACAGCATTGCCCAGGATAAGGAGCCCCAGCAGCAGTATGCAAACCCCATCTGGATCTGGGGCACCCAGAGGGACAGTGTGAAAATATCCACAGCAAAGGATGTGTGAAATGGCTTGAAATTGCATTTGTCATATTCTTTTATTTCTGAAAGTACAAATAGCTGGGTTTTTTCCTGTTCCCTTCTCCAGGATAGCAGGAAAAGATCACCATATTTCCTGAATGAATGAGTGGAAAACCAAACATTTAGAGGTAAAAAGAAACATGTAATACAAAGCTAAAAACACAAGATTTTCTCATGTATGCTTCTAGTACAAAAGCAATCTTCCTGTTATATTCCTTGGTAATTTCATAGTGTAATAGTCACCCAACACAAAACCACTGAAAATGTGTTAACTCCTTAACTATCAGGGGGCTATAACCTGTCCCAAGATCCATATTTTCTCAGTGCCTAGCTGCAGCCCCCACCAGCCTCATCATACATGAACCATGCAGAGAAAAAAACTCCCTCCACAGTGGACTCCTCTCTGGAGTCTGAAGCCATGAGTGCAGGGACCATGGGTCGGAGTTTTGTGCTGCCAACACCTGGCGGTGGGACAGGGCCTGGGATCTCACACAGACTGCTCTCAGACAGCAAATGTTCTCTGTCATGAGCTGGATTTGGGCTGGTTCCTAGAAATAAAAAATTTGAGCCTCTTGGTTACTGTGTTTGGATTTTGTTCAAACATGTCTTCACTGGCAGTGGATATGTTTCGACATGCACTCATTAACCAGCCTCCCTCCTCCCAGGGACACAAATGCCTGAATGCATAATTTTCCTTTTACCCAGAAAATGTAATTTCCTATTGTCATCAGTGCCAGCAATTCTTGTTAATGTTTTAAAGAGAGAATTACCCTTCTGGTACATTACTATATTCTTCACAATCAAGTTAATAGCTGTATATAGTAGATGGGGAAACTCAACCAGGTGGTAAAACAAGGCCATTGAGAAAGATTCCTAGAGATTCCTCAAGGAGCTCTGGGTACTGCTTCTGGGCTTACACTTGGGGCAGATGTATTGAGGGGCCTGGAGAAGCAAAGGACATAACTGCAGCCTAGGACAAGAGTGCATGGCTGCAGCCCATGGCCCAAAGCAGAGGTTGTAGACCATTGCACCATTTATAGAACATGAGAGATCAAATCCCCTCACCAGCAGGCAGCAGCCTTCCTGAGACCAGGTCTTAGGTGGCTTCAGACAGATCCCTCATGTGAAAGCAGTGCTTTCTCTGCCAAGAAAGTCCTGATACATTTTCCTCACCATCACAAACCTTAATGCTTTCAGTCAGCTCCTTGTTTTCAGAGATTGGTTTCAGGAAACCAAGATGCCCAGCTTACAAACTCAAACTATTTTGTATGGATGATCTCTAAAATGAAAACTAAATACAACTCCCCTAAGATGACCCATTAATATTGATCCAAGCTCTAAGCAAACAAATGAATGTTCTTCTAGTATTTGGACGACTAAATATTTCCAGTTAAGAGCGTTATGAACAATGCATAATATGTTTGCATTGGAGGGAGGCTAAGGATCTAAAGCTCATGTTAGAAACATTAGCTGCTGTCACTAATGTGACTTGTTGGCTTGAGTGTTTATTTTTTCTGTTTTTTTTTCTCCCATTCCCTCCAATTTTTCAATTAAAGTTTAATCACCTGCCCACTCACTCACTGCAGAAGTGATAGGGAGATTATAAGCTTTCATAAAACCTTCTCTGGTCTCACATTTCTGTCTGGCAACACGGAGAACAGTTCAGTTCTAGTATTAGCCTACACTCTACTCTAGTACAAGCCACACTTATTGCAGTCTTGTGGCTCAAATACTTGCTTTAGAAATGTGGTTTGGGTGCTGTACGGTGTGCTCATGTACCATCTTTCTTCAGTTTTGCCCTTGTGTGAAGACAGTGATCTAATGAGCTGTATTGCCATCTCATCAGCAGAAATTAGGATCCAGCTCCTGAGTGACATATTTCTTGTACCTTCCTCTGACTTGGGTATGTTAATCTGGTTTTGTGGCTTATTTCCATATAGTGGATCAAACTAGGGTCATCTCTGCTTATGTGAGATGAGCAAAGAACAGCAGATCTTTGCCCCAGTGGAGCAGATGTTAGGTGGAGATAAATTTCTGCAAATATCATTACCTTACTATCGAAAGCAGGCTGAGTACGGAGAGCACACCGCCTTACCTGCAACCTAGTGCTATTGCATTCATTTCCTTAAATAAGCCTGTAATTCTAAAATGAGCAAGGACTTGTTTAAGCTTGTAACCAGAGCAGTGGCTGGAGGGAAGCTATAAAGAGAGTTTGTATATGTGTGCAATGATAGCAGCAAGAGAAGAGATTAGATAAACAGAAGATCATTTACAGCATCATGTGCCTCCCAAACCGCTCCTGGCAGGAGATGTATTACATCCACTCCAGAACAATTAGCTGCCTTGACAAGCAAGGAATATTCACTGCGGGTAGGTAGCAATGGTGATTTGTCATTGAGACCCCTAGGCTATCAGAAGAGCAGAGGCCAGGGTTTTCCTCCACTCTTCTGTGGCCAGTTGTTTATTTTTAAGAATTAAGTTGTTCTTCCTGGTGGGTTTGGGGCAGTTGCCATGCTAAAAGAGCTGTTTTGAAGATTATATCCTTATGGGAGGAGCCAGAAAGAAAAATGGACTTAGTTTCCCTGGTTTACTGAGTGAGGTGAAGGTCAGCAGCTTGGATCTACCTTGTGCAGACAGAGAAACTGGGCCTGGAAACATCACAGTGATCCTTTGCAAAGACACATGGGGCATGAGTTGCAAGTCCTGAGCAGACTTGCACTCCAAAAGAGAGCATAAAGGCTCCTGAAACAAGATTTTCACTTTATACTGCTGTAAATGAAGAGAATTATTCACCTCCAAGGAAGTTTTTTTTCCCAAGGTGCTGAACATGGGAATTGGCTCAAGGCTTTTGAATAGTATGGGGAAAATTACCCTTTCATCTGCACTTTTGGGGATAGTAAATTTTACAGTGCAGCAGAGGTGGTCCTCAGAGAGAGAAGTGTAAGGAAACAGTGGTGTTTTGAAGCACCAGGAAATGTTTCAGAGTAGGTCTTTGCTCCTTCAGCTCTCACCTATTTTGTACAACTTTAAATGAAGCCCTAAACCCCACACAACAACCAACTACCCAAGCTATACCACAAAGGACCAAAATGAAGCGCAGAGCCTGGTGAGTCTGCAGTGCTCTGGAAGAGATCACAGGCTTGCTGTCAGAGTCATGGAGGCCTGATGCCCACTGCCCAGGCAATGGCCTTTCCTATGGTCCTGGTTAGATGCTAGCTATGTTGGAGGAGTGGGTGAGCCAGCCTTCACCTGAACTACAGATTCATGAGTACAGCTGCTCTGTATCTTTGTGAAAAATATTACTTGTCACCCTGTTTTACAGATAGTAGATTGTTTTCATCTGAATCCTTTTGGCATTTTTAAGGATTGCCCAGATAGCCAGATGAAAAATGTTTGCAGCCACTTTCCATATCTGATTGCTATTCCTCATTTGAGCCTGGTCTCTTAAAGTCTATGGCACTGTGCCCATTTCTGGTCAGGAGTCTGACAGACTTTTAAAAGAAAAAAAGTAAACACCAGATAATAATAATATAACCTTTCTGCCAGGTGGTGTTAGCAGTAGGAATAGCCAGGGTCAGACAGTGTCTAGAGTTTCCATTTAATATAACTAAAACAAATGGTTCTAGCCTCCACCTAATACCTTGCACTCTAGAGTTTTAGGAAGGCGTACTGTAAATCCCTAATCACCTTTAACGCCTGTTATTTTCTGAGCCCAGGGTTTATGTTACTCATCAACTGACTAAACTAAAATCCTTCTGAGAACTCCAGTCTTCTTGGTAAAAATCTCCCTAGACCTCACTTACCCAAGAGTCTAGTGCCACTTCCTTCTAATAGTAGTGAGGCACCTTAGCAACTGTCTTTCTTATGGACATCTGCCTTTCTTCCCTTGTACAACACTCAGACCACTACTACCACCTAGCAGAGACCACCTCACTAATGGGAAAAACTATATTTGACAGATCATATTCAACATGCTTCTTCAAAAGACTTGTGACTTTTCTGTGGTCACAGTGCTAGTCAATGACGTAGACATCTAATGCAGCTGCTATCCCACCAGTCCCCTTTAGTTGCTCCATTGCCATAGACAAACATAGCTCCATAGACGAACAGCGGAGAAAGCAAAATTTTGGCCAAGAAAAGATGAACATCTCACTGCTTGGCTGGACAGCTGTGTTCCTGTACAAGTGCATACAGTGAGAATCCTGACAGAGGGACCTATGAGAGATGTTTCCAACACAAAGAAAAACAGGGACTGTAGTGTTTGTTGGTGACCTTTTGAAACTTAATGATACCCAGAAGCAATACTGCAGTTTTTGAGGCCCTGCTATCATGGAGGAGAGCATAAGTATCCATCTCCCAGAAGAGATCGCCACACAGAGGAGTTTTATTTGGGAACCAGAAAGTCTCATTGTGGTTTGGGAAAAGATTTTCCCTCACTCCTCATTCCAGAACTACAGGCAATCTTTCAGATACACTGGATCCATGCCACAGCATGCCTGGAAGATTGAGTCTGAAACTTGTACTTGATTCTCATGAGGAAAGTTACCCAAATATGGCCTATGTCTAGTGTGCAGCAGTCTTGAATTTCTTTATTCTAAGTGGCTACAGACAAAAATGGAAAGGTAGCCCTATCCACTTGTAAAATATCATGGGAAAAAAATCTAAGTTTCATCTGCTTCCCTAATTTTCCACCAGGCAATATTTTTCAAGAGTTAATGAAATAATGGCAGAAAATCCATTAATAGGTAGAAAAAAAAAAAAATATATATGGAGTTCTAGATGGATGTCTTTTTCATTTTTCCAATGAGTCAAACTTACATTCAGCATTGGTGATACAGAAGAAAAACTGTCTGTGACACCTCAATAGCAGGCAAATTTGCAAGGAAACTGTCAGGAGTTACTGGGCTTTCTATAGTGGCCTCCCACCTCCCTATCATGAGTTGAGTAGATCAAATCTGTTTCCAAAAGCAAAATGCCACTTAACTGATCCCAAAGATGATGTCTAAGGTTAAATAGTGGGTTTCTTTTAATGCAAGGCAAAGCAGAAGAAGATCCTGCTCTCCTGGGTGAGCAAAGGAGCCAAAGAAGTTTCCTCTTTGCTAGATCAGGCTGTCACTGACTCCTCTAATGCCCTAACCAGAGCTGACCTGGTTTTCACACGCTAAGCTGCCTCCCTGGGTAAAAGATCTAAACAGCAGTAAAGGCAATTATGTCCTGTGCCCATGAAGAATATAACCACATTTGAGACACCGATTTGAATTAAAATATCTCCTTTGGGCACCTATATATCTGTTCCTTAGTTTGAAATGGACACCTGCTGCTTGAGTTCACTGATGCATCACTGATGCTCATTGCCTTAGATTCAGCTGTGACATTGATTCAACTATCATGCTATCTTAGTAGTGTTATAGCAGTAGTTTCAGAGCTGGGTTTGCTGAATTTTACACATGTATGTTAATTCCATTTAAAAAAAAAAAAAACTCTCATAAAAAAGATCTTGGTCACTTTCTGCATTTGCAGCAGGATTACTAAATCAGAGAAAAAAGATATTCAACTAAGGTATGCAAAGGCACTTCAAAAGCTCAGTTTCTGAATGAATACCCCCATCCCTTATTTCCTCCACATTATAGATGCCAGCATGTGGAGGAAAAGAAAGTGTGGTTATGCTCCCCTCCCCTGGACTGCAGAGGAGAAATGCTGCAGTATTCAGTGCCCACTGATGTTTCTGGGGCTGGAGGCTTCATGCCCAAGCATACTTCACTGCTGGCAAAGCAGAAGGCAATGGAAGCATGTATAGGCCTACAGCTGAACAACACCCACAGGTTAAAAGATTACTTTAAAGGATAAACTCTTTGCTGCCCCAGACAGAACTCCTACAAAGACTTTTAAGTATGAGTCCTACTTTCTGTAGATGATCCAGATCTTAAAAATAATAGTATCTGAGAAGTAACAAAAAACATCCACTTATGGATGTGCAAAAGTTTGAGTCAGGTGTTCAGACCATTGGAAAATTACCTTTTCCCTGTGAGGAAAAAGAACTCTGAGTCCCCACTGATTTTATTATACAGGCTGGAGAGTCCATATTTCTTTGGAGGCTTATTCAGCCCTTTAATTCGTACAGCCACACTTTACCACACGTGTCCAATGTACCTCCTTGTTAAACTCTTCTCCCTCCTGGCCTTTCAAGGATCTCACCTGCTTGGATGTCTTTGAGTGATGCTCATAGGAAAACAACCCTTGAAATGCCAAACAGATGTGAAAATGTATCTGAGGAGGAATGTATGGGTGGTACCCATCTGTCATCACTCTTTTCACCATCTCGTCTCCTGCCCTTTTATCTGGTGCCCACTTCTACCAAGCTAAAGACAAAGATGCTAGGTGAAATGAGAGACAGAGCCCTGCTTAACCTGACCTCTGTTTCAGCAGTGTGAGTTCTCCACTGGTCTTTACCTGCCTGTGTGAAATTCAGCTTCATTTCAATGAACATTTACTTTAAGGTGGAAGGCTAGTGCTTAGATATTTTGGGCAGGTTTCTGTTGAAGAGCTAGTCCACCTTAACAAAGATTATAAAGATATGGAATCTCAGAAATCATTTGTACTTGCATAGAAATAGCATAGTTACCACCAGCATCTATGTGCAGCCAGTGTGAGGTTGCTACTTTTATTCTCAGCTGCCCACATTTGCTTTTTTTCATTTAATTTTCTTTTTCAAGACATGCACTAAAAAAACCTGAAACACTTTTAAACAAGAAGGGGGGGGGTTGTTGTTGTTTTGGTTTGTGTTTTTTGGTTGGTTGGTTGGTTTGGTTTTTATGTTTTGGCTTGGGTGGGCTTTTTTGGGTTTTTTGTGGTTTATCATAATTATTATCAGAACTTTGTTTGATGGAAATAGAAATGCAGGTAAAAACTAATAGTAATAAGCAGTATATGACTAGTTTCTAGCTTAAAAAGAACCAAATCACATTCTCTCCCAAAAAGTACAAGAAATTTGCAGCAGATCCCAAATGACTTTGTAAAAGTACACAGATACAGTGAAAACTTCTCAGTAGAAGTTATAGGTAAGATCTCTGTGAAATCAAGAGTGACATCATCTTCAGCTTCTTTTAAGAAGGGGTTTTTTTCCTCCTTCAACCATTATTCTTGCAAGATAAATTCCATTTCCTATAGGTAATTCAACTGTTACATTAACCAAAACTCTCCTACAATCTTCTTAAATTACATTATTTCCCTGCAAATGCTTTGAAAGTCTCTAACTTCCAGTACTTTCCAAACAAAGACCAATTCTCTCCATCCAGTTCTTCAGTGCCTCATGGGTCAGACAGTGCATTCTTGTTGCCCTTATTGAGAAGAGAGAGCATGATTTGCTTCTTGCTTATATCCAAATTGATCCACTGCATGCAGTAGAGTTACTCCTAATTTTTTCTCACCATAAAAAGAGACTTAAACTCTTCTTTTCAGTGTCATTTGCTCTTCTGTAGAAGTCCACAGAGTCACTAGAGCAATTTGAGTCACTTTGGTGCCATCCTCCCAGAGGATCCACTGTTAACAGACTGTGCCCACCCTGCTCCAAGGCTGGGTCCTGAAGATCTGGCTGTGAAAATAGACAACTTTCTACTCAGAGGTAAGCTGTACACAGATATGCAAGTGGTAAGAAGACTCCCACAGAAGCTGAGTCACTGGCTGGGTGTTATGGAGCCTGGGAGAATCTTTCATCGTCTTACAGAGGTGGTCTTGGACCACCATCATCACTGCCACTGTATGGGAACTCCCAGGAGCAGCAGACATGATTCATCAGAGCTGGTTTTGCATTTAGTGCAGGATATGCAAAGGCATGTGTGGCTGTGACTCCAGTCAGGCTTTCAGATGTCAGCACCTGAGATCTCCAGTAAGGATTTCGAAAACAGGGTTAGGTATCAAGTGAGATCCTTCAGAGTAGTGTTTCTCCAAGAAGGCTCTCTTAGCCTTGGACAGGGCTTAGCAGCCTCCATCACTTCCCACAGGCAGGAATGAATAGTAGAAGGGGGTTGTTGTTGGTGTCTGGAACCTCAGCACCTCCAGAAAGACACTTGTGGGAAGATGATGACTCCCTGCTCCTGTCAAGGTCTGAAAGCTTTGGGATGCCAAGATCTCCATCATATGTGGAGACAGATCGCTGTCAATGAATTCTTTGAAAAAGCAGAGGTTTTTTCCACATGCTGGGATTCTGCACATCCTCATCCCCTCTCTCTGGGCAGAAATGTAGTTCACCTGTCTGCTGGTCACATAGGAAAGCTTCTTCATTTCTGCTTCCTTGTCACTACAAGGCAGAAGCAAGGACTGTTGATAAAGATAAAGCAAATCATTACCCAAAAAGAATGGACTGGATATGATCTTAGTGTAGGAGAATTTGTGAAAGAATCTTTAGTTGGAGAATAACATGTGGCATGTTTCAAGAGAAAGAGGCTCTTGGCATTCTTTGTCTCTTAATTTACCTGAAACCTGAGCCATGTTGATACAGATCTTTTAATTACTGTCCTCTGTTGACCTGGACAAAGCATTGTGAGAAGGCTTCAAATCAATCATTCCACTGCTGTAGCTGAGTGCTCACCTGTTCAAAGGTTTGGTTTTGGTTGGTTTATTTTTCTGAAAACCTTGCAAGCAAGCAAGCAGAAAGAATGTTTTCTACCATCACTACACCCTTTCGAGCAGCCTTTGTAAGGCCAGAAGAAACAGTTATCCTACTCACTGATTCAAAAGCCCAGAATTAAATTCTCAGAGACAATAATAATTAAAACTGGAGCAAAACAAATGAAACAAACAAAAAAACCCAACCAACCAATCATAAAAACCACCAAAAAACCCACCCAAATATATAAAAAACCTGACTTGGCTGATTTCATTGGAATGAATTTGGCCAACAGATGGCAGCTGTGAAAAGTGGGTCACTTTCCCAACTGTGTAAACAGAATGAAAGCTCTATAACGCATCTGCCATGTAAAAATGTTATTAGTCCTGCTCTTGAGACAATTCATATTAAAAAAAAAAGCCATTCTGAAGTCAATACGTTTTGGCCTATATGCAGTAGAAAATGCTGTGCTGTGTTCCCTGATCAGTCTGTGACTTTGCAGCCTCCAGGTTTTCTTTCCTCTGTAGAAAACCCTTTGGCACTCAGAGGGTCAGGGTGGAAATGGAAGAAAAGGTGTAAATGCTGTGAAAGGCAGGAATGTACAAGGGTGGTTCTGCCAGGGGACATGCAGGGCTGGAAAGATTCCAGGACTAGTAAAAACACCAACAAGAAAATGTCAAAGCCTCAAGAGGAAAACCAAAATGGCTCACCAATATGCTGTGTCTGTGGCCAGAACTCAGCCTAGGGGCAGCCAGGGAAGCATCCCTGTCCTACTGCACAACATGGGCACCTGGCCACCAAAAGTGCATTTGGACATGGATACACAAACCTTTCCTCCAAATATGCCTAAGCAAATCCAACAAACACCACCAAATACCAGAGCAGAGTTAGACATGGTCAGAAGCTGGACTATGCAAATAGTTGCAGTAGAGATGGAAGTTTCACTTCTGGTGAAAGTCTCCACTGAGGTGACATTTTTTATTATAAATGTGTACAGGTTTGGTATTTTTCTTTTTAAATTTAATGATTTCTAGGTGAAGTGATTCTTGATTCAAGAGTTTCAGTTTTGAATGGAGAAAAATTTTCTTTGCTGTCAGCAATATTTCTGGTCATAGCTAGTGCAAGAAGAAAAGGCAAGCAAGCAATTTGGGACTTCACTTTGTCATTTTTATGTTGGTACTCCTTCTGATATGTTGCCTTCCGAAGGGATGCTTCAGCCAAGAAAGACATGAAGAGCAAAGAAAAGGAAGAAATAGGTCAACAGGAGGAAACCCCTTCTTTAGTCTGCATCAGGTGATCACAGGCAAGGGTCAAACATGATGCAAAAAATAAAAAGCTGCTTCTGGTGCTCTCAGGTTTTCTTCTGAGCTCAGACACCCTCAGGTTTTCTTCTGAGTTCAGACACTGGCCCATTCAGAGCCTAAGGAATTTTCTGAACCTCCAAGTGCCCTATTCTTTCTGCAAATGCAAACAACGTGCAAATTTACTCCACTCAGTCATCCCCATAGGGCATAACCTGTGAGAACATAGGAAGCAAGGAAATCCCATGGAAATGAGAATTGTGCTTTTCAGAAAAGCTCAAAATCAAACATCATAAGACACAGGGACTGCTTATTTAATGTGGGATTTTAAAATGAAGCAAAAAAGGCAAGGGAAATGATGCAGATTAAAGGAGGCTATTGGTCTGGAAGGCTCAGGGACCAGAGGTACATGTCTGAAGGTGCTCTTTCATTGCATATTTTTTCTGCACCCGTGATTTCAACATCAGGCACTGATTACACAGAATCACAGAATCATTACGGTTGGAAAGGACCCTCAAGATCATCTAGTCCAACCGATTAGGCCAAGTACTGAATAAAGGGATCTAGAACAAATATGTAATAATACTGTGACAGCCTTGGCAATAAGGTGCACAGGTGAGTTAGAGAATAAAACAGAGAGAATCTTAACTGATGTTCATCTGTTCATACAAATGTTGAACTGCCTAGTTACTTTTAGACTGACCCATTTCCACAAGGGCAGAAAAACTAAATAAGTTTTGAAGTGTAATTATTTGGTTTGTTGGTTTTGGAATGTTTGATGATCCCAATACAAGCCCTTGAACTTCTTGGGAAATCTGATCCTGTTCTGTAAGACTTAAGAATGATCCAGACCAGGGAAAGCAATTAAGTAAATGGGACAGAAGTGAGATTTCTCCAATTCCTGCGGTAGCAGACTGAAGGCAGAGCAGGGCCAGGCCATGGGCACCTATGAATTGCACTAGAGTTAGTGTGTCTGAGCCTGGCAATGGATTCTAGGGATAAGTGGAGAGGTGCTGGAGAGCAGAAGAGGTTTTAACTACCAGTTGCAGTGAGCTATACACATTCACTGCCCATCTGGAGAGAGTACTTCCAGCATGCGATTTGCAGATACCCAGGCAGTACTGTGCCCAGTAACCCTGAGCCAGCTCAGCAAGCTGGTAAAGCATTTCATTTGCTCCATGGAAGAGGCAATGTCCTGGAATTCATGGGGGCAACACATGGCCTTACACATAGCCCCAGTTTCAGCCAGAGCTTGCAGACACTTTTTCAATATGAGTGATGACTGTGAAGAAGCTTCCCAGAACCAGTCTGTGTTTTTCTGTGACTTGTTTTCTCCATCTGTAAGCATGCTGCAGTGTTCATACTGTGAGGTGCTGAGAAGGGAAACAGAGATTTTTAGAGGTTACCTTTAAAATAGCTAATAATGATGATGAGCTGAGCCAAGAACCTGGAGGGGTCAGATTGTGTTGCCATGCAGGCTGTTTCTAGTGGAACCAAGGTAGTGGCTGTAAATGTCAGGAATTTCTCTACCAAATGCACTAAATGCATCATCTGTCAGCAAAGGCTGACAAATGTGATGGATGTGATTGGAAGAGGTAGTTAGATGAGAGATTTCTCACTAAATAAAAATTATTTATCCTGGATTTTATGGACATCTTCTGCTAGCCAAGAAAGCAACAATCAGCTTGGAAACAGATGCATGATTCATCAGGACACAACCAAAGCACCATAGCTATGTGGCTGACTGTACAGTATGCACTGCAAAGGGATTTGCCAGTGCCTGGCAAACACAGCTCATGTTGTGCCCTCACACCTCTCACCTCATTCACAGCTCAGTTTGCGTAGCATCACCTCAGAGCAGCTGGAACCAGGACTGCTGACTACACAGATTTTGCAGCTCACATAAGATTGTTCTGAAAAGCTGTAACTTCTGTCATCTAGTGGGGAGAGATACTGTTTTTATTTCCTTGTTTTCCTTTATTTTCTCTCCAGAACAGCTTCAACTTAGTGAGCCTGAATTTAATAAAGTTCTTGCAGTAGCCAAGCTTCCATCCATTCCAGAGGAACACAGATATACACTTTCCTGAATGCCTACCTCCCAAACTGGTATGGATGCCAGTGAAAACTTGCATGTGAGCTGAGTCCTCATACCAGAGTACCTCTAACCTGTGCTTTCTTTTCTCTTTTCTTTTCCCCACCCACAGGCTCATACGTACATTTTGCAGACTTTACCTGGAGACATGAAGGAGCCTTGTTCCCTATCCTATTGCCTTGAAGACCCATGGCAGTTCCTGGCACAAACTGCCAGTACAGAAGCCTGACCATAAAATCCATCAGCTCTCTCAATCCTGTAAATTGCTGTATCATCAAGCAGATAGGGTACATCAGTATTTCTCAATTTTTCCTTTTCACTGTAAACAGTCAGATCCCCAGTAGGTAGCAGGCCTGCCCAGCCACTAACCAGCCTCTAACCTTTTACATGCAGAGACATCTTCTTCTCCCATAAACTGCAAGACACAGCTCCAGTCCCTTTTCTTTACAAATCTGCCAGACTTCCCCAGGTGTTTTTATTGAATGTGAGAGCCATTCCTTGTTATGGAGCACATCATTCTTTGTATCCACAGGATCCATAGGTTTCTAAGTCCAGAAGGAAATGTTACAGTCAAAAAATCTGGTGTCTTGCATCACATCATCCGGAGAACACCATTGCCTGTGGTGGGGTGAGCCCATCCCTCTGCTATGGAAAGTCATATTTTAGAGGGGCACCTGGTCTTCATTTAAAGACTACATGTGATAGAGAATCCTTTAGAGCCTCTAGTAAATTATTTCAGTAGTTAATTCATTTCATTGTAAAAAAAAAAAATCTGCACCTTATTTTCGTGCTGAAATGGTCTGACTTCAGCTTCCAGTTCCCTGGATCTTCTTGGACCACACCTCCAGGAGAACTGCTCTAGCATTCAGCTTTCTTCCTTGGTGACTCATGTAAAGCAGGATCTGGTCTTTAAAGCTTTGCTTGAAGTACATATTTTTATAAAAGGCTTAACCCCACACAGCCACATGTGCTGAGTAAAACAGAAAAAAACCCAAGATACGTAAGTCAGGCCCAAAGATCACTCTGGCCCAGCTTCTGGCAGTAGTCAGTAACAAGTATTTCAATAAAAATATAAAACCCAAGGGAGTCCAAGAGTAACCCTTTGTATGACACATCTCTCCAGCTTCTCTCCTCAGGGATTTATAGGCACCAAGCTGAAGGTCGTAGTGAGGTTTACTAGCTTAGGCATGTAGTCACTCAGTTTGTGTTTGCATGGTTTCCAGTCTGCTTAGGCATGGGCAAATTGAACTCAAGCACAGAGCTTCACAGCTATATTCTTAGATAAGCATAACAGATGAACTTGCAGGGCAGGTTTTCCAGGTATTGCCTCACCCACTGTTGTTATAAAACTTGATCGAAGACCTGCAACTTCTCACCCAGAGTCCCCAATCACTTTCCCCTAAGGTTTCCCTACACAGAGCATGACCAGCTTGGTACCTATTCAGCCACACTTGTACTAAATTAAACACAGGGAAAAGACTTTTGGCTGCATTTTCTGCATTTTGGCTGTCTCCTGGACTCACAGCTCAGCATTTCTGGCTCAGTTTACACCACCACTACAAATACCTTAAATTGACAGTACCTGGTTTACATTTACAGCAGTTTATACAACTCCGTTAACTAGATTTTCACAAAATTTCCAGTGATGCATATAGCCAAACACAAAAAATCAGAGTAGATTATTGTATTTTCCCCTGACAAATATCAGATGCCTTTCTTCTGTGTTTACTATTTGTATGATGGGACATAGGCACACCAGCCTCAGGCCAGGACACTTTCTGTGCTCTATATTACACAGGCACAGGAAGAAAATCCACTGCCTCAGAAGATTATGACAGTAAACACAAGTGAGAACAGGTTCTTCTGGGACACTGCCATCTCCCAGACTGAAGTGTTACTTCCTCCCACATAAGAAGGAACAGGACATAGGAAAACACAGCAAGTTTCGGATATACTGACTGAAAAAAAATCATCTTGTGAGTCTGGACAAATCTGAAATGCACCTACTGCTAGCAAGGGAGCAGGTAGCAAACTATACTGCAGTTAGAGTGGCAGTTGACCACAAAAAGCTTGGTCTAGGAGCTACCCTCCTCTTCCAGATGAAGTTTGGGCAGGACATAAGGCTTTTTCTTTCTGTCTGGGAAATCTGCCAAGCACCTCCCAGCTAAAGCCATGAGAGGGAACTTCTGGCACCAAGCCCATACCTCATGGAACCCGGTAAGGATTGCTGGCAGAATGCCTCCATAGTGGGAGATAGGCTGCAGGTCAACACTTGATTTCATGCTAGTAGCCCAATGCCAACACTCAACCACTGCATAAAGCCAGAAGGTATGTATTTGCTTGGTATACACTATTGACAACATCAAGAAGATGGCTGGAGCATAATGGTATATGGGAAGCAAACTGATTCTTACTGTGACATTGATGGATTCAACTCCACTTACTTGTGTCCTTCTGCTCTCAACAAAGTGAGCAGCACAGGAGACAACTGGTCATGATACAAATTCATGGGTGTGCATCTCTGAGTTTTCTACAAGCATTTTTGTGGTCTGAGGTTTACTTGTAGGAGTATTTGTGGAGACCAACTAAGTGTAGGGAATAGCATCAGCATGGCTTCCTATCTTTTATCACACTCTTACTTCAGTACTTCCCTCTTTTGACAGATTCACCAGTATGATAAGTAGATGACAAGAAGTGATGAAAAGTTTTCCTAGTTGTAAAATACAATCCGGCAATATGACTGTGTTGTGTTACTACCATCACTACTGTACCTCTCATTTGTAACACTGGAATTACATGGTACTTTCTATAGTAGACTGTCAACAGGCAGTGCTCTCTCATTATCAGCCCCTTGGACTTTGCACATAGTGATGATACTAGCTGTTTCCAGATGAGAACGTGGGGCTAAAGCCTTAGCACAGTTTGTTGGTTACCAGCCCAGGGTCCAGCTTCCTTAACCTCAAATGTCATACCTGCTGCTTGCCAAGGTTTAGCAGATGGTCACCAGGGCAAAAGTGGATCAACCCACATGGAGGGCCACTTTTATCTGTTGCCTTCCCATGCAAAACCACAATGGAAATAAACACCTTTCTGATTTCTAAGAAAGATTAACAAAAAAGAGGTCTCCTCACTCCTCTTTCAAATAGCTGCACAATCATTGGCTTTGTGACTTATGTAGTCAGTTAACACAACAATTAATTACAACACATGCTGGGCAAATCCAAACTAGCTTACAAAGGTATAGAGGTGAAGCTGGTTTTTTGTCAGCAAGGGATTAGGAAAAAAAATGCAATGGCAGGATTTCATTTCTTCTGTAAACCTGTTTCCTCTATCACAAACCCAAAGTTCCCAGGCTGCTTAGAATGCAGAGTAAAGCACCACTGCATGAAACAGGCAAAGTTCCTTCATGGAAAAACTAGGCAGAACATCCACTGAGCTCTGGGATGCTCAGCAGAGCAGCTATTAGCTTAGCATCCTTAGCTAAATATGCTCACTTTCATTAGGATAGACAAGAAGACTTCTAGAAAAGAAACCAAATGTGCATTTCACAAGAATTTCACACAACAGAAATGTACCAACTATCCAGTCATACAGTGTAACTCTGATCCTGCCCTGAGGAGCCTTCAGACTAGATCGTGGGACACTTTACAGTGATCATCTCTACACCACTTTCTATCTGCAGGCTGCACCACAATTTCAAGCCTTTGCATGGTCCTGGTGATGTTTAAAGAGTCTCTGGAAGGCTCAGGGGCTGCATTTATGCTTTCCCTCTCCATAGCTTACTGCTCTTTAAGCTCTTCACCAGATTTCCCTCCCTGGAAGGGCACACAGCCTAACTTCAGCCTGTCAGACCAGGCAGACATCTTAGTCCTACATCTGCAGACCATGAGGTTTATGTCCCTACAGCTTACCAGGGCCAGGAAGCTGTGCTGGGGTGTGAGATAGATGCAACAGCTTAGTGTTAGGCCATATAAATGGTCAGCTCATTGGGATGTCCCAGATGCTTGATCTTTCTACTGCTCCAGGCACTGTCTGCACCAGCACTTGGGAAAACGTCTGGACTACTGTTTCCCCTGTTGCCTTCAGACTGTCCAAGGCAAACTGCAGCACATGGAATTCTCCTTTTTTTTCTTGAAACATGAACATGCTACATACAGCTGGTTAGCAAATTATTTCTTGATGAAAAATAACTGTAATATAATCATTTGCCAGAAAATCGATTTTCAGAAGCAACAGCTAATCTTTCTTTTGAAAACATCCCCCCCTCTCAAATATTTAGGTTGTTTTGTTTATTTTAAGACCTATTTAAGGTTTTGATTGCAAAGCACACACTAACTCAAATGTCATCCAACACTAGAAATTTGGGAAAGGTCATGGCATTTTCTAATGAAATGTATTTTTTTTGGAAACTGTCAAAAAAACCCCAAAAAGATTGAAATACTCACATAGTAAGTGAACTGTCTGCAGCGTAGTGAGCCACTCTTCTCAGTGTACATCTGTACAGTCCAATCTGCAATGTGTTCATGACTTCACAGCAGCAAACACAGCAAGCCCATCACCCCAGTTTAGTTTTGCACTAAATCCCATACAATAATGAAATACACTGGATAATGAGCTACACAGGTCTCTCTACAGCTTCAAGAGAAAGCAACTACAAGTTTATTAGAGCCCCTACAGCCTTTTCCATGAGAAGACATTGATCTTTCCCAGTTCTCATGCTTCAGTCATCATAAACTTGATGCACACTGTGGTTTGCTGCTGTTACAATTTTTATTTAAGTTTATTTAAAGACAATATTTTAAACCTCCATTTCCTGCAGACCTGGAGAAGAACTGTTCTTTGAAATGGCTTGATACAGCTTGCTGTGCCAACTACTCACAGAGACAAAAACAGCTGCTTGAACGACCCTATGCTCCTAAGGGTTTTGCAAATCAATGCATGGTCTGTGCTGATCTCTGCTTCCCTGCTCCTAGTGGGTTTGTAGGGCTTTGTTGCCCAATGCAGCTGCACTGAAACCCCACAGAGGCAGGAAGCACAGATGCTTCCCAAGATCTTGATAAAGACTTGCTAACAGCAGGCACCAAGGCAGTCACTGCTGCCACCATTCCCCACCCTGTGAGCAACGGTCACACTGCGGCTGCCACAGCTGGAGAGGCAGTGCTCCTTGCCACAAGGGAAGTGCACAAGGAGGTGTCCCACAGGAGCCTGCACCAGCCAGGCTTCTGCAGAGAGGCCCAGATGCCAGACTGAGCACTAGGTACTGCTGCACTGGCTTTAAAAATAATTGCCCCAGAATGCAAGTAGCTCACTTACTTTTCTTCCTTATACACAACCTCCTCCAGGCCTGTGGCTTAAGGGCCTCAAGATGTGGAAAGGAGGTCCCAACACAGTCTCACTCTGCAAGAAATCTCCTAAGCGTTTCCAGTGGAGGCTGCTTCTGGGGTCTTCAAATGGAAAACAAATCTTCCTGGAGAGCCTCAGGTGTTACTGAGGGTCTAGAAACTGACAGGGCAAGGGAGGGGGTTCAAAGCAGCCCTGCTGCGTACTCCTCTGCTAAACCCTGTGGTGGCCATAGGCCTGGCCTCTATTTGCCCCATTCAGCAACAGGTTCCTGAGTTCACAGTCCAGTTCCCACCTGGTTTCTCTTCCCCACTGACCCCTGTTCATCTTATGGGGACACCACTAGCCAGCTGGGCCTGATTCCATCACAGACAACCCCACAAGCCTCCACTTCCCACCAGGGCCATAACCTCCCCCAGATTTCTAGCAAAATAGCTGAAATTCCTCAGCAAGAGGTGCCTAAACCAGGCATAAATATGCAACCCTGCAAATAAACAAACTTCCCCCCACGTTGTTTGGACCTTTTAATATTTCATTCAGCACAGGAAACTTCTGGTGAAGGGAACAGGCCATATTTCAGAGGAGGGAAGCAGCCTGTTGATCACAAGTTTAGCAGAGAAATCCCCTCTGGGAAAGCCACAGGAGGGAAAGAGGCTGTGGGTGTTTATTCCTTGCCCCTGTTATTTTCTCTCTGTTAAGCTCTGCCAGAGATAAAATACCACTGAAGACTAGGTCCAGCTATCTGATCTCTCAGTTTGAGTTTCCATTCTGGGCTTTTACTGATCACATCAAAGGATACAAACTGCCTGGTTCTGGGAGACAGAAGTTTAGAAAGGAGAAACAAATACTGATGTACATTACAATTTTAGGTCAAATAGTTGATTTTCTCTCCAGGCACCTAGTTCATTTTTTATAAGATGCCTAACAAGAAGCATTTTTTATTCCGTTTACAGTCTGTGATCAGATTTTTCTCTATTTTTTCCTTCATTGTTTTACTTGGCTCTGAAAAGTCTCTGAACTGCAGCTATGGCCAAAATGATTTTCATCTGCTCTCGTGGAGTCATCCTTCATACCACAGAGCCATGTAGTCCATAGAGATAGAATCACCTCCTGTCAGCTGAGATGAGGTACAAAGTAAAACTTTCACCATTAATTTCCTGGGGCAGGATGGGGTGCTTTCTCCCAAGCTTGTGCAGCCCAGACCCCTAATCAAAGTGCAAACTTTTCTGCAGCTCCATCTCATTCATTTCAAGAGAGGAAGGGTTTCCTCACTTTTCATCCATGACCCTCTGTCCTGGGGACTGACAAACCTTGTGTCACTGGCCCCAAAAGTGGTGGGGTTTTTTTGAAGAAACTGCTCTGGGGAGCTTCCCAAGCTGGGTGCTTCCCATGCATACAAGCAAGAAACAAATGGCCCTGGAAAATGCATTTGGCATTCAGGGAGCAGGCAATAGTTTTGGTCTAGGGACCTGCTGCATTGCAAGGACTGGGTACCTTGCTGTTCATCCTGACTGCTTGCTGCTGTCCTGACAGAAATAGGATCAGGAACAGTACCTCAGAGGAGGGGGACAGGCCCACCCAGACCCACAGCAAAGCTCTCTGGCAGCAGCTGTGCAGGAGCAGGGCAGTGCCCAGTGCAGCATCATGGTACTGACATCTGTGTCTGATCCGGGGGCCAAGCCCCACGGGATGAGGAAAGGGGCTGGGCTCTGCCTTCACAGCAGACAGGCAAATGCACATCTGTGATCTATTTCTTGTGCTAACAAGGATTCCCTGCATGAAGTCTCTTAACTTCCGATTCCTGTTCTTGAAGATGAGGCTAATGATAGTCTTAGGATCTCCTATACATAGAAGAGGAAACTTCACTAATGCTTGCAAAATCCTTCAGAAAACAACCTGAGGATGAACAAGGATAATTTCACCAGTAAGCTGTGCATTAACCTACAGACTAAGGAGTCAGGATTGCCTCCCATTGTGGAGTGGAACAGTCAGAGGAAAGTAGCTGTGTTGGAAACACTTCTATTTTGCCCACCCGGACTGCAGTGGGATAAGCTCAGGACTGAAATAAGCTTTGGGGAGTCATTGAACTCTGACCTAAGCTAGAATAATAGGATGTGTTTATGTCTGACAATGGGGGAGCTTTGCAGAAACCTCCAGTGAGCTCCATGTGCAACACTTTTTATGGTCCTCCTAAGAAGGGAATTTCAAGGGATCATATGTGCCTTAAGTGTAAATTATGACATGCATTAAGGACCACCCGCATCAAATGGATGGTCGCCCCAGCCCAGGATTTTCATGGTGAATTGAGAACAAATTCCACAGCCCCTCTGGCTTGCACTTCCATAGAATAATATATTTTCAGGTCAGCAGAGCTGTCTGCTTCTCACACAATAAGTCCTTTCTTCCTCTTCTCCATACCTGTCAATTGCTCTCAGCCTTCACTGTAATTTATGTTTTACTTCCAAACCATATGACTAAACTCTGGAAATGTGTAAGGGTACAGCATCTAGAAAAAGCCTGTTCCCAGCCATGATCAGTATAGCATTACTGCTCCAGAGATCCAAATGGGCATAAGGAAGCCTTACAGATGCACTGCATTACTGCATGACCTGCATTCATGATGACAATGCCTCTACCAGTGGGCCTAAGTTTATAGTTTGCCTTGATTACTTAATGCTGCATATTTGTAAGGAAAAATGTGGAAGCATTTAGAGCTCAAAAAACTTACCAAAATTGATTTGTAGCTCAAAGAACAGGCATAAATAGATATATGCATTGAGACAATATGCTAGTCTCCATACTCTCCCTTTAGTATCTGCTCAATACTGTAAGCTACATGTAGGTTCTGCCAGAAGTCTCTGGAATGGGCAGCTTGTAATTGCCTGCAAAGACTCTAGCTAGACTGGAAGGACTAGATTTAGGATTGGAAACCTGTGTCTACCTTACTTTTTGATCTGCATTACTAGGTTACAGCAGAAATAACCATAGCTCCCCTGTTAAACTAGAGGTTTTCATTACAAGCTAAGAAGTAACTGTTTTGTTTGGCAGGTCAGAGACTGCTTATCTCCCTCCAAACTACACTACAGTTACAGTGAGTCTTCTGAAAGGTTCTCTGTAGATATATCGCATGCTTTCAACACACTTAGATTTTTAAAATTGAATTTTTAATTAGTATAGCATGACATTTTGGAGTTCTTGATCTTCATTGATGTTACTAACCTCACAGATTCTTTTAATCTTCTCAGAAAAAAGATTCACTGAATTTTTTTTTGCATTGACTACCTTTGAAACATTTTTTTCTTTTAAGGATTAATCATTGCTATTATTTTCAAAATGGAAAATTTTTCTTCATGATGCTGACAAATAATATTCTACTGCACTAGTACCTTTGCAAGAGACAGCTTGCAGGTCTTTCATAGGCTGCTTTGTTTGTGTCTTTCTAAACCTTCTGATTCTTCATTATCCTTTCATATGGTTGCAAGCAAGGCAGAGCTGTTGTACAAACTCTTTTTTTGTTTAATAAATCCAGATAGGTAACAATATGTCTCGGTCTGCCTCAAACAGCATTTTCAAATATGATATTTTCCATTGTTCCTTCCCCAGTGGGAGGCCAGTCAATAGTTTTTATTCTCAAGAGTAGCCCTGAAGTTGCTGTAGAGTATTACACTTTATTCCTTGAGCTTTCTGTGGCAATGTAAAGCTCCTATCCTTTTCCCATATGCAAGAACAGAACAGAGATTCAAATTGCTGGAGCTTTGCCTCGTTGCTTATCTGAAGAATGGCTTAAAGAATCTATCTCCACATGAGACTGCTTTATCGTGACTGTTAGGCAGTGGGAAACAAAAGACAGGCTATATTGCACACCCTACATGCATTACATGCATTGTTTCAGGCAGCAAATAGCAGTGGAAAATGCCAGGGAACTTCCTGCTCTCATGGGAATTCCTGCTAGTCTAGATGTCTAGCTGTGGAGTCACTGGGTTCCCCACTGAGACTCTGCACTTACATCTCAGAGCCTCAGCTTTCAGGCTAGGTATAAGAGAGTAGAGAGAAATCCAGGATTTGGGGCTGTCAGGAATGAACTGAGGACTGAGAACTAACCCTGAAAAAGATCTGGTATATATGAATGACCCAAATTTAGAAACACTGCAAGATGCAACTTTTTCTCAGCTTCCTCAGAACACAAACTCTAGAACATTACTATTATCCATCTGGCTGAACAGATTAATCCAATGAAGAAACAGCAGGAACACCAATGGATATCTAACACTACCTGATTGTGCACCTGGTCCCATCAGCCAACCAGCCCACTTGTAATGATTTTGCTCTTACTGACTTTTCCAAAACAATGCAGACCACTAAGTATAACTATTACCTAATTCTGAATTTGGAAGAACAATCTCCTAGAAACCAGTCAGCAAATTTCATCTTCATCTTTTCCTTTTTGTCAGTTGACCTATTTCCCATCACTGGTTTTCTGCTACTATCTGCCAAGCTCCCTCTCCCCACCTCCTTTTTTCCATGCATGTAATTCACTTAACATCAGATGCATCGTTTTATGCTCTGCATGTTTCCAGGACTTTTCCAGTATAAACATATCTTGTCAGTAGGTTGCATTTACTGCCAATTCATTTACAATCTGACCCTGGAATAAGCGCTTCAATTTTTTTTCAAGTTAGAATGCTTTGGGTTTTACATAGCAAATATCTACTGACTGCTTTTTGAACTGCCAGCCATCTGTCTATTATTAGCATCAGACTCTGACAAAGGGAATATTCTGCTCATTAAATCATTGTTGAGCAAAGTTTTTAGGTTTTACCATTAAGAAAAAAGAAAGGCTTTTCATGTCATGAGTGGTTCTCAGGAGTTACATGCTACCATTTAAAGCCAAAACTAATAGGGTCCTCAGAAATCACTGTTTCATGTTTCCAGCTACAGATCCAGAGGAATGCAGGCCTGGAAAGGACTTGCTGGATCATCAAGTCCACTCTTCGTAGCAACACACAGTACAATCCCTAAATACTTGGCTCACCTTTAGTTTCTTCATAAAGGTTGGTAGCAGACAGTTACAGTCACATAGACCCCAAAACTTTAAGGTAGCAGCCTACAGTCAAAACCGTTTGCAGATGCCCCATAAAATGGAATTGTAGGGACACTAATTTCAGTGTCTAAATACATCTCCAAAGTTTGAAATTAATCGTGTAGCTGATACTAAGATCAGACCAATCTCAGATCTGACATGGAGAGGTCTCACTCACAAAACTGTACTGCCACTTATGTCCTCCCTCCCCTCGTGACTTCAAAGGTGCCACATTTGGGCTTCTTGGCAAGGCAATGAATCCAGCAACATTACTTGTGTAGCAAAACTTCCAGGGGCAGCTAATCCCTCTTTTGAAGAGGCAAGGTCCCACTAGACATACCCTGAAACTTGCAGTATAAAGGGCAATTACTGACAGTGTTCATTTCTGTGAACGCTCTGACCTCAGCTCAGCAAAATCAACACAGTAATTTCACATGCCTAGGCCCACCAGCCAGCCAACCCACCTGTGAAGACTTTACTCTTAGTGACTATATCATAACAGTACAGAGCACTCAGTATAACTATTACCGTAACAGCAACCTTCAGACGTCAGCCCCAAGAGGCAAAAAAAAGGGGATAATGTAATCCTACTTTTGAGAATGCACCTTTTAACACCAGGTTGGTAAATAGGTGAAGAAAGAAGCCAGTATTGTAGACTAAATGCAGTGCAGATTTTGCATCCATTTGTTGTTCAGAGAAGCAAGCCTACTTCCAAGTTATTAATAGCAGCATAGTTTAATAATAATAATAATAACAAAAAGACATCTGGATGAAATCAGATGAGGGGAGCAGAACCACATGTGCATGGGGAACCCAGGCATGTCCCAGGCTCACTTACATATTTTGGTACAGAAAAGCCAGAGTATCTCAATGAGAGGGAAGGAGGAAGACAGCCAGAAAGCACTTGAAACCTGGATCTCTGCTACTTTTAAACTAAACATCAGTACATTTCTGCTTATCTCCTTACCCCTGCAAAGACAGCTTTTGTTGAATATCCAAAAGTTAATGGAACAAGCCCACAGGGAAGGCAGCCAAGCCAAGTATCGCTGCCCAGAACTAGCTTTTTTCCTTGATTGCTCCCCTTTTTTTCATTTGTCCAATGTTTCCCAGCCTGTCTCTTTCTCCTTATTATGCACAGAGATCATCCTGACATCCTCCTAATTCATCTTGACTTGGACAACAGGCTCCCCCAGCCCTAGGTGCCTCCAAATGTATGTGGTTTACAGTGATTAAGCAGGGCAGATAACCATTGCTTCTCACATACAAATCCCAGTATGGATGTTCCTTGGCAGGGAAAGAGAGCTGCCTTCATTGCTCCGCTCTTGAAGGAGAAGGATGAGCTCAGTCATTCAGACATAAGCTTTCTCAGTTGTGTATGAGCCAAAATATACTTGAACACAAGCATAACAAAGGTAGCACCATCCTGCACTTTTGTCCCTCCACTTGTCAATCAAGTCCACAATTGCTGCTTGAGAAGGCAAAAACCAAGGTAGCCAGCCAAATACATCATGCGGGATCACTTGAGGGATGTCCTTTGTTTGCACTTGCATAGGCAAGAGTTGAGGGCAGTTGTGACCATCAAAGTGGCCAGGGCAGGTGTTCCCAGCTCTGACCTCTCTGGCAGAAGACATTAAAGAAAATGTCTGGAAAGCAGTTGTACTTTCTGTTTAACAGATCTTCATTCTAACAGGTGCCTTACTTTTATATATTAGGGGACAAAATTCTTGTCAGCTTCTCCTATATGTGGGTGGTTCCTGCTTGGACAAGCAGTGGTCTGAATCACTTGTCCCTCAGTCTGGCTGAGGTGACTGTACCCCCCCCTTAGGCTGACAAGAGTGAACGCATACAGAGGACAAATTGGAGCACTTGTCATTTCTGTTGAAGTCTGTCACAGGGTGTGAAAAACTCAAGAACTACTAGACCAGAAAGAAGGAACTGAAGCCTATTTGTGCTCCAGAGACTGTTTAAACTTTTTCATATAAAGATAACTTATAAAACCTAACATTTGCTATCTAGCAACCAAATTAAAGTGCATTCCAAGACTTCAAAGTTGCCCTACTAAACGTGTTAGTGTTATCTGTGGTGTGTCACAAACACAAACCTGTGGGAACCAAAATAGAATATCTCATTCAACTCATGTGTCATTGCAGTGACAAAGGAGCTTTCTCCACGACCCACAGGCTGAAGGAAAAAATAATGCAACAGGGCAAGTAACCTGAGAAGGTCCAGGTATGATACCTGGGGATGAAGGAAAGGTTCACAGTGAGAAGGACCCTGGGAGCAGAAAATATTCTTGAGCCCCATCCATCCTTAATCCTGCCACATCTTGGGTCCCCCTGGTCAGTGCCATGCAGAGGGCAGCTACTCTGCAAGGATCCCAACTATCTGGCTTCCATTCAAGCCATGTCTCCATAGCTTTTAAAGTATACATGCAAGTGATTAAGAGAAAAAAACCTTACCAGTGCAGAAATCCCCTGACATTTGGCTTAGTTGGGTTGAAACAAAGAGCACGTGTCTTTATTTCTGCGGAAAGGATCACTGAGTGATCCAAAGCAGGCAGGCAGGAACTGGTGCAATCAGCTTTGTACCCTATTGAGCTGAGCAGAGATCACCTCTGCTCCCCCAGAGCCTCATCCCACATGGCTGTGTCCTACTCTGTGGGTAGGATGAGAAATTTTCCTGGGAAGGGAAGTGCTGAGATCCCATCCTCTCAGTAGGAAATCTGGGGGCACTGTAATGGTCTAAAGGGCCTTATTTCACAGGCTGGAAACCTTGTGTACCAGGTGCAACAGAGACACAGAGGGAAATAGCGTCCCTTCCCCTCTACAGAGAAGCAAAAGGATGTGGCTGGACGCAGGCAGCATTTGAAGGACAAATCAGGAAAGCAAATAAAGATCTACCAGAATGTAAGAACTCAGCTCTGCCCCAGAGATGAGACGAGAAACTCCCTTTTGCTTTGCCACAGCAGACGAGCAAGCAAGTCCTTCTTACTGGAAAGCATGTTTGGGAACCTAAAAACTGCAGTATGGGAAATAAGAGGAGAGCAGCACATGGGCCTTCTGAGAGCACACAACTATCTTAGATTTACAGAGCGGCCTCTGCCTCTAGTAAACCAGGGCTTCCTCCATCCTCTTAGACAGAGCAGCTTACATATCCTTCACAGCTGGTTACTTACCTCAGGGGCTAACAATCAGTACCAGGCCTCCCTGGCAGACTGCAGTTTTATTGCCGTGCTAGCGGAGATCTAGGAAAATCAGCTCTGCCCCATAGCAGCTGGGGATGCACCATGGCTCCACTCTGCTCCAGGAAACATCCCAACCTAGTAGCCCCGTCATGCTCAGCAGCCATTCACCCCCAGTCACAGCATGGCAGAAAGCTGGGAAACCAGACCTTAGTGCAAGCAAGGTGGGCTTCAGCAGGTTTTGCAGACCCTAATACAGGTTGACATTAAAGAGTAATGGTTCCACAGGCAGTAAAGTCATTAGGGACTGCTCTGTTCCTTACAGTACACTGATGTCCCAGTCAGAGGGCTTTCTCCAGCAACTCCTATGTCTAGACAGATAAAATCTAAGTAGGGAGGGTGAACCTTTCAGAAAATTCATCCTCTCTCAGAAGCACTGGAGAACTAACAGTGTTCCTCACATGATCTGATCCAGCAATTGATCACCACATCATGGGAAAGCTGCAGACTGTCTCCAGCACAGATGTGTCAGAAAATATGGATGTATGATGCAGCAGACAAAAAGTGATTACAGGTCATCTCAATAGTTACCTGGGGACTAATGGCCTTTCACAGATGAGATGGTGAGACTACTAAAGCTGATTTACTGAAAATACTCAAGTAGTTCTCTGATGGCTGGACAGACAGGGATGTTGTTAGAATTGCAGGTCGGAACAGTGTCTGTCAGCACGCTGCCAGGGAAGTATGCTGCAGGAATGGAGTCTGCTGCACATGAAGCTTTCAGAGACTGTTGGAGAAATCACTGTTGGAGTGATTTGCAAGGACAAGAACAATGAAATCCCTTTTCCTTCACTTGGCAACATTAAGTATCTTTCTACCTCCCTGTATTTTTGTGAACAGCATCATCTGCTAAATAAATTCACAGCCTAGGAAGAAGCATTATTAGTATGGAAACAAAAGAAAGCAAGAGGAGAAGGAAATGATCCTAGGAGGTTGCATACAAAGAAATCTGTGGCACATGGGATGGTAAATTTCACGAAACTAGATTTTTCCTGGGGCAGATACTCCCCATGAACTTTCAGCAGGAAGAGAAACAAACCTGCCAAGTTGCAGATCTAGATGGAGTTTTTATTGCAGACCACAGTCCCTAGGACTCGTCTCTTATGGTTGAGGAAATGCCTTTGCAGTATCTTCTCAAATAAAAAATATGACTTTTCCCTAAAAAGAAATGTTTTGGAAAACTGATCTCATTTTGGTCTAGAAAAGTCACTACATCTCTACTCCAAATGGGACTAGAAAAGGAAGGAAACCGCTTTGAGGAAACAGCATTAAGATATGAGCACTCATACATTTCTTTTTTTACAAGATTCATCTAGTGTACAACTGCAACAAACAGTTGTATAAAGGTCAATATTTTAAATAATTCAGGAATGAAAGGACACCGCAAATGGAAGCTGCTTAAATGGTCACATACAAGTGGGTGGGGAGAAAAACATATGCTTTTTTCCCCTTTAAAATTTTCAACCTTTTTTCTAGTCCCTGTGGAACAAACAACTCTGTCCTAACTTTTTGAATACCAGCCAAAAGAACTCACTTATAAACTCTGCAAAAGATCATAAATTGAAACAGGCTGCAACTCCTTGGAAAGGCAGGACTAGAATAAAAAACAGCCTTGATAATTGCAGAGATAGTCCTAACCAACATGAAATTTGCTAAGTTCAAGTACAAAATATTACCATCATAAGGAGAAATTAAGTGTAGAAACGGGAGAAAGAATGATTAGCTATGCACTGACTGAGCAGGAATGGCACAGCATAAAATGATCAAGTCAAAAACTCAATGAGTCAACAGTGTGATGCCGTTGCAAACAAGACAAATTTCATTCTAAGATGTATTATCACAAGTGTTATGTGTATATAACACAAGTAATGATTTCACTCCTCTGGAATACTGTATTCACTTTGGGGCACCACAATTAAAGAGAGTTGTAGAGAACTGGAAAAAATCCAAAGGATAGTAATAAGAGTGATCAAGGTATAGAAAATATGGCCCAGGAAGAATAGATGAAGGAAGTAGATTTGTTTAGTCTACAAAAGAGAAGACTAAGGAGAGACGTAATAGCAATCTTCTCACATTGAAAAGGTCAGGAGGATGATGATCGATTGCTCTCCATGTTCACTAAAAGTAAAGAAAGGAAAACCAGTTTTGCTCAAGGCAAGGTAGATTTAAAGGGGATATAAAGAAATCTTTCTGACTATCAGCATAGTTAAACATTGCAGCAGGTTACGTAGGGAGGGGTTTTATAAGTCAGGCAAATCTAGAAATAATCCTCCTGCCTAAGTGCAAAGTGATGAAGGAGCTCTCATCATTTCAACATGGCAAGACCATAACAAATCTGCAATTTTTCATATTAACATTAGCCCTATGAAAAACTCAATAATTCTGGCTTCTTCAGCTTTAGAGAGGCTAAACAGCCCTTAACATGGGGTAAAATTTCATGGTCACCTGCACCTTCTTTTGCTGCTGAGCACAAAACAAATTAGTATATATTTAGCAAATGAAAACTGATAAATACATAACATACATGCAAATGACCTTGAATGCACACTTTCCTCTATGCCCATAAAATACCATAGTTTGGCCCTGAATACTAAGCTTCTCAGACCTGTTGGTTTCCCAAAGCCATGTGAAGAGTGAAAAAATGTTTAATACAATACTTTTATTATGATGAGCTATATTTGCACTTCTGCAGTCCATTTCTTAGTTCAATAATAAGGATCTTTGCTAAAATTTCTTTCCAGAAAAAATGTTTTTCTTCTGGATTCAGTGCTGATGCAAAGAGCAAACTGACAAGAATTTGTCTTCAAATGTTTGGACACCCCCTGCCCCTGGAGCATTCAGTCCCATTAACCATCACTATATATCCAGGTTTCTTGCCCAGCCCTGGAGATACTCCAAAGCACGCTACAATGTTTGTAAGTCTCCACTGCACTCCTGGAATCTGCCTTTATATATTTATTCTGAAAACATAAAAATGTTACATCTTTTGGAGAAGAAAAACAAATAGCAAATAAATTTACAGATTAAACTTAATTGAGAGGTGTTACCAATAGAAGGGGACACAGATAAAACACAAGTGAATTTAGAGAGATTTTAAAACACACTCTCAGCTTCCTAGTACAAGCAAAAAGCCAGACTGGGGGAAAAATAAACAAATTAATTTGGGGAAAATAACCTGAAACAAAGATATGCTCTAGAAGAGCAGGAGCTGGAAGCTGTAGTGCTGGCAAAGGCTTAGGAATGGCAGCAAACAGCAAATTATGCCTGAGCTTGGAGACAGCAGGAGCTGCAAAGTGCTGTAAGCCTGGGGAAATAGAGCACATGTTGTTGTTAGAGAAAAATCACAACATTTTGACTCCATACCAGGAGATAATAAAATAGGTTGGTCCCCTTTCTTGGGGGATTCCTCCCTGTGCAGCCCAACAACAATATATTTTACTCTTTGTCTCTGGCAGTCATGTAGCAGAAGATACTTGTTTCTTCCTCCACTCTGGTGTGTTCTGCAGGCTCAGTACCACTGCTAAACCCATTCTCATTCCCAGCATTCAAGGTGCAGAAATAGCAGGCACATTCACTGTATCTCTCAAATCCCACAGGGGCTCAAACACATGCAAGAAGTAGCAGGGTGAGGCACAGCACTTTTCTGCTGCAGCTGGGGTGCAGAGAGGTGCCTTTGAATAAAAATGCAGGCTCTAGCCCTAGTTCCCGAGTATCAATTCCTGATCTCATTCAATTGCTTCATGCATGAAGAAAACTTGTCTGACCCTTGCCTTTGCTTTGCTCTTGCCTTAATTGTTCCAGCAGCCTTTTCCAATTCTCCTGCCAAAGGCCTTTCAATCCTAGAATTGCCTGGCCCCTGTTCAGAATCCAGACTTGGCATATTGCAAACACCATAATCAACTGTATTAACAGAGAATTGGGAAGATGTGTTGAAACAAGCAAAAATCATCCCTCCTGGTCCATAACACACTTTCACTGCACACAAATGTATGCAAGTGAGATCAAAATGCTGCTTAGAGGAGTGTGTCACTGAGGAAAGAGACAGAGCAAGACAACTGCAGGGAGACAACTTGATTTGCAATTGCACTCAGACCAAGAAATAGACAACTTCATTATCAGCAAATTGAAAACAGATCGGGGCTGAGTGTGGACTTGAATTGTAATATGAACCCAATGCTGCTTACAGAGAACATGGATTTGGGGGAGTTCAGAAAGGGTTTGTCATGATGATAGATGTTGTCCCCAGATATTCATCCTATGATATTAAGCTGTTCTCCAAATGCACAGAAAGCCTGGTAGGAATTTTATGAATGTTAGCTGTCTGTGCTCCAGCAGTAAAGAATCACAGAATCATAGAATTACCAGGGTTGGAAGAGACCTCCAGGAGCATTGAGTCCAACCATCAACCTATCACTGTCATCTAAAACCGTGTCCCTAAGAATAAACCAAGTCCCAAAGTACTACATCTAGACACTTTTTAAACACCTCCAGGGACCATGACTCCACCACTTCCCTGGGCAGCCTGTTCCAGTGTCTATAAACTCTTTCAGTGAAGAAATTCTCCCTGATATCTAGTCTAAACCTGCTCTGGTGCAACTTGAGGCCATTTCCCCTTGTCCTCTCACTGGTAGCCCAGGAGAAGAGACCAACCCACACTTCACTCCAAACTCCCTTCAGGTAGTTGTATAAAATGATAAGGTCTCCCCTAAGACTCCTCTTCCTGAGGCTAAACAACCCCAGTTCAGCCATTCCTCATAAGATATATTCTCCATGCCCTTCACCAAATTTGTTGCCCTTCTCTGAACACGCTCCAATGTCTCTATATCTTTCTTGTAGTGAGGGGCGCAGAACTGAACACAGCACTCAAGGTGCAGCCTCACCAGTGCAAAGTCCAAAGGACTATCACCTCCCTGGTCGTTTTTGATACAGGCCGGGATGCTGTTGGCCTTCTCGGCCACCTGGGCACACTGGTGGCTCATGTTCATGTGGCTGTCAACCAGCACCCCCAAGGTCCTTCTCTGCCAGGCAGCATTCCAACCACTCATCCTCAAGCCTATAACATTGCATAGGATTGTTGTGACCAAAATGTAGGATCTGACACTTGGCCTTGTTAAATCTCATTCCATTGGCCTTCACCCACTGATTCAGCTTATCTAGGTACCTCTGAAGGACCTTTCTACTCTCAAACAAAGGAACATTCTCTCCTAAGTTGGTGTCACCAGCAAACTTACTGATGGTGCACTCAATCCCCTCATCCAGATCATCAATACAGACATTAAACAGAGCCAGCCCCAATACCGAGCTTTGGGGGACACCACTCGTGACCGTCTGCTAACTGGACTTAGTTCCATTAACCACTACTCTCCGGGCACAGCCTTCCAGCCAGTTCCTTATCCAGGGAAGTGTAAACCCATCTAAAACATGACCCTTCAGCCGCCACAGCCAAAGGGCCTCCACCATCAGCAGAGAGGTCTTGTGCCACCAGGAGGCAAAATCAGCAAGACGAGCCATCCACAGTCTCAGGGGTGTCCCGTATCCAGGTTACTTGCATGCTGCACAGACACCAGACATCAGCTGGTGTTTCTTGCTGTTCAAAGATGTGAATCAAAGTCAGGGCTGAATTAACAAAGAAGTTAATCTGGTGTTATTGAGAGCAAGTGCTTCAAAGCCACAAGTATTTAAATAACTGCCTCAAAAGCTTGGGGTAGACAATGCCTGGAGGAAGAACATTTTTGAGTGGAGGGTGAGATTCCTATGCCTGCCACAAAGTCTCTCTGGCAACACACAACTCTGCAGGGATCCATCTAGCCCCCTCACCAGGGACAAATGATCATCTACCTCTCCCCCCATCTTCCTTCTCCACATGCAGTTCTCCATCTCCTTCAGCCCAGGCAGTTATTGTTCAAGTCATCGATCATGAGAAACACATAAGTAAGTAAAATATGTTTGAGAGAATACATATTTTTTTCCAGACAGTACTGATTTATGCAACAATATTTATTAATATTTGTTGACTTAATGTTAGAAATATGCATTTTCCCAATCATTCAAAAATTTAGAATTATAGAAAATCCTACCAAAGTTTTAACGTTTTTGCCCCTCATGAAAATCCTTCTTCCATGGTACAACCAGACCTGCTTTTGGCAGGTAGTACCTCTACAACACATAGAAAGAGATGAGGCAAAATGATGGCCCAAGGAAACTCAATTCAGAATCCTTTCCTGTGTAAAGATAAATGTAAGCTCTGGTGGGGTTACAAGAAGCAGAATATAAGATGTTTGAGTCTACACAGCACTACAGGCATGCCACACCTTAATGTCTGTCTGCCCAGCCACGCCCCCAGACGTGGTGCATGGTTAGACCCTGTCCCTTCCAAGCCCAAACCTCAGTCAGACCATGCAATAATCTGTTTTCATTCACAACCAAGGCTTGCTTAGCTGCCAAATCAGCCACTTCCTTGCCAGGTTCATACATTCTCACCCTGGAGTCAGAAGTTGTAGATTACAGTTCCCACAAAATAAAATCCCTGCATTATACTCAAGTTAGGTGTTGCTTCAAAAAACAGTGCCTGAGAGAATGCAGTCCCTGCCCTGCTGTAGGCTGTCTACAGAGCTTGTCTGCAAGTGGTGTGACCCATGGGGCTCATCTCGACACCCCCAGCAGCTCACCCCAGCTGCCCTTGGGGACCTCACATGACAAACATATCAGAGCTTGTGTACCACCACTGTGCTAGCACAACCCCTTGATTTGAGGGTGGGGCCTGAAACAGGGCTGCCGTGGCCTTGCCACATGGGAAGATATACTAATGTCTGCAGTAGTAACACTGCTCTGGCCTTCACAATTTGTCACATCCAAGCTTGAATAACTGCACTTCTTCTTTACAGCCTGCCATCACTGAGCTGTGAGGTGGGAGTAGGGCACTTACTGCAAGTTAACCAATGTGTCCAAGAGCATACAAAGAATTAACAACACAGGCAGAGGGAATCACAGAAATCCTGAATTCTAATATTATGTGTCTCAGTTTAAAGATGGTAGGTGCTTAATTCCTTTGGGCAGCTCTGAAAACCCAGGTTTCAACTACAAGGGGAGTGCTTGAATAGAGGTAGGGGAAATGCCTGATGTCATCCAGGCAGCTCTGGATGTCAGGAATCCTGGATTCAGTTCCTGACAGTTTGTTTTCCCTTCTCCTCTATGTACTTAAGCACTCTTTAATTTAGCTTGAGTGACGATGCCTGTCTCAGAGGTGCTTGGTGAGAAGCCAGCAGCAACCCAGTAATAAAACACCTTCCCATTGATAAGAAAGCATAAGGGAATTGTGCTGTGAAGCACCCACCCTGAAGAAGGAATGCAGGTAGCCTGCGATGGATCAAGCCCAGCTTCTTCACTACTCTATCCCTCCCTCAAAGTGTCCTGAGTAACAAAGCAGCAAATCCCTCCCTTGCTGGTCTTCCCTCACAGCTGGTTTTTGTTATTTTGGCTAGAACAGCACTCAGACAGGACATACACTTGCAACCCTGCCTACCTACTATCTTTCCTTAGCCAGACTGGTAGTCAAGGACCATAGGGGTCTACTTAGGGTGTGAAAGGCTCACTGAGAAATAAACTCATACAAAAAAAAAACAAAACAAAAACCAGGATATTTTCCTTGCTATGACTTTCAGGGCTAGATTCAGCCTCTGTCCAATTAAAGGCAAAAGCCACATGGCCACAACACACCACAGCCTAGGGTATCAGGACACAGCACCCCTGGGCCCTACACCCACTGACAGATGGTTGGAGGGTATCAAGGATCATTTACAGCCAGGGACACCCAAAGTCACATCTCACTGTTGGCCTGAAATGCTTAAATAGTGGGCTTAGCACTTTTAATTTGTAAAACACTGCAAATGGCACCTCTGGAAAGGAGAGGGCTCCATCTCTAACTCCCCTGAGACAAAACAGCCTTGACACTGCAACACAGTTTCTCCTGAGCCACTACATTTTTCTGCTAGCAAGGTACCAAGGAACTGGTTCAAGGCCAAAGAGAGCCAGGGGCTCTTTTTTTTCTCTCCTGAGCATATTTCTGTTTAAGACAGGACCCTGCAAAGCACCACGGCCTTGGATGAGTATATCCAACAACAATAGCAACATTATCAGCCAAGCTGTTTTTTACAAGCTGGTCAGACTCCTGATTATGAAGCCCCAGTGACTGGCTACATGCACCACTTTATAGCAGGCTGTATAGGCAGAGCCTATATATGGGACCTCAGTACTACTATTTCCCAAAGTAATCATATTGTCCCAAACATCTGCACATTGGAGGTGATCTCTATTCCAGTGGGACAGATACCGGACTCTAATGCAGAAAAAAAGTGTGGTGGAAAACCTCTGAAGATACTTTCACTAAACACACACTTAAGCACCTGGTTTTCAGTCATGAAAGTATTTACCTGGTAGCAGTATTGGTGTATGACCAAGAGAAAGTGTTTGCCAGGAATGTAATAGTAAGGGATTAAAAACTCAGGATGATCTTTCAAGAAAAGCTAGGGAGAATAAACCACTTACTGACACAGCACAGCTGGTATACTATGAGAAACAAAGCTCACTCATCCCCCTGGAATATATGACAGCATTTGCAGGACAGATATGTTGACAAGAAGGAAACCACTCCCACACACATCTTGTAAATATTTACATCTTTTACTTTTCTCCTCCTTCCTAAACTCACCATTGAAATCACAGAGGTTGTGCAGAAATTTGGACATGAAACCAACATTTTACAGAGCTAACACCAAAACATTCACATCACTGTTCTGTTCACATATGCCTGTATTTTAGGGTCCAGAATGAACAGTGGACTCCAAAGGGAGGTCATCCCAGAAGCAGTAGGATAACTCACAAAAAGTTGTCTCCAGATCCGGCACCCTCCGATGCAAAGCCAAGTCTGATATTTCTAGGAGAACAATTATCCACCTGGTACATTTCCAGCCAAGCAGAGTTGAAGTAACAGACCTAGTCTGGTCCTGTTTGGCTTCAGTAACTACCAATAAAAAACAAGAATGAAGAATGGTCACAGACCTGCTCATAATTTGGGATGTTTCAATTTGTGAAACAAGCTCCACATTTCTCTCATGACCAGCCATGGAATAACAAACAGACCGATCTAGTTTCAGTGCTGTTTGGATTGTCAGTTTGATTTGTTCTCAGATGTTATAGGTTACATACTGCTTTACAAAGACATTCAGCTAAGCAGAAACCCACAAATCTCCGTGAGGCAACAAGAATTTCCTAAGGATTTCAGACTCATGGCAGTTGCAAGCTTTTCCTGTAGCTGCAGCACGGTTTCTTCCCCACCCCTTTTTTTTTCCTCTAATGATTTCAGCTTCTGAAGTCTTACCCCTTGCTCAAAATATTAACAAGGTCTTGCCTCTCTCTTCAGGTACTTGCTTTCATAAAACATATTGGAAAACGATTTGAGAACTGTGCCTTTTTAGTAAATTGAGATGAAATCAGTTGCCACAGCAAAAACATGGGACGGGAGACGTTGGAATAAATTCATTCATGTACAAGTGGATCAATTTCATTACCTTTTTTCCTTAGGAAACCAGAGTTAAAAAAAGAATAAAAATGACAGGAAAGAGTGAAAGTTACTGAAAAAATTGGTGGGACTAGAAACAATTGACAGCCAACAGGAGTAGCCAACGCATCATTCAACTCCTAATATTCTGTGATTCTGTGATTCAAAGCATAAAGGTAGTGCCTGTTTTCTCTACATCTCATCTGGTGGGATGTTTTACTATTTACAGATTTAGCTTTAATTCATTGCTTGACATTGTTTTTATTGTTCAATAGTCCTGGAAAGAGAAGGGTTTAAATTACAAAAAAAATTATTCACAGACTCAACTAGCTTTGTGAACCCATAAAACAGTTTGTGAGGTTCATAAAACCTCAAAAGCCAGAAAATCCTTCACCCCGATTTCCTCCTTACTTCAGCTCTAGTCTCACTTCACTCATTGTAGGATGTTGTGAGCTTCTTCGTCTAATGAATACAGAGCTGATTACATTGCCTTCACTCTTTCTTGACATCTCCATGCTGGATTGGAGCCTGCATTTGAGCATAATCCCCTGTATAATAAACCCGACCCTCCTGCTTGATGTCTGACTGTGTACAAGCACTGGTGAGGTTACTTGGCTTTGACACCAAGCAGTTGTTTGTAGAACAGCATATGAGTCCCTAATGCATTATTCCCTGGTCTTATTTTCCATTCTGCCAAATGAAGAGAAATCCTATTCAGCTCCTGGGCAAGCAGAATGCATCATCTCTGCAGCATTCCCAGCTGAGTACCAAGTGATATGAGAGGAACAGGAAGGCTTTATATTTTAACCCAAGAGGCAAATCTGAAGCAGCCACCACCTCTTAACAGCCACATTTTCTGGCCCTGAGAAAAGAATAGTTTCAGAGGGAAATAATTTACACTGAAATACAGCCTCTGAGACGACTACCGGAGCCCTGAATTCTAGGTAGATCACATGACCAAGGTCCATATATCCCATAGTCTGTCTAGCCACTAGTTTTTGGTTCAGACTGATACTCAACCCCAAGCATGAAGTTCCAAGCCTTTTATAGGAAACACAGTAGAGACATTACAGTGAACATTTTTTCTACCTGATATCACTATAAAGCCTGATAAGGTCTGGGGTCTGTATAAAGCTGAGGGTCTGGATACACAGTCAATATATGAAGCTTCCATGGTATTTTCAGGGGCCCATGCTCATATCCAACTCAGTTCACTTATTGAATCATAGAATCGTAGAATTATCTGGGTTGGAAGGGACCAAAGGCTATCTAAGGTTTGCTTTATCCTTCATAAAAGCCTGTGTGGTGACAGTGTTGGGAGACACAAGCTGGACTCCTTGGAGAGTACCCACCTGCACATGGTACTTTGTATCGGCTTAGCAGCAGGCAGAGACATCAGCAATAGATCTGGTTCCTCTTGGGTCATCCTGACAAGCATAGAGACTACTGCCATAGCAGGTCCAGAATAGCTATCCCACAGCATTTTTCAGACTGAATAAACAGCTGGACCTATTTCCATCCTTACTCCTTGACAGATTGTAGCTAGACACAGACTGTCAAATCTGGTCATGTCTATGGTAAAGGCTGAAAACACTCTCAAGGACCTTGTCCACACCATCAGTGGCTGTTGTAGCTGAGGACTGGGGCACTGGCCACCTTTGAGTGATGTCACGCGTAGGGCACGTGAGTTGCAGATATATTAGAAACAGAGCCCTTGAGACCAGCTCTCCTCATGAGGGCAATTTGGACTGACAGGGGATTTAAAACACTCCTACTTCAGCCTTTCAAACTGACAGCCCTACCAACCTCCAGGTGCTGCAGAGGAGGCCTTTAAGGTAATGGTATAGGGAGACAGACAGAAAAGAGGCTGACTCACCAATGAGAAAATCCAGCCTAGACTGAGAATGTCAAAGGAAAAACAACAAAAAAGGAGAATAAAATATCTCACAGCTAATGCCAGTAAAAATGAAAGTGACCTGCCACCCTTGAAAATTGGCAGAGCTGCAAACTTCCCTTAACCACCTTAAAAAATAAAATCAAACCCATATTATTTTTATTCAATTAAGAAAAGTTTATACACTGGCCTGACCCAGGCACCAGCAAAAGAAGCTTCAGCTTAAACAGCAAGAGACTGGCAAAAACACTAGCAACTGAAAAACAGCTTTTACAGTAGAAGCTGGGCAGTACACAGGCAGGGCTGCTGGGTCTGCAACCCGCAGCAAAATGCAGCTCTGCTGCCTCACTGTGCTGACCTACCTGGGGGCAACCATAATTGCCAGGAGGTGACCACTGCCTGCCTTGGGCAGCAACTAGGGGAGCCCACCCTGCGACTAGCATGCACAGGGTGGGTACTCTGGGGGCAGCAGGAAGTAAGGGCACAGAGCCTTAGCTTTTCTATACAGCAGAAGTCTACCAAGACCTTTTTGTAACAAATCCTTACATATGTGCTATGCTTCTATAGTTTAGAACATGATAGAAGTACTAAATAACTCAGACACTTTGCAGTAAACATGTGATAATTAGTTCTGATGAACAGAAATATCATTTTAGTTGGAATTTAATTACTGAACATAGATCTTGCATTAATGGTGGCTTTTTCTTTTTCCACAAAGTACATTCAGTATTTTTCAAAAGACAAACAAATGTTTCTAAAGCCTCCTCAAGAAGATCCAGAATCCTTCATGCACAGCAGCTCCCATTATGCCTGCAAGAAACCCCAAGCTGTTTGAAACATGGTACTAATCACAATCACTGCCAGCAGTCACAGACCTTATCCAAATAGGGAATTTTAACTCACCAAAACAAATGAGTTACTTATGGAAAAGGAACCCTCCACTTTTGCAACCACCACATCCAAATAGACAGACTCTTTTTGTAAACCAATATGGCTAAGTGGCTGCAATTTTCCTAAGTTGCCTTTAAAACTTTTAAGCTTTATGTTTGGTTCAGCCAGAAATGACCTTGTGTGACTTCAGTTCTAGTTTCTACTCTTCAGTCTGCAAATTATTATTCTGTAATAGCCAGAAGGACCTCGCTCATATTACTAGTGTGTTGTAGCCAATGTGTTATTTCTTGGAAAGAGCAAGGCTGCCAGAGTCCAGGGATAGAGTCTGAGAGTACTCAGTAAGTTACATTCATTACATAGCAAGAACAACTGAGAAAAAAATAAACACTTCTCAAGTCTATGACTAACTGAAGCTGTAAATTTCAAACACTTATTACAGAGTCACAGCTTAGTAAAACAACATGGGATGTGTTACATATCAGAGGGTAACCTTTAAAGAAGGACTTGTGCTCTGGGGAAAGTTTTAAAACAGACCAGGATGAAGTTTATGTGCCTTTTTTCATGTGGTTCTTATAATTAAGCAAACTGTCATAGAAAATCATCCTAGAGGTCTGGATTCAGTCCAGGCCTCTCTAATACACAGGTCCTATCATCCTCTACACTACTGAGTTATCCATATCATATTAGTTAAATAATTAGAACTGGCAAACATTATTTTTAACTCTTTTTTTCAGCCCCTCTGTTTACTAATTTTCTCTGGGCAGACCGTAGGGATTTATCCTCTTTTAATTTAATAGAGCAAACATAACTTTTCCTAAGGGACCAGAGCACCAGATGATTCCCAAATTATTCTTAACACACATCTACACAGAGTAAGCAATTTACTGCTTGGGCTTTGTGCCTGTTCATTTGGGGCATATGGCATGATTTCTGATCACCAACTCCATGACCTTACTTCACTTTAAAACATTACCTTTGTTTCAAAGTTAAACAACAAAACAACATCTATTTCTGGCCATAGGTTCAAAAATCACTCTCAATCAATAAAGTAAATCTTCTCATGTGCAAAACTTGCAAAACAATAAAAAGGGAAAGCTGCACAAAGGGACCAGATGGTAACTTATCTTCTGATTCAACAAACTGTTTGCAATTTGGTTCTCCATACAATCATAAAGGGCATTCACAAAGGGTCCTGAAATTATATTTCCATTCAAGATATTTGCATGTTCAGACCTGGATCTTAGTGCATTCCTTTATAAAGATGCACATAAAGGGAACTTGCACATCAGAGAGGCTGAGGACAGTCCTTAGTCTGAGAATGTTTAGTTTTGTGTATTGGGGATGGGCCATTGATAGTGAAGATTACAGTTCACTGTGTCCAAAATGCTCTCAGACATCATCTCTGTTACAAGAACAGCTGAGATGGAAACATACATCAAGAGAAATGTTGCACGCCCTTTTCCCCCTCCGTTTTCTTCCTCTGTCTCCTTTGGTTTTCTCAGTTCCAATCAGTAAGAAAAATCTATCTGGGTGAGGAAATATGTAAACACATGTTAAACTATGCAGATATCTGGAAAATGCCCGCTCTGTATATGAAGAAATAGTTAATGATGGAAAGACACAGCCAGTGACTGCACCATTTGCAGCAAGAGATCTAAACTGATGATTCTTTGCTACCTCACTACATATAATCTTAAAAGAAAAGATCTAATGGAACAGCAAGATATTTGTAACTTTATTTCAAACAATGGTATACCTGAGTTGAATGAATAATATCTTAAAATAGCAGACTGATGTTGGTTATAAAACAGTCAGTGCTCAGCACACTCATTTTGGTGCAGAAGACAACTGTGTGTTCAGCTCTAGCTGTAGTAATTGTGGAACCACAAAACTGGAAATGTTCAGCTGGTTCATGAGTCAGACTGTTGCCTTTTTGTACACTGACATGGCTATTTATTTTGATTATACAGAGTAGTTTGAAAGAGCAGCTAACATCGGTGCTCTCATTCTTAGTTTTGGTTTTGATTCATGTTGGCAGTTGTAGATGCTTCATCTGTTCTCCAGGTATACATATGGAAGTGACTGAGACATGCCAAATTTACCAGCAGCTTCTCATTAGGGCTCTTTCTTGATTATGACATCTGGTGAGGTTGATGACAATAACAGAAGAAAAAAGTGAAGTTCACTCATTTGGAAATGGCTTAAGTGAAGGCTGTTTTGCACTCTATGATGTTGAAATGTTAGGAATGGTTGAGGTCAGATTTATAGCTCAGTCTTGCATCTGTACTTCATTTATAAGCAACCTATACAAAAACACCTTTCAAAAATCTTACTCATTTCCCAACTGACCAAAAGCTCAGAATATTCTGTCAGCAATACAATCTAAGCCACAAAATGTTCTTGTTGAAAGGAATTTCCAAAGTATTGTTACATGGCTAGTCCAATACACCTGTAATTGTCAAGGCTGTTAGCATCCCACTTTTGGCTCTACAGAATAATCTTCTACTGCTGCTTAGTAAGAGAGATTCCTACAATAGTCCTGGATAGGAAAAGGAAACATAACTATGAATAAAAGACACAGAAGCATCTTCTTTTCTGCCCTTCTTCAGTAACCAACGGTCATTCTGCAGACTGGCCTGCTGAAGTAGTTTCTCTCCAAATACTGTCCACAGTTCAGCATGACAGAGAATCATCCAGCAATAGCGAAAGAACTGCAAATTTAGTAGCTAGGCTGTTACCAAATTAACTACCTTTCAGAGTTACACAAAATTTGTTTCATTTGCAGTTTTCAAAGTGATATGATAGCTGATGAGTATCTGGTGAGTTTATGGCACACAGTGAACACAAACAGATTAAAATGTACTTAATGCCGAAAATATTCTTATATAGCACAGAGCCCAGTCAAAACTATTCTATGTAGGACACTTGGTTAACACTGCCACAGAATCAACAAGGAACCAAGAAGCTCAGGTTTATAAAGAAATAAAACCATTTTATCAAGCCAGATAGTCTACAACACACAAGCATGTGTTGCTTTGCAATGAAAGACAGGCTCCTAATTAAGTGCCTAATCGCTTTCTTGAGTGCTCAGCCACAAGACAAAGATGCACTTACATGTCTCCCATGTCCTTAGAAGGACAAATATAATAGTTCTTTCTTGATAATGCAGATCTCCTGTTTGCACACCATGTAAGGCAAGGTGATAAAGCCAAAAGCCTTATCCAAGATACAGTAGATAAGTATGCAGAGTAGAGACATTTCTAAAGCAGCTGAGGAATCATTGCCAGTACTAAGAGAGGTTTTTATGGTTTTTGCTTGCATTTAAATTCTATGGTTGTGTCTTAAACCAAGATGCTCTGATTGAATTCAAAACTCCTGTTTGGCAGTGTTATGAACTTTGAGCTAGGAATTATCTTTGTTACCTGTCTGCCAAACCCTCCTACAGGCTGGTGGGGAAAATTGATGAGATTTGACGGAAAACTTCTGACAGGATTTTCTGATGGGTTTCTGTACTCCCAGAACTATCCTCCTCCCTCCACCAACAAGGTCCAACACTGCATTTGCAAGAAGGAATCAGCAAAGAGAAAAGATTCCAGCAGTCTCCCCTTCTCATGGTCCTCTTCCTCTTTTATAGGCAGGAAGGTAGAGTCATTAATGAGCTCCTAAACTGATGCCACATCAATAAGCAACCCAAAAGCTCATGGTGAGTTCTTGCCCACTAACCAAAAGCCACTTCTCTTGGGAAGATGCTCAGTCGAGGACATCATAGTTTGTCTGCACCTTCTCTGGCTGATGCTATCTACAAGGGCACCTTTGGGTACTGGAAGAGAATAATGAGTGCTAAACAGAATTCCCAAAGAAGATCTGAAGATGTACCATCCTGTACTTTAAGTGACATGAAAATGGATTTTACCTCACACAACATGAAAGACATTAATAAACATATTTTCAAACACACTTTAAAGTGTGGACCCATGACTTAGCAGTCATGAGACACCTGAATGTTCCACATTGTCTTGATAAGTTTTATCTAAATAAAACAAGTTGGACTCAATGGAGTAATTATTGGACTTGATTTTAAATGTCTTTTCCAGTCTAAACAATTCTATGATTCTATGATTCTAAGTTGAAAACAAAAACCAATTGCAAATAATGTGAAGTAGCCTCCTCTTCACTGCAAGAAAGCTAAAAATTGCTCTCCTGTCCTGAAGCATGCAAAGAGAAACAAATTCAGTGACTGTTAAAACAAGCTTTGTCTACTTCAAAGGTTTTGTGAGCTAGTAATGTTTCTAAGGCACTTTAAAGGTAAGTGGCACTTATTACAACTCAAATGTGTGTTCAGATCAAAAGTTGTGGTTGCATATATTGAATACCACAAAGCTGAGCAGTGAACAGAATAGCTAACCAGGAGCCTGATCTGGTTTTGTAAGACTGACTTTGCTCACTGAGATTAATGCCTCCCTGTCGTCCTCGTGAATCTTTCTGGGACAAACGCTTTACTCAAATCAAGATAAACTACATCCACTGCTCTACCATCATTTATCCACCTGGTCATGTCCTCATAAAAGGCTATCAGGTTGATCAAACATGACTTCCCCTTGGTAAACCCATGCTGACTGCTCCCAATGACCCCCTTATCCTTGATATGCCTAGAGACAGAGTCAAGAATAAAGTGTTCCAACACCTTTCCAGAGATGGAGGTGAGGCTGACTGGCCAATAGCTACCCGGGTCCTTCTTCTTGCCCTTTTTGAAGACTGGAGTGACATGATCATGGAATGGTAGGGGCTGGAAAAGACCTCTGGGGACCATCAAGTCCAATGTCCTGCTAAGGCAGGTTCACCTGGATCAGGTTGCACAGGAAGGTGTCTAGGCAGATTTTGAAAGTCTCCAGAGAAGGAGACTTCACAACCTCTCTGGGCAGCCTGTTTCAGTGCTCAGGCAACCTCAAAGTAAAGAAGATTTTCCTTATGTATAGCCTTCTGATATATTATGCAGAACTGTTTGTGATGGACATCACTTCCTGATAAGGCCACGGTCCAGAAAACCACACTGACCTACTGGAAGTTAATCTTTAAGGCAGACCCTTGGAGTCAATAGCTGGCCTTGTATGCTCAAAATTAGAATATAAGCGTTTTGCTGAATCAACAGTGATTACAGAGAAAGCAACAGCCTATAGTAAACACCCCAGAAAGACACTAATTGTTGGCAAACAACAGCCCATTAACAAACATGAAAAATCATCAATATACACAAAGTAATTGTGTACACAAAACTGCACTATGAAGCCTGTATAGCTATGTCTAAAAACCTTTGTGAAACTGACCATTTCTCAACACTTAGATACATGTGAACAAGTTGAAACATAAATCAAAGTTATAAGCCAGGAGTTCTCAGCACTGGTGTTAATAGTCTTTGAGAGTTTGGACTGGACAACACCTTTCAAATACAAGATATTTCCACAACAGATGCTGTTTATTTTAATCTACTTCCTTGTTGGCAAAGACACTGACAGACCAATTTATTTTTCACTACTTTCAAATTTTCTGGCTGCTCCTTCTGACTGTAAACATCAGTGGAGAAACATTTATTTGTTTAGAAGGACTCTCTTGGGTAGACTGATAAAAGCTATTCTTCAAAAACCTGAAGCATAGGCCAAATTAGAGATGAAATTACCTTGGTGTTGCGAAATCTTATGATTTTTGTTCTACCTCTTCAAACATGCAGGACTTTTTGTCCCAAGTGTGTGTTAAGAAAAGGAAATCAGAATCTTGGATTTTATTCTGAGCCTCACTACCTAGTGAAAGAAAAGTTATGGAAGTACCTGAGCAGGTCCTAGTCCATCTCCTTGCCTGCTGCCTCCCCTAAGGCAGCAGTAGCAGAGGAGCAGTCAAGAAGCAAGGATACTCCAGAAGAAAAAATGAGATTAGTTTGCAGCAGTGCAAACCGGGACCGAGGTGCTGTTGTGGACATAGTCATGAGCACTGAACACCAACCTGTGTGCTTGTCATATTAGAGAGAATCAAGTTTTAGTGCATATTTCCAGTCATTCAGGTCAATTAAAAAAGCTAGATAATTTGTCCCAGACAAACTTGCTTAAAATTCAGAAGGGGAATAAAGAGAACAGAGCAACTGCTATAGGTTTTTGGTCTGGCTTGGGGTTTTTTTGTTGTTTTGTTTTGGTTTGGGTTTTTTTAATTATTTTGAAGAGAAAGTTGAGCTTGAGATGACTGACGTATTAGAAAAGATGCAGGATTAACAATGACATTTCTCTTTGAAAATGCACATATTCGCCGGGAGCAAAGGTGATTTATTCTTCATCTTCCTTATGAATTTATAGTCTGCAATAGACACTAACTTTGCAACTAAGTAAGTTTCTTTTCATTAAACAAGAGTCAAATTGAGCAAGTCTGTCAGTGAAAAATTTGCAGTGCTTCTGACAAAGGAAAAAATGCCTGGCTCCATACCAAACAGGTGATAAAGATTTTTCAACATGTGTTGTTTTCCTGTTCCTATGTCTTCAACATCACCTGAGTGTTCTTGAAGGAAACCAGTCTCTGGATGATTTTTGATTTAGAGGAAGGGATTTCTGTGTGGCTGTTGCCCTAAATGTTGGGGTAATGATACCCTACCCCCAGAAGAGCTTGTCAAATTTAGTATTTGTTGCGCCTTTGCTGTCTTTGCCCCATGGATTGAACAAGATGGAGGGGATTATTTCTTCCTGTCAGTTATGGAGTGGTTACCACTAGAAAAGAGTTGCTATCTTGTTTTAATTTTAAAATTTTATCCTTTTCCCACTAGAAGATCTGTTTTGAGACCTCCCCCTCCAAGTGGGTGACTTCTGCCTGAAGTTTATCCTGTGTGGTCTCCTGCTAAGCCCCTCTGTAGTGGAAGTTTGTGGCTAATCAGACAAAGCATTCAAATCACTCACATTTGGGAAAGCCATCCTTGCTTTCCTTGGGAAAGCACAGCTTACAAATATCTTGTCTTAGAAAGTTCACATTTTTCATTTGGTTGCCCTCACAGGAGACTCATTAGCAAAGTGATGTGTAAGTTTGCAAATGATCTGCAGTTGTTTCTTACAGGTTTCCTTAACTACTGAAATCTCTAACCTCCCTTCTCATCTCTGTAGACGAAAAACATAAAATCAAGAAAAGTTAATACTTCAGATGAGAAAGCTTTACCTGGATCCTTCAAACTGCATGCAGCATTGTTCAGCACAAGCCTGCTGTGGGAGCAGAGTGCTGAATTCCCTAAGCTCCTTGGACAATCCCAAATATAAATAGTCCCTAGTTGGAAAGGGGGAGGAAACAACCTCAGCTTGTTTCAGCTGAGGAGTGTATGCAGCCCACTTTTTCTGGGCAGGGGGATGGATAGGATACTGCTAGCATCTGCAGCGCTCCACACAGTAATCTTTCCCTCAGTTGTTAGCATGCTGTATTTCACATTGCAAGCCCAGACAGCAGTAGCAGCAACTGCCTAATTCTCTGATGGGTAAATCAGGAGCCCAAAGTCTTTCTGCTGAGCGGAAGAGCCAGTTAATAAGCAAGGCTTTGGCCATTTCCAGATGGCATGACATGAGCTGGAGGAAGCTGATTACCAAGTAAATGCAAATACTTTATCAGGGAAATGATTTTCATCAGTTGTCAAAACAGCCATTTGCCACCAGGCTTCACAAGTTCACTGAGGAGAGATAACATCCATCATTCTGAGTTTGCCACTTCCTAGGAAGTGATTTAGTCTTGATCACTTTGTCCCTGCATTCACCCAGCTAGCTGGATACATTGAGCCCAGCTGAAGAGAAGAGATGCCTGGAGCCATTAGCTTGCAGAAAGCATTAACTGTCTCCCATGTCCCCAGCATCTTTCTCATATGCTTCATCACAGAGCATTTATACACCCATGCCCATTTGAGCTATACTAAACAAGAAAAGCTCAAAAAAACCCACCAAAAACAGTAAAGAAAAACTTGCAGCGTAGCCAGTGTTAAAATACAGGCCCATGGACTATTGCTCCAAGAGATGTCAGCATACAGGAAGGGCAGGACTCATTTAACAGCTTTTCACTATTTTCTTCCACCTCCATTGTTCAGCATGGACTTCTAAGTCCTGCTGTCTGCACAGTGCTATTACTGTCACCTCCCATTATCCCACACACCACTGGGTGCCCCACAAATACTAAATTTGACAAGCTCCTTTGAGGATAGGACAGCACTACATCAAATTTACAGATTAAATAACAAGGCACAGAGCTAAAAACCAAAAGTAGCCATGCTGAGAAATCAAGGCCATAGTAGTTCTTTCGTCTGGTTTCAGACAGCCACCTAAAGTGGTGTCATTGCAGCTCCTTGATAATCACCCCAAATTAACACTAATGGCAGATACCTATCTAAATCTATTAGTCCTACACCATCTTAAGCACATACTTGCTTTGGAATATGATTAGCAGCCTTTACACTGTGTTTCTAGGATTTAACCAGCATTAGCCATTTAGCCATGTTGATCTTGTAACAGCATCTTCCCAGGTGCTCTGCAACACTACACATCCCCTCCAGACAACCCCAAGCCACCACACAACTCTCCTTTGGTACACTCATCACACAAGCCTATGACAGTGATTAACCATCCTCATATGCAACCAATTATCCAATTTTTCAGGCAAGTCCCCAAGACTCCACACATCACTTTGTCTCCATAAGGCTTTTTTATCATGATGGATAATCCATCTTCAGCACTGGGAAATTCCTCCTGGGACAGGTAACTTTCTTGGATGTACAGGCTGTTTGCACAGTTCTCATAGACACATATAAAGCAAAGAGTAGGAATCTGTGAGGGAAAGGGCCAGAACAAGTACAACTGTATCAATTTGACCAAAACAAAGTGAACAGAAACTTATAGGAAGAAATGCCTTCTAGACCAAAAGAGGAGTCCAGGAAAGTCCAGGACAGATTTCCCATTATTTAAGACCATTAAAGGTAGTTGGGACAGACTACAGGAAGGAATAATTGATCTTAGTTTTCACATGCAACAAGTGCCAAATAACTTATTTCAGCAGTATACTGCAAAAATGGCTTGCTGCTATGACTTTTGTCTTCTGTATCTTGTTTTGCAGATAACATTTTAGCTGCCCAGCAAAGCTATTTTTCACTCTTCTTAGTCTTGTTAATGGGTAGAAAGCAGTACCCTACTCACACCTGCCTTTCAAAATTTGCCAGGTCCCTTCCTCTCTTTACTGACAGGGTCTGCAGCCAGTGTTACAAACCCTTTCTGCCTCCCTCTTCCTAGGCAAAGCATTAAGTTACAGAGCACATATGTAAGCAAGCCTCTATATAGATATCAGTATATTCCTCAGCACAAACCTTGCTGAACCTTTTGGCATAAATCATATTTCTTGCAATCAGGAAAGTACCAGAACTACAGGAAACACAAGTAAACATGCTAAACCAAGCAGCACATTTATGTCCTCATATTCCTGGTATTCTAATTGCCCAGATCAGGAACTTAGCCAAACACATAACAGCTTTCTTCTGTTGTCCAGGATGCCTTTACAGTATTGCTGATGGGGTCTGATGCTTTTCTTATTACAGGGCTGAAACACAGCCAGGAAAACAACACCAGTCCTGAAGCCAGTGTCAAAGGTGTACTGGTGCAACCCAAAAACACTGCTCCACAGGCCTATGCTAAAGTTGCAGCAGACTTGAAGGAGCACACGACTTCTACAGATGGAACTTCCTCTTACTGTGAGATCCCGAGGAAGTTTCCTTTCAATGACCTTTGGAGTTTGCTTCTACTTCATGGGAATGTTTTGGATGGTCAGCTAATGGGAAGAGCCAGCTCCCCTGAAACCAGTCACAACCCCATAAGCCTTTGAAAACCAGGTGTACACATTGTTTGATAACAGCTCTAGCCATGCTGTCCTGGAGGAACCACCACCACTAGTAGGGATAAGAAGCAGTTGTTTCTCAGTCTGCTCCATTTCACTTGAGAACAGATTGTTCCAATATGTTGTGTTAGTTTTATGACAGGCAAGTGTCCATAGGGATATAAGGTGTAATTATAGTGCAATTTCAATTAAAAGTCAAACTGTGGTCCAATAAGGTAAAAAGGTCAGTGCTATATCTAGCAATGCAGCTGGATGGTGGTTTTGCACTTGGCTACAAAACGAAGGGAAATCCTAGCTGGGGCCAAAATATCCCTGTGTTCAGCCATGATTTGCTGCCAAGCATCAATCCCAGAGCAAATTCTGAAAGGATATTTGCCTGGATTTACAGTTTAAACTATGCATTATGCACTCCTTTTTTTAGCAGGTTCAGGCTGCAACATCCACACCTTCCAGAAAGCTTTTTTCTTTCCCTTTCCCCAGCTTTGATTACAAAATAACCAGCTGAAGAGATTCTCCTTCACCCTGAGAGTTTCTCAGCTGTTGAGTTTTAGATTATATAAAAAAAGAAAACTGGCACACCAGTGTGATGTAGTTTAAACAGAGATTTAAGGAGCAAACAGAAAACAGACTTGCTGGTTTATCAGCAATGGGAAATTATCTCAGAGCACCTCCTAGGGGACAGAGTCTGAGAAAACATAGGAATTTGATGAAGAACTAACTAGGACAACAAATAGTTAGCATAGCATTCAAAAGGGAATGTCAAGGCAACATAGCTTGTTTGAGCTCTTGAATTCCCTAGAAAATTGAATATGCTCAAAAGGTGCTGGACAGTGCTTAGCTTTAAAACTCAAAAGCTAGGCCAAAGCATCATGAAAGAGTACACAAAGGTAGAGGTTGAACGGAACAACTGAAACAACAGAAAGAAGACAGAGATCAGGTAAATTCAGATGGTGGCTTGGACTGTGACTGCAATTATTTATTGGGGTTTATACAAGTGTCTTAGGCCATTTACAGGGCATTCCATCTTTACTAGAATTTAAAAAAAAAATAAAATAGTTAGACAACAGGAAAATATTTTCTTCAAATAGATCTTACCCTGGAAGTAAATTCTTCCAAGAATTTAGAATATTGGCAAATCCTGTGTGACTGCTTTTGACCAGTCGGAGATAATGCAGGCAAATGACAACAGAGTACGGATTTAATGAAGTCCTAAGTCTGGCTTCTCACATGGGGTCTGCAAACATCCACACACATCCCTGAATGCTGCTGATCACAAGGACTGGAGTTGGCAAGAGGCTCTCTCCATCCCAGCCCCCTTTGAAAATGTCTCTGCCATCAGATGGATGCAACTTATCCTATAAATTTTTTGCAGCTACTAATGGGAAGCTGGTTTTAAACCCTGGCCAAATACAGCATCAGAAAAATGCTCATGCCAGCCAACCATGGCATCATCCAATCCGAAGTGCAAATAGCCTCATAGCTTTATAACCATGTAAGAGGGCATCAGGGGGAGCAGCATCTCTCTGTAGCTTACTCCAGAAACAGATGATGCAACCTATGGAAGGAAAGACTGAGTCAGTCATGAAAGCAAAGAACTTCACATTGGACTGGAATAACAGAGCCTTTCCAAAAAAGTTCACAGAAATAATTGGCATTCATCTTATGTCCACTAAACAAAAGTTTCCTTTAAAAAAAATGGGCACAGAGAACTATGCCAATAAGATCTGAGCAGAATTAAAGTGGACATGGAAGATAATATGAAAAGCAAAATACAAGCTCTGAATTTACCACCCGAGATATCATGAAAAAAGAAGAACCCTGAAAACTGAAACAAGAGAATTGGAATGTTATTACCTCAGTGATATCTGAAAAATTGCAATGGGCCTAGGATCACACTAACTGCCTGCATCACCAGGGGAGCTGACAGCAAATTATGGGTGGAATCCAATTAATTTGCTCCTTCTGGCATAGGCCTATTTTACCCTATTCAACAACGCTGACCAAAAATTGAATAGCTCAGAGTTGCCTCTTGTCCAGAACTAACTCGCTTCCAAGAAACCTTTGACAAAGCAGACAGTGCCTCCACAGCAGATTTTAAGTTTCTTACCTAGGCTTTCCAGAAAGTTGCCATAGAAGTTTTAATCTCCCAGCAGAGATTAACCAATTTGATCTTGCTCACACTAGTTGTCTGAATGGTCATCAACTTCACCAGGACAGATTTGTACCATGGAAAAAAAAAAAGGAAATTGCTGGGAGAAGTGAGTAATGCCTGTTTGAATACACTAACCATTTGCCTCCCAAATATACTGATGGGCAATTGATACAACAAATCACAGTAGATCCATCATTTTGTTGGTGAAGCTTTTAGAAGACATTAAATCAATATACAATCCCATCAGAGTAGAGAAAGGCATCTTACAAACTGATAATGTGTTCACTTTTGTGGGAAACACCTTTTATTAGCCCTGGAAATATACCAACAGTACGTTTTGTGAGGCAAAGACAAGTGCTGATTTCTGGAATCTCACAACAACATGGAACAGTAACCTTACTACAGTGTCAGCACTGCAACAAATCCCTAGCAGCATGCAGGAACAATACTTTATCCAGCTCTCAGTTAAGGTGCCTGAGCCAGAAATATGTACAGAATAAAGAATGAAGAAATTTGGGAGTGTGCATGACTGCCTGCAGCTGCAAAAAATGTGGAAGACAAAGCCACCTTGTTTCAAAGTTGCTGTACAAAAAAGCTTGTCACTTGAGCTCTGCTTTAGCACTACCTAAACCAAAGGGAAGAGAACCTGATCCGTAGGGATGTGGAGCAAAAATGGAGCTTGGGCTATTTAGAAAGTTGGGCAGCATATGTTCTGTATGTTGACATATAGTTTATGTTTGTCTATAGCAGCTTGGTTTCCTGGATTGATTCTTGTGTACAATATGACCTGATGGCATTCTTGTTGAGAAATTGAGTCCTGGCCCTTCTGTTGCATCCACAGGGCAAGCTGGAGACTCTGTTGTCTGCTTTTTCCTGCAGCTGTGAGCTTTTATGTAAGTCAAATGACAAAAAAGAAGATAACCAAACAGCTGTCAGTTGCTGATGCAGCTCTTAAGGCTTAGTGAAAAGGAAAGTGAAGTGGCCCTGAGGCTGAGCTCCACATCTGGCTGTCAGTTTACAGGGAAGCTGAATGCAAGGGGACGGCCTGGAGGAGACAGGGATGCAGAATCTCAGAGGTACTGAGAACACAGTGAAGGATGGAAAACCAGTTGTAGGAGCAAGAATGGTGTTTTCATGGTGTGATTCCAGCAAAAGGGCAGAGCACTTAAGAGATAAAAGGTTAATTAGCTAGAGCTCTGGGTGTTGTTTGGTCTGTGTCTTGTAGGGTTAGGAAGCCAGCATCTTTAACAAAGCCTGTTCCTTTGGGATTTAAATGATAAGTTCACGTAGCAGTCAGGACAAGCAGTTTTGTTTCCCCTGTCATATCAAACCAGAAATGGCAAGATATCAATTGGCAGCTTGCATTGTCAGGTGCAGAAAGCTGAGAAATGACAGCCAATTCTTTCCTGGGCTGTTTCTTTAATTTCTTCAAGTTGCTGGTGTGTAAAGTTGCTGTCTCCATCAATTTTATTAACATAAAAACTTAGATAAAAGATAGCAGAGAAGAAGCCCCAAGAGAGAAAAACCAGCCACACAGCCAGGACTGCCAGTCTGATTACAAACTGTAGTTTAACAAAGTTTCCAAGTTCTTTTGAAATATTGGAGTGCTGCAGGGATAACATGGTGGATTTAGATTTAGGACACTGAAGAACTATCCAAGGAAACAAAGCCTTTGATTTACACTCAAGTAAATCTTCGTCTGGATTAATCTGCCCAGCTCTGAGATAGCATGTAGATTTCTTTTTAACACAGCCTAACATAAACAAATCCTCCACATGCAGTGAATGGTGAGGCAGTGAAATGGAAAGCAGTTTGGGAGCACATATTTTCCAAGGAACGGAAAAACACTTTGTCATTCACTCTGGGTTTGGCTTTTCAGAAGTGCTGCCAGGGCACTGAGTGTTTGATATAATCAGTCTGCTACCAAGAGCTTCATTTAAGCACAAGGAGCTGTCTGCGTAGTTTGGCGATTCCCAAAACAACAGGGAGTCTGGGTAACATCACCTCACCCACTTCTGCTCTCCCTCAGCTCAACGTGACAGAGCAGTTGTGCTGAGGGCTGCAGCCTGATGAAGCTATGGAAGACTCATGCAGCTGCATAAACTGGCATTACTGGTCCCCAAGGGATACAAGGCTATGAAAGCAGACTGGCAATTTTTCAGCAGTAAATAGAATCAACCATCACAACGGGGCATCACGTTCCTTCCCCCCATCCCCATCGTCTGCCAGTAGCAGTATCAGCCTGATGTTTCACTGCTCTGACATTGCAGTGTTGAAGGAACAAGACACAGTGCTAAGACACAGACCAAGGTGGGATGGCTTCTTGTTTAACCTGCACAGACCTTACAGGAAAAAAAGCACGTCTTGATTTCTGTTTCCAAATTTTGTGTACTGTAAGCCTAACTTCAGCAGTAAGCACTCCCTACCAGTCCTGGCTGGACTCAGCTCTTTGCTCTTATACTCCAGCTTCTACCCCCAGGGCTGCCCACACGGTCCCTCTCCCCAGAGGCCTTTCTCCAAGGAAGGAGGCAGCTCCCTCGAGCTGGTTTGAGCACAGCCTCTGACACAGAGCCTGCTGCCTCCAGACTGTGAGCACACAGGTGCTGAGCTCTGTCTGCTGGGGGAATATATCTTAGCTCCACAACTATCTGCTGCAAAATCCCTGCTGCTTGTGTTAATTTGTTTTCTTAACCAGTAATGTTTTGGGAACAGCTGAAAATTTGGATTCTCCTTTCCTTGGGACTGAAAACCAAGCAAAGCCAGCTAGCACACACAGCTGCTCCTTAATCTAGAAAGAACAGTGTTTTGCACCTGGCCAGGCTAGTCCTCAAAAGCATGGTGAGAAAACTCACTTGGAGAACAGTCAATTAACACAACAAAAGACACCTGGAAGTAGTACTTTGCATGCTTGCTAGATGTTAACCCTGCAACCAGCATCTTCTGGCTTTCTACCCCACTCATTTTCTTCATGCAAGAAAAACTTTTTTTTTTCTTGCCACATCTCAGGAAACACTCTGCTTCCTAAAGCCAGAGACCTCTTGTTGGAATAGCTAGATAAAGCCCTAGATAGCAATATGGGTTCTTCAAGCAGTTTCTGCTCACTGGTGCATCCAAAAGATCACTGTCACTGATAAGTCTTTGAGAAGTGACTGTGTGTGTATTGCATTGTAACAACAGAGATCACAGCTGGTGAGCCACAGTGTAACCATTTTTAACACTTAGTCTGATGCACTCCAACATAATTTCCCACATGGCTACACTGAAGCACTTCACAGCATTTTGAAGCAATAGTCCTTACACACCTTTGGAGAAACCGAGGCATAGACCTGCATTGACTATCCCAGCACCACCCCACCTGTTCACAGAGGCAGGATAGGAAAGCAAACCCAGATCCATCAACTCTTAAGTCTCGGGCTTTAGCCACAAACCACTTGATCACAAGCAAAATCACTAGGATAGTAAGAGACTCAAGTCTTGTAGCTCTCAAGTCCATTCAGACCAAGGCAGGTCTCAGCTGATGAGGTGCAGCACTTCTTGGAGGGAGCACAGACAGACTGTTGTTCAGTGCAATTTCCCACACCTGAAACAGGGCATGAATAGCTGCATTTTACACCCCTTTCCAGCAATAGCAGAAAAAATAGCCGGGAAGTTACAGACATCAGTACGTTATGTGGAAATCTAAAGGAATCAAGTGACATAGCTCATGCCAGTTATTTTACAATGCCCCTGGCCCTCACCCACCACACTGTGGCCAAACTGATTGGGTGGAGTGTGGAAGAAGAGGACACCATCTCCAGTTGAACAGCTCCCACCACAATTAGCTGACTGCTTAATAAGGAGATACTGGATGTGGAGAATCCTCAGACAAGTACAGCATCAGGTTAGTTAACATGTCTGAATGTACATCTGTCCCAAAGGGCCATATTTCCTGTACTACAAGCCCCAAAAGAAGGGGAATTTTTTTTTTTCCTTCATCAATGTATAGTTCTGTTCCAGAGGTTTTTGTTTGTTGCCCTTGCAGGACAGCAGCTTCCCTGGAGAAGTTATCTCCTTGGGGTCTGCTTTCTCCTTGTGCCCAGCCTTTGCCAGAGCAAGGGTTACAGAAAGGCCCCAGCCCTACCTTCAGAAGGTCTTCAAACCTGAGGTTGGCCAGCATGCCTGCAGAGATCAGGCATGCTCTATATCAAGCAGCATCTTGCTGGCAGACACCCCCAAAGAAAAGGCACTTGATTGGGAGTTGCCCCTTCTGGAGAGAGAGAGACACCTGGACAAGAGCTGGCCCTAGTGCATCCTCCTGAGACTGAGCATACATACTCCAGAGGTGCCAGCCTCGATCCAGAGTCCTTGGGAGGCTGAGACGACTCTTTGAGACTGCACCTCAAAGTTGTGGCACAGTGTCCCCACCAGCTTGCAAATGTTGAAATTCAGATTCATTCCCTCCAAGATAGTGTGGCTGACCCTCGACCCTAAAATATGAAGTTTAGCTAAAAGGTTAATGGGGGAGGATCTGGAATAATCTCTCATCCTGCTTTTCTCGTGTATCAATTCAGGCTAAAAACTGTGTAAACAGCAATATAAGCCCCTGAAAAAAATCTAGTGACTCTGTCTGAACTTATCCCTGCAGCACATTGTCAACACATTTATTGATTTTAAGATAAAAAGTTTTAATAGATTCTGACTTCCAGCATCAGAAAGACCTTTCTCAACAGCCACATGGCCTGGCAGCCTGCTCCTTTGTTCATGCAATATTTGCATGAACTTTACAATAGAGTCAATGACAAAAGTATACATCAGTTTCTTAAAATGGTTAATTCTTCAGGAAGACACATCTGATACCCTTAACTTCTAGCCACATGTCATCCACAGAGAGATCATTTACTGGAGGAAACACTTAAAACAAGATCAACATTGAGCTTGAAAGGCTCACAGGAGTCAGAGTCAAGGCTATATTGGCTACTGACTGAATTTCTTAGCTATCACATAGCTGGGTCCAGTTAAGCCAGACAAGGTTTGTTTTGATGCCCACTTAAGCATACAGCACAGCAAACACACTCAAGAGCAAGGAGATGATGATGGAAGTATGGTTATGCAAAGGGTTCAGAACACAGGTGAAGTTCAGGCTGCAGGAAAGCAACAGCTATTCACCATTGTGTGGTCTTTGGCAACTCACTTCACTTCTACATATATTTGAACTCGACTGACGGAAACATAAATTTTATATAAAACCAGAAAACTGATAAACGGAACAGTAGATAATCACTACTGAGAAAGCAATGAGCAGAGTAGCATTTCTGGAAACCTACTTCAACTTCACCGAATTTACATTGCTATATAATGCAGCTGATGAACAAACAGCAAACACCACCTTGAACAAATGAAACATTTACACCTCTTACATTCCTGAAGTACAGGTTTGCTTCCAAACAGTAATAAAAGAAAAAAAGGATCCCCTTTCCTGAGCTATCTGCACTTACCCTCTGCCCCAACAGCTGTAGAGCTTCAGTTCTTCCTAATACCTCTGCAGATTTATTGCATGTCCAGCTAGAAAGCTCTGATTGTTCCCCATTACAGTATTTTGCCATGGGTGAGGAATGTGGAAGGGATCCATAATATTTTTATGACTATTGTATGACCTTCTATTAAGTTGATGGGATAAGTCACAGGGTTCTCCTTGAGAAAAGGGCAAGCATCCCTTGAAATGGAGCCTCATGGAGAGGCACAGAGATCAAACCAGCAGTGGAGCCTGAACACTAGCAAGAGTTTTAATTATGAATTATGAATCTAGCTACTATAGGTTGCTATTTTGGGAGCTGCTAAATTAACAGGCAAGTAAGAAACAGGAGGATCTTCTCAAAAGATAGGGCACTTCCACCACTTGCCTATTAATGGATGTGATATTTTAAAGTCCTGCATCTGAAACAGCAGTATTTTGTGGTGCCTGATTTATCAAGGTCATAGAACACCAAAGCAAAATCTTGCCTCCACTTCTGTCTCTCCTCATATCAAGGGGAGAGCTAATTCCCCAGAATCCCTCGCACCAGCACAGATTACATTGCTTTGAAATGGGGATTTTCTCCCCTCAGTTCACTTTACAGGGTCTGAAGAGTAAAATTGCATAAATTCTGACTAGATCTGAATAATGCATCATTCTCGCATAAGAAAATGTTGCCATGTTAAAGCTGAGAGCTTTTATGAACAGACATGAATCTAAAGCAAGAATAACTTCAGTTAAATGTGGAAATAGCAGATTAAGAGAGTTTGCATTCATTAAAAGAGAATTTATCCTCCCCCACCTAAGGGCTTCCTTTTCTACCTTTCTGAAAAAGTTTAAAATTTCCTTTGAATTTTGTGCCAGAGCTGAAACAAATTTTACGATAAGCTACAGGAGATTCTTCCTAAATTTCACATTTTTTGACTGAAAAATGCTGCCATGGCTATTCCATGAAGGTGTTAAGCTACTGAACCACTGACAATAGGTGAACTTTGTATTTGCTGACACCTCAGTGGCAGCTTTAACATAAAAACTGCAAGCTAAGGCCCAGCTCTTTTCTAGGTTCAGGAGACCCCAGTATAGATGGAAAATCCCATTCCCAGAACAGAGTGACTGTTGGGTTCTGAGGGCTCACAGCAGGCACGTTTGCAGAGACAGACAGTTTCAGCACCTTTGCTCACCAGAGCACTGCAGCATTAGAAGCCTGGACACTCAGCAATTAGCTCCCTGGAAACTTACTTGCTTTAATTCCAGACAAGCTTGCAGTTGGATGCAAAACATGCTTGAAACTCAAAACCCTGCTCATTGCCACTAGTTTTGCTGGTTTTGTTTGTTTATTTAGGGGGTTTGTTTGTTTGGGAGTTTTTTATTGTTGTTTTGTTGTTTGTTTTGCTTATTGACAGAAAAGCACAAAACAGACCAGGGAGACCTTGTATTGTCAAGTTTTGGGAAGAAAAATACTACTTTTTTATTCTCATAATTAAAGCTCTTCTCATCAGAGGGTGAGGCGGCAACTTACTTCCTCAAGGGGAGGGTGTTGCTGGCATTCAGCTAATAGAAACAGGCTGCTGGCTGACTGGTGGTCCACAATCCTTGTTTGTACAGTGAACAATCACAGCCATGGTAGGTAAGCAGCATGCTGCCCTGGCTGCTCCAAGTACCTACACTCAAAAACTGCCTCAATCAGCAGCTACGCAAACTCTACTGAGAATAAGACTGATGAGCAGGAATTTAATACCATTTATACCATTGGCCTGGGTAAGCAGCACAATCTCCCCCAAGGACTCCAACACCACAGGCAGAGTCATGGTTGCTGCAGGATTGCCAGGGAAACAGATCCTGGGACGTGAAGACATCTTACATCAGTCATGAAAGTTTTATCTATTCTGCTGCAAATGCTTAAGGGAGTAGTGGGTTACACTGAACATTGCAGTTCTACCAAATATATTTTTGGTAAGAAAAAAACTTTTCAACTGGAACCAAAGCTATTTGTCAATACAGACCAGCTGCAGCAGACATCTCAGGAGAAATGTCACTAGAGCTGCAGCAGGCTGTGTGCCACCAGAAACAATGGTAGGAACACAGCCACTACCTCCACATGTATAGGAACTAAATGTTTTATGAACTTGTTTTCCTTCCACTTTAGAAGCAAAACCAAATACGAAGCCTTAGACTATAGCAAAATGGGACTAGGTGCCCCTGCTCAGCTAACTAGCAGCTATGATAGGCCAGTCACAGGACCAAAACCCATGACTCATCATACATCACCTGGGTTAATTAACATCAGCTGACAATTTCTCCCCTACCTTTGCACCAGACCTCACTCACACCAGTAATTCCACTTAAGTTTATAAACCAAGGCTTCTGTTTTGCTTTCAGTCAAAACTTTTGTCTGAGCAGACCCACTGGCAAGCATCAAATCACTCATGTCTCACTTAAAGCAACCTGCCAGCACATAGGAAACACAACCAAGCAGGGCTACATGCCCAGAATGTACATGCTGTAACAGCAAGGTTCAGTTTGCTACTGCTGAGGGTACCACCTAGCTCCAAACCCCAATAGCATCAGCTGCTCATTGCAGCCTGCCCAGCTACCAAGCTCCCCAACTTCCAGCAGAGCTAGACACAGCCTATAGACTCCTGCACACCCTGCCAGGCACTCAGCAGAGACACTCTGACCCACAGGGTAGGGCAATTCTCTGGAACAGAAACTCACCTTCAAAGCCAGCCTTTCACCTAGGTGTCTGCAGCTCCTACTGCCAATCAGGTTTTACTTGCAAGATGCTGTTTTGATGATGGGGAAGTAAAACAAAACAAACAAAAAATCACAACAACAACAACAAAACCCACAACACTTTAAAAAATAAAAAGGAAGCTAAAAAAAAAAAAAAAAAAAAGAGACCCATGAAGGGGTCAGTTTGGTTGGAAACTCCAAGAGTCAACCGAAGCACTCACGTATACCTCCAAGCCCATATATCAAATGACAGCAGCAACAGAGGGCCAGGGCTCATTCCCTAATATGTCAAAGCCCACTTTCTAAACCATGGTAGCTGTGCCCACTTTAGAAATATCTTTCTCACAAGAACAAACACCTCCCAGAAAAACTTACTCAGCTGCTGGTTTTGATATTTAAGAATCCTGCTGTGTTCCTATAGGCCACAACTAGCTAAGCCCACCCTTCACCTGGACATGACCTCCTCACTGGCTTTCCCAGGTGTAGGTGATTTTAGTTTCTAAGATTCTAACCACAATTTTGCCAGGCATACTCTGGGAAGCAGGAAGAAGGCTGTGAAAGAAACAAGCATGTAGATGCTAGCCAGTAGATGTGTAGCAGTATCTATTACTAGTCCTAGATCACTGCTTTAAGCATTGGGATAATCCCATAGCAACATGTGGAGAATAGTTCTAGAGGGCATGACAGCAAGCTGTGCCTGGGCAAGCTGCAGCAGTGCACAGTATAAAGTTCACAATCAGATAAAATATACTGTGCTCATGCACATGGTCTGTTTGCATAACAATGTGTCTTAAATGTTGCTTTCATTTTTATGGGAACAATTTGTCAAAGGGTTTGTACCTCAAAGGGTGTTATAATCCTGTGCTTTATATGAAGAATGCTTGTCATTTCTAAATAGCTGCATTCCAGAAACAAGGCAATACTAGCTTGTTAATGACATCCTCTGAGCAGTCAAGAGCGGAGCAGAGAGGAGACAGACCAAGCAAAGAGCTTATTAACAATTCACAGGCCAAAAGTAATCTGTTTGTTTGTTTGTTTATTAAAGCCTGTATATAATTAGAAATTCATGAGGTAGAATTAGAGGTAAGAAAATTTCATGCATCTTTGTTGATTTTACTCTGTTAGGGTTTTTTTCTGCAATTTTGACTTGTTTTTTAGCTTACTAAGTCTGTGGTGGCCTCACAAACATACTAAGTATAAATGTATGGACCCAGCTATGAAAATGAAATGGCCCATGTGGTGAGCATACATGAGGGCAGGGAGTCTTTCTCATGGATAGGAAGGCTGACTGCCAAGCAAATCCCAAGCCCTGCACTCCTCCGCAGAGAAAAGAAGCCTGAGAAGCAGCGACAAGTTTTCTTAAAACAGCTGACCTTTTTCTCTACCTAGAGTGGAAAATGCCACTTACTGGCCATGCTAAAATCTGCCTCCAGCACCAAAAGATGGAAATCTGGAGGCAAGAGGGTTAGGGGATGCAAGAACATGTAGGGAGGAATTTTTGTGGATGAGTGGTAGGCAACCAGAAAGGGAAGCATTTCTCCAGTCTTCTTGTTACTGGTATATGTGTACATCAGTGTTGACTGGGGTGCATGCCATACGGGAGCAGCTCTGGACCTGCAGGGAATCGTTTGTTTGAGCAACTCCCTTGTTATTCTTTCCTGAAAGAGAAGCAACTCACACTGGAAAAATAGGTCACAGGGGTAGTTCAGGTGAAGACTGACAGATAGCTGCCTCACCATCTCCTTTAGAACGTTCCAAGGCAGCAGGAAATCTGATCCTCTGTCAGATGAGTGGGTGTGCCAGGGGCTGCATGTAATGTGGTGGGGCTGGGTGTGCAAACTGCAAGTTCTCAGTGGTGCACACCCTCTGCTAGGTTTGAGGGTGACTTTGCTACGCACTCCATGGTGAATCTCCTCTTTTGACTGAAGAGGTCTCATCAAGCTGCTGGCTCTGATATAGTTCTCTGTGCCTCCCCACAGGCAAAAAACAGCAGGAAGGTGGTCTAGGGCATATGGCCACCTAAGAAGGTGAACTTGCAGAGTGGGACATCAGTAAAAGCACACCTAAGCTCTGAAGACAGAAGTTGGTATCACAAGCTCTGGCTCATAGTCACACTAACAACACTGAGCATACTTCTACTTTTCAGCAGGCAGAGAAGAGCCCACACCAGGTTCAGGGGCTGGACCTCAGTGCAAAGTGAGATACAACACTGCCCGTGATTCCCAGAATTGTGGGGGATGTCCAAACCGGACAAATGTAACAAATGGCCACAAATGTCTGCCCATTACCACAGATTCACACCTGGAGATCAGATGTGGTTCACAAACTCAAGTTTACATGCAGCTTTTCAGCTGAGGCCAGGACAGACTGCCCCTCTCCCTCCAAATCTCACTAGTCATCGCAGGACCACAGGGCTTGCAGGGGTTGCCTCCCCTTTTTTGATCAAATGCCTGGTGCCTAGGCAAGGAGACATAGAGTTGGTGTTTGGTGTCCTTCCAAATCCTCATCTAACCTCATCTGATCTTTGTCTCCAGGAGGCCTGTCTCTTTCGCTGCTGCTTTTCCTTGTTCTCAGTCTCTTCTTATTCCCAGCCCAAGCTAGGAGTGACCTGACAAATTTCCTGGTTTTAAATCTACACTCTTGATATTTTTTTTACTACATATCAAAAGAGGTGATGAATCCTGCTGTGTTTGTTTGCTTTGTGGCCTTTTGGAGGAAATGCCAAGTAAAATGAAGACCCAAAATAAATCCTACTGAACAGGAATAGTTTCATAAATAACCTCTGCTACACAGTTTGCAGGTTCTGGAGCATTTCTACATCTCTGCAGCCAAAAATGTGTTTTGTGTTGCGCCACATAAATCTCTCGTTATTTATCTGCATAAACCCTTCTACATATTGCTCATTGGGTCTTTGTTGTATGTCTCAATCACCAGATGACTCAATCACTGCTGTGCACACCTTGTTCATTCTCATGCAGGGAGAAGTAATCAGTCTCCTTTGCCAGAAAAGAGGGCAAAAAGTCAAATGGTTTTGATGGATGGATACATGTCTGTGGGCCGAAACTCATGCACAGAGCTTGTTTATACTGAGAGTTACTAGCACTCCCTCCTCCCACTAGCTGATAACTACTCTTCCTCCATTCATCTTTATGAAATGTACTCCAGACCAAGAGCCTGCACAAGAATATTTGATCCCCTTGAGAACTTCTTTTATACTACTGCATTTCATCCTGTGGTGGCAATTCCTTTCTGTGCAAGATTAAGTAAAATATCAACCTTTTCTCTGGTGTTAAAGTGGTATATTAGTTTTGTTATAGAACTGCTCCATATAAAGGAGGTTCTCACTCTTCATCATCACAGCACAACTTTTACAGTTATTCCGAGTCCTGTGAATGAATTATGTTCATTTAAGTTAGAGTTAACTGACTTTCTTGATTGAGAGCTACCATCAAATTTCACGAGGGATGTGCAGACTCACTGAGAGGCAGGCAAGATTCATCACCATTGACTGAGCTGTGCTGCTGACATGCTTTGTAATACTGTCTGGATTAAGGTATCACTCTGCCCTAGTTTCTCCATTCAAAATGAAAACGAGTTAGTGCAATAGAAAAATAAGAGCATTTACTTTATGTTGACATAGTGTTCCTGTTGGCAATGTTGTCAGGTCTCAATGATGAGAGTAAAACTGCATATACAGTACACTATAACATGCCACACTTCTCCAGGGAAAGCAAGCTCTTGTGAATTCTCTCTCACTCCTCCACACGGCTTCTGCACTGGTGCTAAAAGTTACTGTCTCCCAGGATGTCAGCTCATCTTAGCAATGTTTATGCAGGAGGTTCAGAAGGGATGAAGAAGTTGGAAGAGAGAGTCTTAGACATCTTGGCCAGCAGTTCAAACACCTCATAGTGTGACAGCCCAGAGCCCTATCCACTGGCAGCTACTGACAAAGAAATTGGCTGATCTTGGGTGCAGGCTACAATCTTTATTTAGGGGTCCCAACAGCAGCTGAACTGCTGATTCAGAGAGAATATGTGTGATTGATTTCACCCCTTCTTCAGCTGCACACAAATAGGCTGAGGCTCCTCTGGAGTGTCTTGTGTAATTTTTCTGCCATGCTTCAATATCACACATGCAGCTCCTTTCATGTCTCCCTTCCCTCTTTGTATGCCAAGTAAGCATCTCCTGTCATTCACCCAAGAGCCAAAATAAGGTTTCTAAAGACCAGAGACTCCCAAAGAAGAGGGATGAGACTCCTGAGTCCCCACCACCAAGCTCTGCACTGAGCTCTGCTCCATTTACACCAGGCATGCCAAAGCAACCCCATCATGCTGAGGCTTCCCCTTCACACTCCTTAGCAGAGGCAAAGACTAAGCAGACCCTGGCAAACAGCTCTTTTGCTGTGTTACAACTCAACACAGCAGAGATAGTCCTACTGGAGAGGGCTCATGCCTGTGACATGGAGCAGCCCACTGCTTGGTGCACCAGGCACATCCCTGACAGCAGGAGCTGTCAGATTCCTGGCAGCTCCCTGAACAGGCATCTTCTGCATCCCACCAACTGAGTCCCTCCCCTTCATTAATTTGGAGGAGCACTGGTACCCCTGCCAGGGCTTTGCCGCCTTCACAGAATATTGCAGCTCCCAGCCTCACTCTTGTCTCAGCCTTTCTAAGCACTCACACTTTGCTGTCAGCAAACAAACTTCATAGGCAGCTAAGAAGTGATGAGATCAGAGGCATTCATTTCCTTGGGGCTTACCCTTCAACTTAGTGCCTTGAACTTTGTCTCAGCTCTCCTGATGTCTCCTCTCCTTTGTTCCACTGTGGCATTCCTCGTTTAGCTTTACTGTCATCTCCCAAAGAGAGGAGTTTAAAACATGAAAATAATACTACTAATAATAGCAAACAATGATTTTTTCACTTGGAATTTTTCTTTTCTCTGAGTCTTGAGTCTCCTTTTGCAGCTTTTCTCCGCAATTTTGTGACCTAGAAATGTGTTTTCATAGAGAGTCTTCCAAAATCATATGGTTCTCAGAGCTGGGCACCAACCTCTGGGACCTCTGATATTGAGGTGGAGACTGAATGCATAGTAAATAAACCTGCTATTGATAGGTGTTGTTACTATAGATTAAGACATACACATGGGGTTTAATACATAAACACACACACAAATGTATCCTGATCACACAGCTCTTTGCCAAGCACTATGTAAAATAGCTTGCAAGCTCAATACACTGTGCTTGGCCATCCCAGTCTGAGCAGGGTGGCACCAGGATGTGTCTTGATCTCAGAAGTCCTGATGCAGAGCAGAGTCCTGGAGGATCATCTGCCAGCAGCCCCTCACACTGCTGCAGAAAGCCAGTGTCAGTCCACTTTTGGAAAGTCTTTAAGGTTGGTGTCAAAGGAAAAGGGAAGTTTGTGCTGATATGCTGAGAGGTCACCTTCTTAGTGAGAGGAGCAAGCTTAGGGCTGGAGGGAGGAAGGTTGCAGGTTCCACATGGAAAATGGGAGTCAACAGCAACTTAGAAGCACAGTTTACTTGGATCTTTGGCCCTCATCCACGTGGTATCAAGTGCTTTAGAAGTCTGTGAGATTCCCCACAAGTATACTAGATGTGTTTCAACATTCAGTTTCTGCCTGTGACTGCCTTTGCCACAGAGGCACCAGCCCCTATCCTCTTCCCCTGGCAGCACCCCAGTGTGATGAGCTTTGTTAATGTGGGACACCTGCATGAGAGCTTTCCTCTATCCACTGCCAAGCATAAGGCAGTGCCTGTCCCTCTGTGTCAGCAGTGAGAAGGTTCCCAGGACATGCTGTAAGCATAAAGGCTCTTCACCAGCCACTCCAGCTCACCCTTTCTGCTGGGTCAGCCTCTGGGGCTGACTATCCCGAGGAAGGACAATCAGGGCAGTATACTGCTGAGCCTTGACCCCCTCCCTGTCAGGGTGGGAAATTCCCAGAGAAGTGGGCGAGTGTCCATCAGCATGCCGGACACTCTTTGATCACAGAGCATAAAGCAAAACAGACCAGTTATTGATTCGCGTTCACAGCGGCTTTGGGCTCTCCCTAGTCCCCTTCAAATTTGCACGATGTCTAACCAGCTCTTCCTGTTCAGACAGTAACACTTTACGGTGCCCTTTCATCACCACCTCGCAGAGTGCTGGCTACAGCCTGCTTTTTGCAGGAGCAGCCAGGCTGGTGGTGCAGTGGTGGGGTCCTGCTGTCCCCTACCGGGCATCCCCAGCACGGCTTGCAGCACTGGTGCAGGTCTGAAGACTGCAGAGGGCATGATTTAGTGGCTACAGCAAAGGAAGATGGGACACACTTGTGATTTTCTCTCCGGCTCTGCTGTTGATGTGGCTTCAGGCTCCTTAGTACCATGTTCTGTCTCTGCCCCAGGAGGTGAGGGACATCTGTCAAGCTCATCTCAGGATGCTGTCAGTTCATTCAGGCAGGTTTGGAAAGCTGTGGATCACTGGTGATAGAAGGCAGAGCGAAACTCCTGCTGCCTACAAGATGTTTGTACCTAGTGAACTCACAGCTGGAATGCACTGGTGTTTCCAATCAACTGGGTAAATCAGCTGGTTGTCATGAGACTCCATTTCCTCTCCACTACCAGTGACCTGGTGGAAGGACAACACAGGGGGGCAGTATGTGGCATCCTTGCAAAGACTCTGGGCAGCTGCTTGCTGGTGCTTTGTCTTTTGGCAGCCAAAAGAGAGCATTGGTGTCCTGCTGTCTCAGATGGACACGTTGGTCAAAGGAGACCCTCACCGCTACTGGTCAGAAAGGGGACTAAAGCTGCCAAGCAAGGCTGCTCTATGTGGTGGTTATAGCTAAGGGCTTCAAGAAAGGAGGGGAGGAAATAGCAGAAACAAATTTGTAGAGCACTGTGCAAGACAGTTTGGGAACTCTTTTTACACGATGTGCAGGAAGTAAAAATATTTAAGTCAAGCATGTTCCCATATGTTTCTGCCAGAGCATGGCTTGTTGTGCTCTGCACCCTGTGATGAGAATCTCCACTTACTGCAGTGCTCCTGCAGTATCACCATTTCGCAGGGGCAAGTCACAGGTAGGAGCTGCTTCCTCGCAGCCTTCCAAGGGCAGTCCCTCAGCAAGGATGCTACATTGTGGTCTTGGTCAAAGAAGAACAGCCATGGTAGCCATGGCACAGCAAAATGACTTGAGTAAAGTGTGAGGAAGAGATGAAGACAAGAACAAACATCGCCATGAAACCCTAACACTGAAATAAAACCCTCTCAAATCAAGCCAGATATCATGGAAAGCAGCCTGTAAATGTGAATCCTGGCTGGCAGCCAAAGTGCAAATGGCAAGCCTCTGAGCAAGACAGGTGGCTTAATGTGCAGTGAGGAGCTCTGCTATTATGTGTCCCAGAATAGGCTGTGCTGGTGCATAGGTTTTGCAGTGTTGGTTACAGGCTATTAAACCTCTCTAAGGTCATAAGTTTTCAGCCCTCTACAAACTCCATAAATTCCTTCCTCACCAAAACACACTCAAATCGCTCACAGTTCCATTGAGGGTATCATCTCCCCACTTGAACAGAGGCAGAATGAAAAGGGACTCCTCTACCAAGAAACATCAGGTTCATGTCAGGTTGCTTTGTAGAAGCACTAGCCAAAAAAAATCCTAAATTGAAGGAAGGAGCTGCTAAAGGAGTGTTGTTACAAAGCAAGTCTTAGGATACCTGTCCTGATCTCCCCTCCTGGGTACTGAAGTGAAAGAAGCACTAGTGCATTAATGAACGTGCAGACGTGCAGAAGACCTTAAGTTACCACAGGGAGACTGGGACCCTCAGAAAGGTTGACGAAGGCCCACTCATGGGATGGAGGTTGGACAATAGCTAAGGAAACATGGGAGGAAGACAGAAAGTTTAAATTGTTGACATATTTATTTGTTTTTCCCAAATAGGTCTTGTTCCTCGATCATCACTGCCCTCAAATTTATATCTATCTTAAAACCAGGGGCTTGTTGCTCTCCAGAAAGGAAACACTGCTGTGAAGGGCACTTAGATAAAGTCTTTTAGTTTCTGGGTGAGGGCTCAGTGAAGTTTAATAAGACCTCTAGAGCAACAGCCCAGCATGCTGCACTGCTTTCAGCACAGGAGAAAGCAGTAGCTTGCTGCATTGAGAGGTGCTAGGTGTTGCATAAGGGTGGGTGCTGACAGCACTCAGGATGGCGTTGCGGTGTTTGCAGCTTTTCTTTGAGCCTAAGCTCATGGCGCCAAGTGATTCTGGAGGACTCATGTCCTTCTTTCAACTATTTCCTTTTCAGTAGTTTTCTAGCTTTCATATTTGGAAAGAAACAGCTGAAATCCAATACATCAACACTAAACCAAACAAAATAACAAGCAAAAAAAAGCATCCAGACTCTTCATACAACCTTATGGCTTTTAAGTCTGTTTGGTGATTTCTGGAAGCAGAGGCTGGTCTTGGGTCCTGCAGCAGAGCAGGACCTGCTGTGAGAGGCCACAGGGATCACCCAGGTGATGCCCAGGGTGACAGGGTGGCTGGTGCATCACCTGGGCTCTTCCCCATCCTTCGTGTGCCCTTCCCTGCTAGCATGCCTCTGTTTCCCTCTTTGTGACTCTCTTGAAAAGGAAGTTTTGACAAATCTCTGAGTCATCAGTTGTGGAAAACCCATAGTTCCTTCAAACACCCACAGTCGTGTGGGAGGACAAGAAGAAAGGGGAACACCCAAATGCAGTGCCAGTGCTGCAAGTCAAAGACACATTTTTGGGTCTGCATCATTCGGCACTGCCACTTTGGATGCTCTGGAAGCCCTTCTCCAGTGGGCTTTTCTATTTTTCAGAAGGAAAATGTGCTCTGCCCCCAAACCTCGTCAGCATTGTCTGCTGCAAAATCCCTGCCATCTACCATCTTGTAAGTGTTGAGAAAAACACTGAGGTTTTTTTACAGGAATTAGGGACCCATTTCATAGGCTCAGGCATTTGGTTGTCCTGGGAAAATCCCAGTATGAAATACAGACCAAGATCCTCTGAAAAAAAAGCTGTCAGTTTGTCCTTTGACCAAGTAAGTTGTCTCTGCTCCCGAGGCATGTCAGTGCAACATATACTGGCCAGGTTCAGCTCTGTGGTCTAAGGCAGCTGAGAAGGGATCACAGAAGATAGGCTCAGCCTGTTGCCATCTCCACACAGAGCTGCCTCTGGTAAGCTGAAAGTGATTCACCCAGCCCCTTGCCCGCAACACTGCCAGACTCACAGTGAGCATAGCAAGGGGAAGGGGATGCAGTGACTCACCCAACACCAGCCGCAGCACAAGGTGAGCTCACTGACCTGTGAACCCATGGCCCTGCAGGCACCAGACATCCGTGCTGCCTGCCAACTCTGCTGTTGCTCACTCGCCCTTCCTGTTGGGACTGCAATGACCAGCTGCTGTTGCTGACATTGCCTCTGCCCTGGACAGTAGTAGATGGGGGTTGAATCAGTGACTCCCAGTGACATGCACTATGTTCAAGCACAGAACATTAGCGTTAGGGTCCAGAGCAGGCCAGGGCTGTCCCATTTGGCTTTCAGACATACATAGGTCTGTTCATCTCCAGAGGTGGTATGTCATGCAAATACATGACAAGGACTCCCAAGCTGTCTATCAAATCAAATGTAAAGAGGTCAGAGTACCTATATGCCCCACTCCATGTGTGAGGACACTTAGGCGACCCTGGCACCTTTCAAATCACTCTGGTGACTAGAACACAGAAATACATTTCACTGAGGTTCCCAAGAAGAGAAATACACATCTTCCTGCTGTGGTCAGCCTGGGTTTATAGAACCCTTGAGAATAGCTTTGATCTCCTTGTTCCTGGGGTTGCACATCAGCCTAGACATTGCCTGAGCTGTACTAGTTTGAGCCTGGAAAGAGGGTAAGCAGCAGCTGTGGTAGGGGGGACTCAGCTGCAGGAGGCAGCAGGGCTGGGGTGCCCTGGGAGCCTTACAACTTCCCAGAAATGTGACACTCTCCTGCCAACAGCAAACATTGCCATCCTCACAAATAGTTAACCTGCTGGGATCTGCACAGCACTAATGACTTCACATGCACTTAATCAGCCTGGGCTTCCAGAGCCTCCTCTTTGGGAGCCGGAAAGGCCAAGCACCCCGAGTGCAAAAGCTCCCAAAGCCGCACCCCCACCTCACCAATCATTAATCACTGCTGGGCCAGGAACGTGAGTAAGCGGCAAGCAAGCAAGCAGGAAAAGGCCAAGTCTCCACAGCCCCCACCAGAGCAGCGGGAAGCAGCGCCGACCGGTTCTGCGTGGTAGCAGCTCACTGTCTGACCACCTTCCCTGGGAGGTCCCAGTGAGGTTGCCAGTCCTGCACACACTGTCCTTTCCTTCAGGAAGGTCACTTGGTCCTGGGTGTAGGAGGCTCTGCCTGTGGCTGGGAGCTGCTGGGCATGAGGCAGGACCACTGAAGAGGAGCTTCTGCCTGGTTGACACTGCAGTCTTCGTTTCTTCACTATGGGGCACAAAGCATTTTGGAGTGCCCTGGAGTACACCTGCCGATTGCTGGGCATCTCCACTGCAGCAGGTAAGAAAGAGGTCTCTTTTTTGGGGGGGACTAAAATACAATGAGCAGGTGTCAGGACCCCTGAACTGTCTTCCTGCCTTTGGCCAGGTGCAGACACTACCCCATTCTGTGAGATGCTTTGGGACCCAGGGAGGGAGAGCTCTCGGTGCCTGGTCCAGATTTTTCCAAATGCTGTGCGAGGCACAGTGAGACATCAGAAAGAAAGAGCCAGCACTCAGTATGACAGAGGACAAGCTAAAGCACAAATGGGAAAGAAAACTAAATTATGTTATTGTAAAACAGACATGGGCATAGGCAAGTTGTGAATGAGAATGAAAAGCAAAATACTCATGGTTGCACAAAACTGCCAGACTGCTCTGTGGGATGTGAAAATGAAGGAGGAGCCCCTTGTGCTGTGTGCAGTGAGATGTCCTGTGCCAGGTGGATGGAGAGTTCCCAGCCACTATGGCACAGTTACTGACAAAGTGCTGCACTGTCTCTCTAGCAACCCATCAGGGAGCAGCCTCAGGAAGCAGTTCAGGTAATAGCTGCAGTACAAACACCATAATTCACCCACCTTGCTAGCTGCCTCCTTTTACCTGCTGCCAGGGAATGCCTGGGGCCAGCATCCTCTTGCTTGGAGCACTCAGTTTCCAGCATTCAGTTTGAGGTGAAATGCAGGTGATTTGAGCTGAATGTCTCAGTTACAGTGTCTCACCTAGAAGGACTGACCTGTGGTGAATAACCCTCTCATACAGGGCATCTTTGGGTAGGACATGGGGAAACAGCTAATACATAGGACTCAGGGGTTCACTCTGGCACTGCTGCTGACTCACTGTTACAGGACAGGACAGATAAAGCTCTCTGCCTCAGTTTCCTCATCAGTAAAGAAGAGGTCAAAGTGCCTGATTTGCCTAAAGGCTGGAGGTGTGAACCAGTGGTTCCTAGTGAGAGGTGATTGGAGGTAGTGCCTGTGATTCCCATGTCAGACTCCCAGGAATTTGAGATTCAGACACTGCAGAGTAGGCCACAACAGGCCTTCCTACCTTCACATTTCCTTTATCAACTACACACCCATGAGAGACACTTTGCTCAGGTCAGGGGCAAAGTCGAAAGCACATAGGTCAGCTAAGAGAATACAGATCCCCAAGGACACCAAAAGCCCAGCTGGGACAGTGAAGGCTGTGTTCTGGAATGTGCTTTAGATGACTGATAGCTAGCAGAGATTTGTGTCTCTGAGTTTACACAAACTCCCAGTAGATAAGTGCATGTCATGATGAGACTGCAACTGTCTGAAGCTGGAACACAGTTTTAACTACTGAATAAAAACACCTTCCTTTCTCCATCACCATCTCCCTAGGGCCCACATGAGTCCCCATGATGGCCATATTCTCTCTTAAAGCTCCAAGGAAACTCACAGAGACTTTCCTGGGAGAAAACAGGAGCTTGTTGCTGTGGGAAAGATAAAGCTAGAACAACAAAATTGAAAGTAGTTTATAATCTGGAAGTCTTTTAGTGGAATATAATATCTTTCCTGTTTGCTTTCTTTTCACCATTTTGTATTCTCTACGCCTCTTTCTGTACTTCTTGAAGTGAGCAGTGCAGTTGTTGCTTTGCTGAACATAACAGTGTGCAGATAACTGCACTATTGATCTCTATGCTTTTACATAGCTCTGATGCGTTCCCAGTATCACCTGACTTTCCCAAAAAGCCAGTGAAGAATGGGAAGTGCTTGTGTTTTATACTTCTGTATGTCTCAATGGAGTAAGAAAACAGCTTGATGCAGTGTTTAGTGCCTGATGAGGTGTATGAGGTTTTTTCATGAAATAGAAACTATGCAGAAGAGATGGGCTTGTTTGAAAAAAAACCCCCAAAATAGAACTGTATCAGCCTCACTAATTGATTCTCAGAAGGCCTGGCCAGCTCCATAAGCTGCTTGCAAACACAGAAGGCTGCCTACATAATATAAATCTGCCTTTCCCCAAAGATCTTGGAGCATAATGGCTGTTAGCAATGGTGGGGCTCCAGGGTGTCTTGTATGTTAGAAATCAGACAGCTCTACCGTCAGTCAAGCCTCATGGTGAGTTAGCAAAGAGTGATAGAACAACCCCATGATTTGCTGCATTGTTTGGGGCATCTCTAAATCAAAGATTTTAGACCTTGTGATTTCTGCATCTAGGAGTCCTTACTTATTTCTTAATTCTCATTCTTTCAAACGTTTAATTCCTAATCATGTGCCTTTAGCCTCATGGTTTGGAAAAGATCCAAATCAAAGCAGCAACTAGTCCAAATAAACACCTCGGAAATAGCCCTTTGTTTCTTCAGATTCTTCTGCTGATAAAGCAAAGCTGTGCAAAATGAGAAAACCTTCCCATTCAGAGCAGAAACTCAAGCATAACAGCAGAGCTGTTGAATTCTGCAGTTATTTACAGAGAATGAATGAAAGAACCCCACATTGTTAGAGAAGATTATAAGAAGGATTCTCAGTCATGAGATAGGAAAGGACAATACTTTGCATTTAGAATTTCACGCCTCACACATCTTCACAGCCCTCTGATGAGACTGATATCCCCATGCCTCTGCTCAGGGCTGGAGAGGCAGCCTCCATAGAAGAGGGTGGCTCATGGGCCCGTGCATTCTCCTGGTTGATGTGAGCCAGTAGTTGCAGGTGACACAGGGGGAACCAAAGCAAGACTGTAGAACCCTCATGAGGCTTTGCTTGGCCAGAACAGGAGAGCTGTGTGCTCAAGCACAGACCCACATCACAGGCTTGACAAACACTGGTATGCATCCCTGTTTGGGAGCCCGGTACTCTTCTCCAGCTGGGAGAAACTACAGTTCAGAAAAATGAAGCCATCTGGCATCTCAAGCCTTTGCCAGCATGCATTGAGCAGGACTAGCAGTGAACTTCCTGAGCCTCAGTGGATGGGCAGGGACTGATTGGTGAGATGTGGAGAAGCCAAGCATGGATAGGAGTGCAGTGGCTGCCTAAAGCAATGCCTTGGCCATGAGACCTGGGGGGTTCCCAGCTCCATACCACTGGCACTTGTGCACTGTGACTAGCCAGTTGCATACCAACCAGCTTGCTGCAGCTAGTGCAAGTCGCTTTGTTTCTACTCCATTTTAGAAATAGTCTTGTGGGGAACCGAAGGATGTCAAAGATTTTCCATCCCCTGAAACTATTGGCCCCCAATGGCCAGTCCAGGGAAGATTTTAGCCTTGCTAATACTCCTAATCCCCCTTAAACTGACTCCCCAGTGTGCTGTGCTGGCTGGGGCACTGAGAGGACATGCATTCCCTATTTTTAATCTGCCTACTTCCATTATATGTTTTTCTGTTTGGCTAGCAAAGGATCCTGATGCCATGGCTACGGCCCTTTGTAAGAAGGCATCTGGCACAGTTCCTTGTCCTGTTACTGCCCTGCAGCCACGTGATGGGTGCAGCAGGCTTGGGCAAGCATGGAGGGTAGGGAAGTGAGGATGACAGGCACTGGGAGGACCTGGGCAGCGACATCACCAGACTGGGAGGGAGCAGTGAGAGAGAAGTCCCTGTGACAGCTGTGATGGAGCAGTGTGGAAGAGGGTAGAAGGACACAGAACACTGCTACTCATCTTCTCCAGTTGGCCAAGGCCAACTGGTATCCCTAGAGCACCTCTCCCCAGCCTGCACAGTGTCAAGGCTGCTGTGATAGTGCTATAGCTGGGATGGGTTGCTGGGCTATGTTTCAAGGCCAGCATTGAGCTTTGACCTCCCTGGGTTGATATGGCATCATGAATCACCGGTACTGGCAATGCTCACCTGCTTCACAGCACAGCAGAAACAACTTTGCTAGCCACTGGGGAAACCATGGCATCGATCCTGGGTGCTGGTAGGGCACCAGAGTGTCAGGAAACAACCCACAGTCAGCATCTTTCCTACCTTCTTTTTCTAGTGCTTATTGGTGTGGGCGTAGAAACTCTGCAGCGAGGACAGTTCAAAAGCCTGGCTTTCTATCTGCTGTGAGTATTTTTGTCCTTGAAGTCAAAGGCGGTAAGGGTAAAACATTCAACACTTCCATCATGCATTGCACCAGACAAGACTATAACAACATCAGGGAGCAATGGTGTGGTGGGTTTGACCTTGGCTGGACACCAAGTGCCCACCCAGCCGCTCTATCACTCCCCTTCCCAGAGGGACAGGGGAGAGAGAGTAAGGTGGAAATAGGAATGACCCGTGGGTTGAGACAAGACAGTTTATTATTAGTACTACACACAGCAAAGCCTGCGCGCGCAGAAGCAAAGCAAAAGCAGACTTAATCTCTACTTCCCATGAGCAGCGTTGGTCGGCCACTCTCCGAGAAGCAGGGCTGCGGTCTTCAGGAGGCAGTCATTAGCCGATGAATGCCCACCCCCCTGCTCCGTGCCTCAGCTTTTATATCTGAGCTGACGTCATATGGTATGGAATATTCCTTTGGTTAGTTTGGGTCAGCTGGCTGCCCGACTTCCCTCCCAGGTTCCTGCCCCCCAACCAGAGAAGGAATGTCACAGTGCTAGTGTTGTGCCCAGCGGCAGTCAAAACACGGGTGTGTTATCAGTACCCTGCTAGTCACCAATGCAAAACACTGCACTGTGAGGGTCACTATGGGGATGAATTACAGCTCAGCCAGACCCAATACAAATGGCTTCTAGGAATTCAGATCTCCATATTTAGATTTCAGAGAAGTAAGCTATTTCTGTTAGAAGAAGTGATGCTACTGCACCACTCATGCTACTGCAGATTCAGGTAGGCCAGAGGTGACACTGGCTGTAAGTTGTCCCCCTGGGAACAGAAGGGCTTTGAGCTCTCCTCCACAAGCTAGCCAAGCATTGGGTGTTCAGACCCCAACACACAGACTCTCATGAATTGGATATTAAATCCTGGCCCTCTATGTCCCTTCTGCCACTTGGAGAGCATAATCAAGCCCAGCCCTTCCCTCACTGACATGTCCAACTTTCAGTTTTTCAGGGGTTGCAGTTACTCTCTGTGAAGGCTGCTTCTTTGTCAGTTTGTTCCTGGAGATGTGCTTCACGTGAGTAGACCCTGTCAAGTCTTCTCCAGTCGTGGCAGGAGCTCTCTAAGGCAACTTGCCCCTTACGGGCAACACCAGACCTCGCTGAGCTGCAAGTGTCAGGCCAAAGGTCCTGCCCCTAACGCCACAGCAAGTGCATTTGGGAAGGGAGGAGGTAAGGGAGGCCATGTCAATAGCCAATTAAATTTGTGTTTTAATCCAAGCTTGTGCCATAATTTGCTGAACATCAACACAACAAACCCTGGTCTGCAGCATTTGCTTAAAAGACAGTATGAAGCCTTGTAAGGGGATGGGATTGAGGGAAGAGACAGATCCCCAGGGTGAGCAAGAGCTCCCTCCCAGACACAACAGAGAAGTTTAAGTTAAAATGTAGAGAATTCGCATGCTCTTCACAGAGGTTGAGCACTTCTGCTGTCTTTTAGCATAAACTTCTAAGCTCTGATAGCTTAGAGGCAATGATTTACTCCAATGAATAGGCACTTGACTAGTGGCAAAATGGGCAAACACACTAAAGAGAGATTGCCTGAGATGCTGACCTCTGGCAGATGTAGCCCCTGGCCTCTTCTGCCAGTGGGAGAGGCTCAGGCTTTACAAGTATATTCCCTGTCCAACACACCAGTTTCCTGGAAAATCAGAATTAAGATCTTCACATCTAGATAGGTGGTAGTTAGGCCCAAATCTTCTTGCCACGTGCTTGGTGCCCTATCCCACAAGTACCTTTTTTTCTTTCCCCAGATGCGAGCCTGAGTCCCTTGAACAGGCCTTCTGGAAGGGAGCTAGATGCCCAGGGAGCTTCCAGAAATTCCTGGGGTACACGCTGCTCTCAGTGGCTTGCTTCCTGCATCCTGTCCTCATCTGGCATGTCACCATCCCTGGTGAGGAGCCCATGTTGCGGTGGGGAGAAGGGCAGGTGGAAGTGGAGCGTGGTCTGTTGAGTGACAGAGAGGGTGTGGATCTGTGGGGTGCTGGGCTGGTTGTAGACACTGCTGATCTAGCTAGACCAAGCACTTCTTGGTGAGCTCTTCACCTTGCCCAGCCCTCAGTCAACATGGCTTTCTCCACAGGGTCTATGCTGGTGCTCACTGCCTTGGCCTACTTCCTGCTGAGCAAGAGGAGGAAGAGCCCAGGGCACAAAGAGACACACCCCCAGGCAGGCCAGTACGTGGACCCTTCAGCCACTGTGGCAGCCCCAACCATTGCTGGTGACACTGAGCAGACCTATACCTTCCATGGGGCTCAGAGGGAGCAACACTGCTCATTGCTGGGCCACATGAAGAGCATCCTGAAGGGCAGTAAGGACAGGAACCCGATCCCAGTAGCTCCAGCCCAACCAGCAGCCCCAGCACCCCCACGCAAGCAAGTGCACTTCCAGGAAAAGGTGGTGCAGATTATCCCCTCTGTCAGCGAGAGCTTGGAGGACGTGGAATGTGAGGCTGAAGAAACAACATCAGACACAACACCCATCCTCACCTCGCCTGATGCCACTGTCATCATCACTCCCCTCAGTTCCACAGGCCTCTTTTGAGCCCTCAGCAGAATTGAGGATGGGACTGGCCTGCTACCCCTGGTACTGGCATCTCTCCTTGCCACTCCATCAGCCAAAAGGCCCAAGGAGGTGGCCCTCCTTGCCTTCCCTGTCTCCAGGATGACAATCTTGGCATGCCCTCTTCAGAGGGCTGCCCACACTACATAGTCCCACACCTTGTTACAGGGCCAGCGGTGGACCCCAACCCCATGCAGCATAATGCCCTGGGCACAGACAGTGGTTCAGCCAGGGTAGAACCAGGACAGTAAGGTTTCTACTCCCATGGCCTCATGTGTGGGTCACCCCTCTCTTATGGCACTACATAGTGGCTGCTCCTGCCTAAGATCAGAGCCATAGTGTGTACTTCCCATGAGGCCACAGCAGACAGCAGGAGGGGAGACTGCCATGCCCCCAGAGCAGCCTCTGCTGGAGGCTGTTGTCTCCCTCCTGCCCTCACTGCATGTTGAAAAACTCAGGGTTAGGACACCTTCAGTGCAGGTCACCTCAGCCTGCAGGTTCCCTCACAGCACCTGCACCAGCTGCAGCAGCCCTGGGGCATCCAAAAGGACATTTTGGAAGTGGGCTGAGACAAAGAACACCACTGGGGCTAGCACCTGCAAAGTGCCCTCCCCTGAGACACTGAGACCAGCAGGAGCATCACCTCTGGCTTTGTGGACACCTACACAGGAGCAGGAAGGACCCTGGGGCTTCCTGATGTCCCCTGCCCAGACAGTCCTCTTGAGTTAGAAGAGCTTTGGGATGATGTGGCAGCTCAGGTCATGAGATTCAGCACTGCGCTAGAACAGCAGACTGTGTGTAACTCTCAGTGTTAACATTAACTATGGGCCCCAGAGGGCAAAGGCAATAATAAAGTTACAGCTCTGTCCCACTAGTCCTCCCCATTCCAGCTCTTCCCTTCACCTCTGGCTTAATCATGCCATATTTTCTGCCCTTTGAGGACTATTCACCTATGACCAGACATTTCTTTCCTGTTCAACTCTTCCCTTGGCTCTCCCCAACCTGAGGGCTAAGACTTTCTGCTTCCAGATAACAAATGCCACCTGTGCCTGCAGATACCATCACCAAGGCCCTCTCATCAGAGTCAGGTAACTCTTTTGCACATGGGGAAAAACTCAGGTTGCTGGGTTTTCCCAGACATGAGGCCACACTGTCACCACTGCTGAGCTGAAGAGTTGTAACTGCTGTAAGCCCAGACACAGTGTTAGGATGAGGTGGTGGTAAGGAGAGAAGATTTGAGACCTGCTAGACTATAAGGTAGAAGCCAGTGGGCTGGCTGTTTTTCTTGGAAATACATTATTTCTTCATATTAAAATCTCATCTCTGAGTCACAATCAGCATGTTCATCTAGGAAAGCAGTGAAGTTTGAAGTGAAGTATGAAAATGTTAGAGTTCAAAAATCAGAAGGCAATTGAGATAAGAACCCAGTGTTACTATTAAATAGACTCTTTTTAACTCCTGATTTGGGATATGAATAAGGAAGAAGGCAGAAGATACTAAGTCACAATACTTGACAGCCTGTGTTTGATAGTGAAACTTTGTTCACAAGAGCAGCTTATGAATGGTTCCACACATTTGTCATTCCCACAATCAGACATCAACAAAAAGCTTTTAGTTGCATCATCAATATTTAAAATAATAGATGGTATCAATCTACTCTAAACATGATACAAGGATTAGAGACCTCCTCCTTCTGGCTGCACAAATTAACCTTCCACCTCAGAATTGCATGCTGGAAAAGAGTCACATACACATCTGCCTTTGGGATGTTTTGCACCTGCAAAACTGTCTTCAGAAAATTGTGACAGTTTACAGCATAATGCTGCACAACTGATAGCAGCAAGCTCAGGATACAACCACAGCTCCACCCTCAAGCAAGGGTATTCATCACATTAAAAAAAAAAAAAAAAAAAAAAGCTATTTTCCTCTAAAGTTGGTGACCAGACAGCATACCTGCACCAGCAAATCTCCTGACCCAGCCATGCTAACAGAGTATCCACCTTGACACCTCTACCTCAGAAGACTGCTTGGAGCTGGCTCCCCAGTTCGATCATACATCTGCTCAGCAGTTAGATCCCCTCTCATTAGCAAACTCAGCTGTCTGCATCATCCAAGACTCTTCTTAGAACATTGCATAATTAATTGCACACACAGAGATAAGATTTGTTGAAAACAAACTGCTCCCAATAGATCAAACAACCCACTGATGAGAGAAAGATCACATTCTGCAGCCTCCTCTCTAGCCTTGAGCAAAGCTCCAGGGCAGCCTGGGTGGGGACTGCTGCTCTGCAACAAATTTCATCCTTCAGCCTTTACCCAATCAGCCCCATACTTCATAATGGTGGAGCAGCAGGGCCAGCTGGCAAGGAGAGAAACAGTGCAGTGAGAGCACTTGTGGAAGCCCTAAGTGCGTGGGGAGCAAATTTCATGAATGTACAATAGTACAAGAGTCTGCAGAATTAGATATTTCAGATTTTGGGATCATCTTTTGAAAGTCTGTTGTAGGTTTCCCATAAGGAACAAGACTAGGGGAAGCTACAGGTGAGATGATTGTTCAGCTTTCCTGGAGACAGTGCTGGACCTTGTGTTCTCTTGCGTGCTCCCTTTTGTTGGCCTGGCTCTTCTCCAGCCCCACAGCTAGCTGGTTTAGGAGATGAAGACTGGAAAAAAACTGCTTGTCTTTTCTGTGGTATTAAATTTCCTGTTCAGTTAAGGTCCATGACTGGCCCACCCTGGAGTCTGCTAAGAGCCTGCACCAGCATCAGAGAAGTAGTTGCTCCTACAAATGCAGCTAAGGTGTGTCCCAAACAGAACGAAATGCGTGTGATCCCACCATGAGGGCTGAGCTGCTGCCCTGGTTTGTCCCTGCCAAGGAGTCCATTTGTACATCCCCTGCTCTGCTCCTCACCACCTGTCCCACCCCTGGTGCTATCTTCCACTTTCATCAGTGTACAGACTCTGTTAGCCTAGAGGAAAAAGGATTACGAAAATGAAAGCGGGTGGCTATTTCTTAGGTAATGAGCCAAATAAATTAATGGAAGGAAGGGCCAGCCACAAAATTAAGGGGATGGGAGGATAAAAGCACCCGTTTCAGAGGCAGCAGGCTGTTAGAGCAGCTCAACAGCATAATACAACCTCAGGCTTTCTTTAAAATCCCAGTACAGAGGAAATCTTCAGCCTCAGGGGATGTCAGATGACTTTGCAGAGGGCTTGGATATTATTCACTCAAGAGTGCACGTCTCTGTTGGCTCCTCTCTTTACATCTGGGAGGGGCTATCCCAGGGGCTGTTGAAAGCTCTGAAGATGCTGTACAGAGCTGTTCTGAGAGTTCTGTATGTGAGAAACTCTCATACATGTAGGGTAATTTCAGGAAAAGAAAAAGAGGAAGAACTTGATGCTATTAACTGCATAGTGAAGTAATATCTGAATTTGAGCAGACAGAACTACAAGTCCACACAGCACTACATGAACACTGCTATATAATTGTTGCCTTATTACAGTTAATTCATGCCTCAGATAATCCATTGAGATTAATCCACTGAGTTATATTACAGAAAGCTGTAATTCTTATGGATTCACATACCAAAAGGACAAAAAGTGAATCATCCAAAAGATATGCATGTGTAAGGTAAAAACTCTGCGAGGTAATCCTTGCAGAAATTGTGTCTTTCAAAATTTCCTCCAAAGATTTCCCTGCACGAGGCAAAAATTGTCCACTTTTCATGCACGTGTCTTGTGGAAACGCTCTACAATGCTACTTGGCAGGCCTCATCACAATGTAGTGAACTAGTATGTTGCAAAGAATAACTATTTTAAGTTTTATATGCAAGCAATTATGCACTTCAGTGCAGGCTTCAGTTACAATTCCTTTCTTCCTCCAGTGCACGCTAGTATGAGCACTTATTTCACAACCCCAAAGGCAGTTAACCTACCTGCCCCACCACAGTGCTTCCACCTCACAACAGGTGCTTATGGGGTCACCCTCCAAACCCCCTATCTGGAGACTCTGGGCCCCAGTTTCTCTGAGCAGTGCTCTCTGTTTGAAACAAGGATTTGCACGTTTTACCCATACCAGAGCAGCAGTAGGAAATGTGGTACATATGGAGAGAAGAATATTCAGTTTCTGTGATGTCAGTACTCAAAACTAGAAATGTCCTGCTCGTATCTGCATGTGCAACACTCATGGCAGCAAAGATCAGTTTTGGCATCAGTGTTATGGACACGTCAGTGTCACTGAGTCATATCCATATTCAGGAGAGGATCTGTCTCCACTTGATAACAAGTGCTACATGCTCACACACCTGCAGCCCAACCACTCCTCAGGCACTTCTCCCACCCCATTCAGGAGATTCTCCCATGTGCTAGGCCAGAAATGTAGGTTCTGTTTGGGCTGGACTCCTGCATTTTGTGCTGTGCAGGAAGTTACAGGAGCCAGAAACCAACTCCCAAATCTGCCTGGGATTCCTTGGAGCTGTCAACTCCCTTATACTATTTGACATGGTGTGGGCAAAAGCAGGAATCTGGCTTCCAGCTGCTATATTGCAGCTTGCATACCAGTCCGTTTAGGTAATATCCTAGTGAAAGATTAAGGTACCTTTAGGAAATTAATTCTAAGAAGTTATTCACAGATCATGTGACTTTATTGAATCTAGTTTAGAGGCTTTATGAAAAACACCAGGAACACGATTTTCCAACCCAGATCTTTGGGTCACAGACTACACAGACTAAAGAGGGAATCCATATTTTAGACAGCAACCGAAAAAAAAAAAAAAAGTGAGAGAGAAAAAGAAAAAAAAACCAGAATTGTATTGCTCTCTGACAGCATCTCTTCATCCTAGCCTGTGCCTAAAGGGGACTTCACAGAGCACAGGAGGAAGTTGTGGACAGCATCTTATCACTACTCCCCATAGCACTTTTATCTCTTCCTTCTGCTGCAAGCCTCTCCTTCACCCAAACTTTTTCCATCCCAGGGCCAACCTCATTCAGAAGAGCTGTTTAAAAAGAAATATCACCTTGATCAACCCATGCTTAACAAAATTTTACATACTGTGATATTATTGCACAGTTCCTCCTTCCCTTAACTCTCCTTCTACCCTTTTCAAAACTCCCCTGTAAGAGGGGATGCATTTGGTATTCATTCGGATGCCTAACCTTGCTGGCACCTTGTTTCTTGTCTGGCACATTGTCCACCGTGCCTATGTTTGTTGTCCCTGGAAAGCCATACCTGCATCTGCAGCATTGGGTTAGGCCTTCCAGCACTGAAGAGGGAGGTAACACCTGCCAAATTGTACCCAGAAGGCAAGAAGGCAACAGCCACAGGGGATAAGCCCAGTGAGAGGAGACTATATGGCAACCCTAACTAACTTGTTAATATTTTCTGTTGTTTTGGGGAAAAAAACCCTCACCTTCCAATTCTTGATGCCTGCTGGTGTGCCACAAATTTTGCACCACAAAATCCCCAAGATTTTTTCAGTAATGTTTTGTGCTAGACTCTCTTCCTCCGATAGCAGGAAAAAAACAGAAGTATACAAAAAGAGCTTTACTGTTTACAAAACTGAGCTGAAGAAGCTCTTCTACATTGGCTACTCACTCAACCACACTCAAGAAGAATTACCTGGGGGAATTTGGTAGTGACAGTGCTTTTGAATTTGACATAGTAACACTACCTCTCCCTCAAGGCAGGAAGGCTTTTTTTCAAGTTCTTTATCACCTCTTTCACTTCTGTGCCTGTCAATGAGACAATCCCAACCATGACAGCAAGCCTGCCTCCCAGACTAATTAGATGAAGGGACCACATCCCATTTTATGTCACACTGCACAGCTATGTCCCCATACCATGTGCTCAGGAAGACTGAGGCTGCCAATGAAGGTGCAGGTGTGTTACAACAGTTGGATTCTCTTCATGCTTCCACATATAGTGGGAGAAGTTGAATGGGCCAGGCAACTTGAAGCTCTTCCCTGGGCATATACATTTGTAGCAGCATGGAAGGGAAGCTTGATCTGTGAGGTTCTTGAGGGGAAAGGCTTGGGAAGGGAATTACATCTGTTAGCCACACCTTCCCTTTAAAAAACTCAGTTCAAGTCATGAAAGTGAACCCCACCTTATTTGTCTCAAGTTAATTATTATTCACAATAATCCCACAAGCTCAGAAGAAATCATTAGCTGCATAAATGGAAATCAGTGTCTTCTCCAGCAGCAGACATGTTATGTGTTTCACACTGGGGCTGCATGGGGTTACAGTGTAAACATATGACATTCTTACTGTCAATGTCTCTCAAGTGGAAGTGCCATATGAAGGAAATTGCAAACAGACTCTTGATGACTGGTTTGGAGATGGAGAAGGCTCTGTTGTTGATACTACTTCTCCTGGCTCTTATCCAGTACTAAACTATTGCATTTATGCTTATAATTATTTTATTAACCTCGTGCTAACTTGTTTTATGATTTCTTTGCTTCCAACTAGTCATCACAGTCACAAATATTCCCTCATTCAAGCTGATTCATTCTAAATAGGAATTCCAAATGAGAGCACAACATACTCCCTCTGCCAATGTATTTATCAGATAAAGACAAATTAGTTTTCATATCCTGATATTATTTATAATGTTGCTGTTATTGCATGTCTCTGTTTTCCACTTACATAGGACTTTCAACCAAGCTGGCACAAAATGGTAAAATACTTTTTGGTTTGGGTCTTGCAGCTGCAATTAAGAATGCCCCAAACCCCTTAATTACTGGATTGCTCTTTTCTGAAAGTACACCGCATGTATTAATTACAGTAACACAGTACCACAGTATCTGCCAAGCTGGAAAGGACTCTCTTGGCTCATTGAGTCCAGCTCTTTAACCTATGCAGGACACCCCTAGAATCACACCATGTGCCTGAGAGCATTTCCAAATTCTTCTTGAACTCCACCAAGCATGTGCTGAGACCACTTCTCTGGGGAGGCTGTTCCTGAGCCCAAACATCATCTGGGTGAAAATCCTTTCCCTAATCTCTAGCTTGAACCTCCCCTTACACAACTTCATCCTGTTTCCCCTAGTCCTATCTCTGTCCACTGTGTTGGTTCTGCCCTGAAATGGCATTCTGCATGACATTCTGGACAGACTCTGTCCTTTCTTGTTACTTGCTTAGAGCTGTAAATGGCAACAGAGAAATGCACAGAGTTCAGCTCCAGCTGCCTGCTTACCCTAGCATGTTCTGTGCTTTCCATTCTTGTGTGGCTGACATCTGTGAAATGGTCTTACAGCTCTCCAGGACTGCATGGAGGTTACCATCCAAAAGCTTAGTTTTGTTAGTAGTAGTTTTATTGGAAAACGTAACTATTCAAGTTATTTCCCCCAAGCTGCTAAGTCAGTAAAACAATTTTTAAAAGTGTAAGAAAAATCAGGTCAGGCAATTTTTGAAACTCTTTTTATAAACTGCAATTCCCATGATACTGGCATTCAGACAAGCCATTTAGACAGCTCTCTTTGCCAAAAAAGATGTGTCAGTCAAGCACAATGAAAATTATATGTTGAATGAGATGCAGTCAAAGTGAGTATAAGTAGAAAATCACTAATGAAAATTTGTAATCAAGATTTGCAGAGCTTTCATGTAAAAATGATTAGAAAAATAAATTGTGTTTCTGAAAAAAACCCCACATTTCTTGCAGCAGTCTCAATGCTTTTTAATGCTGTAGTTGACAAGATGAAAGATATTTCTATTAATAGTGGTTTGCCTTTGTTCTTTCCTTTTAGGAAAAAGGAAAAAAATTTTCTTTTGAATCTGAGTAGGTGTATATTTGGCTCAATACCTGCATAGTATAGCTGCTAAGAACTTTCACTGAAGCCGAGTAGAATTTCTGGCTTACTATACCGTGATGTAGATTTTATTTGATCTACGTAATCATGTTCAGAATCTGATTTATTCAGAACAGTCACAAGACACTTAAACAGACCTCTGACTTCACAAGTCAGTAAACTTATTCAGCCTTGGATGAATCACTCATAAATGGACATGCACAAGAAGTGGTCAGGAAATAGTTTTATGGGCAACATCTCAGAAATCACATCTATTATACATGTCCAATATTCAGAATAAGACCTGAGAAAACAAGCTGCACACAGTCTCTTCTATAAGAAAGATGAATATTGAGTATTGAAAGTATTGATTTTCAGGAGGGTACATGGGTCAGAGAATAGAGTAAATGGAGTGGACTAGTCTAGACTAGAGTGGAGTGGAAAGAAACAGCTTCAGCTAATACAAATGTAATTCTGATGTAGGTATAATTTCAAGCTGTCACTACTAGAACAGTGGAGTTGCTGAGGGCTGTTCATTGATGGACCAGAGCTGAAGTCCAAAGGTAAGTTGTGATCCTGTTTTAAAATTAATTTATCAAAAATATATTTTCCCAACATCTGCTTGTCCCCTCTGTATACTAAAAAAGGCCATACCAACTGCTGTATAATCTGGAGAAAGAGATCAGTGGTGTAACATTGAAATATTACTTCTTCAGACAAGTAATCTGATTTAGTAGAAATTCCATCACTAGAAGCAATGGGATTTGACTTGGGGTATTGATATGCCTGAGCACTTGATGGGATGTAAAGGTGGACAGAAGAGAAACAGCTGTGAGACAAGAAAATACCTGTGGGGACCATGATGGCAGAATACAAAAGGGAAAGCTAAGCAACAAAAGGAATTTACGAAAGGCTGAAGAGTTGAAAAAGGGCAGATAGATAAGAAAACACAAGATACTGTAATGAAAAGCAAACATGAAGGACAGGAGGTGCTGAGGAACGTGCAAGAAAAAAAGCAGGAGTAAAAGATATTGACAGGGCTGCATAGAAGACTGAAGTGCAGAAGAATGGACAAGGGACGAGAATGGCTAGATTAGAAGTTGGCCTCACCTCATGAAAAAGGAGAGAGTAAATGAAGATGTTTCATTCATCCTGAGAAGCATGACAACATGCGGTTGAATTTAGAACAGAAATTGCCATGTATATTGACTGGTCTTTCTCTTTTGAAGACCAGACAGCAGACTGAAAAAATCAAACACTCAGCAAATGTAACCAAATATGGATAGATGGTAATTAATTACCCTGTATAACTTTTCCATCACCTTTTTAATTCTTAGGTGGTTTGAATGTGTTGTGCAATACTTTGCTTCTTGCTGCATAGCTGTGTGGTTCCATGGGAGGAACAGCAGGACAGTGTGCACCACCTCACAGTGTAGATGGAGATCGGACTGGACACATAGCACACCAGGGTGTGTATGAGAATTTCACATTCTTATAATACCATAATTACAATTAGCCAGCCTTTCCTCAGCTCATACAGGAGATACCACCTCTCTTCATGCTATGATTGTATTTAGTAAACAAGGTTCACCCTAAGTAGCCTCCCTTAAATATTACTAATAAACAAGACAAATGTGCATTGCATAGTAAGAGACTGCTATTTCATTTTGTGTCACTCTGATAAATCCACATTACTTTGATGTGAAATATCAGGATGATTGTCTTCAATTAGGTGCAGTTATAGTATTTCTGACTGCTATTTTCCAGACAAAAATGGATATGTGCATTCTGGGTAGCTGACACATAGTGCATTTGATGTTTCAAAGGTACTAAACACTGAGTTTAGCAAGCTAAGAGAGCTAACCTCTGAAGCACATGCTTTTTGTTTACACATATGTTCACTCTGTATGTTGTACAGATCTGTGCAAGCACAACTGCCCCTTGCATGTAAGGAAACATGCCATGGTTAGAAAAGTCTGTGCATAAAGTAGCCTCACCATCAAAGATAATACCAAAATCAAATATATCAGTAATGAGGAAAACAAACAAAAAAACCAAACCAATAAACAAACAAAAACCTACAAAACCAAAAAATCCACACCCAACAGAAAAAAGAAAACCAAACAGATGGACAAAAAACCAACCCAAAACCTCTTAACTTGCACAACATTAAAGAACTGGGTAAAAAACTGTGAAGTTACCTATCAAGTATTCTGAAGTCCAAAAATAATATCAAATCCTATATGCTCATACTAATACTTGTGGTGCTTGCAGTAGCTATGAAAAGCTGCAGTTTAAGTTTTAATGGTGTTATCAATTAATACATTTACTAAGATTTTATTGAAATGTTGGTTGGCATTTCTGTTACAGTTGCTCTTCCTGGAGTCATGTGAGAATATCAGACACTCAGCTCCTGTTCAAAGAGGTACCTCAGTCATAGAGAAAAACCTTGATAAAGGGGAGATCCTGGTGATCTTGGAGAACTCGTTTGTGTCTGTCATTGCAGAGAACAGGCTATCCTGCATTGTCTGTGAAAGGGAAAGCTGTTTAGAATTTGTCTCATAAACAACCTTCCACTTTAAATTCATCCTTTTTTTTTTTTAATAATGTTCAACTACCAGTAGTGAACATTTTGCAGACAACTGATGTTGGCAAATTCAACCAGCTTCTGCCCATCAATTGTCACAGATGGAAAGCTTCTTCTAGATCTGAAGATCTGGCTGTCAATTTGTATAAACCAAGTGAAGGATACCTGCAAATCTAGACCTCATGATTTACTTATATTTTTGTAAATACAGCAATCTTTAACAGATAAGGGGATAAAACACCTCATACTGTCCAGACTTGATTCAGCAAGAAAGTGATTCAGCCAAAATGAATACACAAGAAGGTTAGGACAAATCCCAGAGGCAGGCTGGATGCCCAAGGACATCTCACAAGGCACTAAACCCCATGTCTGGTTACTTCTTGTTGATGGATCCAGGGAGTGATACAGGAGTGTTGCATAGCCCTTTATCTTTCTACAGTCTTTTTCTTTGTCTGGTGTTCCATAGATAGCCATGGCCACAGACAAAAAAACAACAAACAAAACAAACAAAAACCCCCAACNGGAAATTCTGTGATTCTGCAAACAAAATTTCCCCCAAATTCCCAAGATTAATTGCCATCTAAGGAAAAAATAGCCATTGTGAGTAGAGGGTTGCATATGCACACCCTGTATACATATACACCCCGTATTTATGATTTCACTCACTAGTAGCCCTCAGCTGATGTATCACATAGAGAAGTTGGCTTGCCATAAGCAATTATCTAGGTCTGGCCTTGTTTTTAATTTCTAATAAATAAGCTCCAAGGCTGTAATTCTCTGCAGTTTCAAATGAAAATTACAGACTAGGCACTAGTCACATTACTGGTCACAGAAGCTATCTCAGAGCTGACCTGCCCCTAATGCTGCTCCCCCTCCCTGGCACGGGTAGCAGCAAACAGCATGGGGATGGTATTGCCCTTGGGAAAATCACTGCGCGTGGGGAAGGCATTATGTGGGAGATCTGCTGAGCTGGGCAATCCTGCAGTGGGAAAGGGATGGCCCTCCTCAATCTCACTTGCTAACACATAATGTGTAACAAACACATGATATGTTGACATGGTTCACTTCTGTACAATCTGGAATAACCTCGATGTTAAATATGCCAGATGAGTATTCACGCTATGTGAAATGGTAACATATCTTTCCACATAAGTGTCAAAAGCCTTGGAGACTGGGACTTACCCATTTTTAGATGAGTCTTATGAGGTTTTCTCTGAACAGGTGTAATTTCAATTCCTCCTTTGTTGAAACTAAACCATGCACAGCCATGCAGAAAACAATGGCACTAAGTTTTTGGTGCTTCCTAAGCTAGTGATTTCTGTGCAAAACAAATGCTTTCTTATGAAATCAAAAAAAGGAGGTACCCAATATATGCACTACTTACAAGTCTTAGACTGCACATTGACCTTGTCCCAGGCTAAGTATGATTCTATAACATCAGATGGTCTAGAATATCAGAATAACTCATTTATACAAAATATTTGTGCTCACCTTTATAATTTGAAAATTATACTACTCTAAAAAATAATTTTTGTTTTGCAATGGCAGGATCTTTTTTCAAAACATGAAACGCAGCAACAGTATAGAACCATACAGTGATTTTATTCAAAGGCTTAAGGGTGGTTTAGCTGTCTTCTTAAGGGAACAATGCTCAGGAGATTATGCTGTCAGTATGTCTCTCTGTCTGTCTGTTAAAATTTGCAGCCTGTGGCCAGTTTCATTGATGGCAACATATTTCTTTGCAAAATAAGTAAGGCTTTGTGTGTTTCATGAAAAAAGATGACCAAGTAGAACAGAAAGACTACAAGTGTCCTGACCAGCAAAGACTGCAGCATGATTAGGTGGTTAGAAGAGGAAAAGGAAGAGCAAGAGAAATACCCCAGTCATTGGAAATATTTAACTGGAGTTTGCAATCAACTGTAAAGTACAAACTGTCAGGAAACCAGTGTTACTACATCTAGTACTAAGGGAACAATTTTTTAAACATAGAAAAATGTGATAGGACCAAATGAAATTTTTTACATCATTGCCTGCTTGAAGAATCTACCTGCCTTTAAAAAATTTATACCAGTGCTTAATGGCACACACTCACCAGGACTGACCATTGCACATTGACTAGTGCTGACGAGGGCACGTTAAGTGTAACTCCTGCTTAGTGTTCATAGTGATTCCACTTCTTCTGCCAGAGGATTTGAGTTCATACTCCTATGACTTTTATTTAGCAATGTGTATAAGAGAAATAAATCTTACTTAATTCAGCTTTCCACATACATGTATGTAGATGTGTGAATTCCTTTTTATTCGTAATTACAGTTGATACAGATGAGTGGGAGGACATACTGCTATATACATTATTATAAAGTTAGCAGGAGGATAAAAAGAATTACCTGTGGATTAAGAGGCAAACTAATTTGAACAGCTATGCAAAGTCCATGAATTGCAACAGAGACTTCATCTTCATCCACCCTCAGAGGTGAAGAAATCTTGGGTTGCATACATTTCACAAAGGTCTGTATCAGCCAAAAATACTGTAGAAACTATTTCTGGTTTCAGAAGTTGTATTTCCTTTGGATAAGTCAGCAGAGGGGCTGGTACTGAGCTTTTTACTCGCAAACTGCCCCTTTTATGGGTGACTCTATAGCTAGGGCAGGAGGGCAGTGCTGCCTGAAACATTCCCAGACAATATGTCAGCAGTGTGAGGAGAAACAACAGGCATGCAACCCTCCCGAACCCTTCCTTTTGACACTTCTTACTCTACATTTGGCACATGAAAGATTCACAATTATGTAAGTGCCAACTCAGAGCTACCTCACTCTTTGCTTAAGCCTAGATTAAGCCTGTACTGCTCAGCCTAGTTGCTGAAAATCCTCCAGGCAAGCCCGTGACATTTTCCCTGATGATGAGCACCAGAAATATTTTTGCAGGCCTGATGAACCTGAGGAGGCTTTCTCACTCAAGCAGCACCTCTTCTCATTACTGCTTTATACATTTGCACTTGCATCTTTTTGTGTGTGGACTCCATTGGAAGGACTCCCTTTGCTGTTTTGAAGGTTGCTCTGCCTTCAACCCCCAGCCATGCCTGTGCTGGCAGCCAGCAGCACTCCAGCTGAGGCAATAGCATGGCCTGGGGTGGCTGTGGGCAGGCATCGCACCCAGGCTTCCAGAAACCAGGAATTGTCCCAGTGATGCCACGAAGAGCACGCTGTTAGACTCTATTCCTAGAGTTTCGCCCACTCTCAAGAAAGAACTGTTTCACTATTATGGTATGAAATTTTTTAAAGCCATATAAGTGTATGGAGGGGTTCCTTCTGGTTTTGCTGCTGTGTGTTCACTTGCAGACTCCTGGCTGTCAATTTGCACAAAAACAAGTCTGTCTGTCAGTAAAGCATACCTTCCATTAAAGTCCCTCCTTAACATACTCAAAACAGCCGAATGTTTCTGATAACTATTACATCAGCTAGATGAAGAAGCCAAAAGGACATATTTGACCCAAGAAGAACTGCTATATTCAGCTGCTTGCAAATACCTTCCATTCTTAAGTCACTTTCAGGGCCAGGTCTAATTCCTAAAGCAGGAGGGAATGAAGAGAGCAAAGAGTTGATAGAGAACACCAAAACAGAATTCTAGCCTCTGCACTGCTGGTTTTTTTTATTCAGAAACAACAGCAGAAGGATTTGAGGTTTCATAAAGTGAGCATGTAGTTAGCAATTTATACAAAGGCACTTACTTATATAAAAGCACCAAGCCTGACCAGTTTATAGTTCTTTCATGTATGACTACATTTATGAAGCTGCAACCACTCCTCTGGCAGCAACATTTCAACCTTTAATCATTTCCATTGAACTCAACACCTGCTTATAGTGCAACTACCCCTGAAGCCTGACAATTTACAACAGAGTGCATGTCTGTGTTTTAGAAAAATCAGCCTACCACTTCTCCTTATTCATCTTCTTTCCCCATCTCAAACTCTTACTTCAAATACATGCTGCCAATATCCACTAGTTTGCTGCTTGTGGTATTATACCATTTATAGTTTGTCTTTTCACTCAGTATTGCTTTATTGAGTTCTTTTTGTCAATGAAACATTGTTTTAAATTAAAGAATGAAGCTGGCTTTGTCCACAGTGAGTTAATAGCACATCTTAATGAGTTAGAATAGCATGAGGTACTTGAAGGCAAGTACATATTTAAACAGTTCACTTATGGAATTCATTATACAGAGGATTAAAAAGGAGAAAGCTTGGTTTTCTTAGAGGAAATATGAAAGATCTTTAAGTATATGAAAGGAAATAAAGAGACAATTTCTTAAACAAAAGCCTCCATGTGTAGAGCCAATATTTGGAAACACTCTGTGTTCTAAACTAGCTCTTTGAAAATCATTTCCTTTCCTAATTCCTTGCCAAAACTTCAACTTGGACTATACATTTCTCTTTGAAGGCCTCTAGCATATCTTGTAGGAACAGGTCTCCTGAGAATTTTTTTCATATATGTTTCTGGTCTGTAAACATTAAAGAAGATAACTTCTGAGGATATTTAAATAATTCTAACAAGAGCCAGTATTGAAGGAGAAAACATGCAAGTTATAATATAACTAGAAATATCAAAGCTTGTTCAAAGGCTTAGTAGATGTTCATCTCAGTGTATAAGCTAATCTGTTCTTTATGGATGAAGAGCATCTGTGAGAGAGAATGAATATTTGGAGGAACAAGTGTATGGAGCTGAACAAGAAAGAATGATTAATGTTGAGGTTTAAAAATACCAAGATGGAACACGCAGAATGCAAAGTCCATCAGCTTTACACCAGAATATACAAGTGGAAAACAAACAAACAAACCATCCATCAATTGCACTTTTGTGAAGTTTGTATTACAGTAATAATTACAGTATGCTTGAGACCACTGAGACAAATGGCTATTATCGTAATTTTTCCTGAATCCATACAGATTATGGAAAAGCATTCTAGCTTCATAACTATCCATTCTATTTTGTGGCCATTTTTGTGGTGAAATATGAATAAAGGAATACCTCCTGAAACAAGTCATGCAACAATGTAGAATTACAGAACAGCAACATGACTATTAAAAGAATAAAAGAAAAATATATGCAATTGCATCTACAGAATATCTCAGATTCAGAATTCTTTCCATCCTCTACACATAATAGGAGAAGCTGGAATTGGCTGGTTGTTAGGAAAAGAGAAAATTGTTGCAGGTTTACTGACAATTTCATTGAGTATGATAAGGTATATCTATGAACATATTTGCTTTCAAAATTCCTGATCCTCCTCTGCCACTTTAGAGAGGCTGGTATTCTCCTTAAAAATCCATCAGACTGTGATAGTAAGAAGAGCCTTGTTACTGCTATAGCGGCTGAGGAGATGAAAAGCACAAGGTCTGAGAATAAAAGGAGGTACCTTTCTGGTCTTACCCTAGGGAAAAGCTTAAGTGATCACAGCAGGAATAAAGAGTGGGAAAGAAATAGATGTTTACTGTCAAGGTGCTGTATGATTGGGGAAAAAACAGTGCATGACCATCATTTGGGGGCCATCTTTACCCAACATTGCTTCCAAACAGCCAGGATTTAAGTTTCCATTCTTTTGTCCTCTCAGTCGCTCAGCTGAACACATGATTTCTGACACAAGGTCAGTTATGCTTTAAGTTATCTCTGACCCAAAACTGATAAATGCTTTGTGGGAGCTGCAAAAGATGGTATAAAACCTGGACTTGAGGAGTTGCTTTATTATTTGAGAATAAATATTTTTCAATGTGTTATTTTGTTTGTAACTCACATAGGTGAAAGGATGGCTATCTCTTGAAAGATTCCTTTCAGCTAAAGAGTAGCATGCCTCACCTATCCTGAGGGACATAGGGCTGTTCAGAGAAGACTGAGAGGGTACCTTCTCAATGCTTATCATTATCTAAAGGGCAGTTGTCAAGAGGACGGGGCTAGTCTTCTTTCAGTGGTGTCCAGTGACAGGAGAAGGGGCAATGGGCACAAGCTAGAAGACAGGAAGTTCCACCTAAACATAAGGAAAATCATCTTTACTTTTGGAATGATGGAGCGCTGGAACAGGCTGTCCAGAGTTGTTGTGGAGTCTCCTTCTCTGGAGTCTTTTCAAAACCAGCCTGAACATGTTCCTGTGCAACCCGCTTTAGGCGAATCTGCTTTAGCAGGGCGGTTGGCCTAGATGATCCCCAGAGGTCTCTTCCAATCCCTACCACTCTGCAAATCTGTAATTTTATGATTAAGGTTGGCTGTGTTGGTGATTTCACTTGTGGCTATGCAAGTGGCCTATCCTGTTTTTTCTATAATGGAGTCAATTTTTCAAAAGTATGGATTGCATATGTGCCATTCACAAAAGCACAGCTCTGAAACTCTCTGAATTTCTCTGGAAGTAGTTTAAATAAACTGGTTTCACTTTGCATTGCAGCAGATAAGGATCGTACTCCCAGGCAGCTCCTTGTCTCTGCTATGGGAATAAGCAGCTCCTACTGTGAGGTCATAGAGATTTTTCTATCACCAGAATGCAAGGGCTTGTGACTGTATGATAGTAGTATAACACATGTTTTTTATAACAGATTTTCACTAAATAATCAAATTCTGGATATAACACAAAGGATGTAGGAAATCTGTTGTTGCTTTAGGATTAAAATGCCCAATCTGATATTGCTTTATTCAGATGCTCAGTGTATGTAGATAGACTAAATCCCCAGTTGTATCTGCTCTCTAACATTTCTTCATTGCAAATATCTTATGCATATAATATATGAAATGGACTTCTGCAAGCAAATGTATTTGTACATTCTCTTCTAGAATGAGCTCATCGTTTACAAAGGGTATCCCAGTGAGGAGTGTGAAGTGATGACAGAAGATAGTTATATCGTTACCATTAACAGAATCCCTTATGGTACCCAGAATCAGAGAAAACACAGGTACTGTTCTTTAATATGAGGTAAAACCAACTCAAACAGGGCATATTCTGGAAAGAGATGCCTTACAGTTGTAACAATGTCCATCAAAGCTTGTATACACAATTGAAATTTCAGTGTTGAATTCCAGCTGCCCTGAACAGACTGCAAGATCAATATAATCTATGTCAAGAAAACCTACTTATAATAAAAACTCACTATAACATGAGGCATATATCATATGGCCTCATAATAAAAGTTGATGAGTAAAGGTAAAAAAATAAAAAATAAAAAAAAAAGGTAAAGGCTTAATCTGCTCCATCAGCCTGTTTTGGGAAAGCTGTTCCAACTTCTAATTTTGCTTTGCTTCTGCTTACACTTGATTAATATCAGTGACTGATTCATCTTTTGAGTAAAGGAAACCTCTGGAAGCAATCCCACACTTTCATTCTAAATATCTGTGTTGAGAATCTCAAGCTGATGCAGTAGAGCTGTACAAACAGTGACTGGAGGATGCCAAGTTGGTTTTTACTGGTGTCAGGCAGATCTTTCCATAAATCCTCACAGAAGTTTAGAAGTTGTCTCTTTACAGAAAAAGGTGTTTTGTTCTTATGATTAGTTACCTTTAAGCTGGTGCAGGAGCACATCCCAGTATAGAGTATGGGACAGTAAAGTTCCTGAACTACCAGAAAATCAAGACATTTTATAAATGTTTGTTTTGTTTCTGATTTACTTTTCAGTGTTGAGACCTGCTGTATTTCTTCAAAGTGGATTATGGGGAGATGCTAGCAACTGGGTCACAAACCTGCCCAACAACAGCTTGGGCTTCATTCTAGTTCATTCTGGCTTTGATGTTTGGATGGGAAATAGCAGAAGGAATCGCTGGTCCAGAAAACATCAAAATTACTCCATTGACCAAGATGAATTCTGGACTTTCAGGTAGACTGAACCATTGAAGGGCATCTCCATTGCTCACCCTTACATATTTATTTGAGCTGGCTAAATGAAGGATTTACATTTGCTACTTTTCAAAAAACATTCCTTACTTTCACTTTTTCTGAGGCACCCCTAAAAATGTATGTGAACTTCAATAGTGGTGGAGACTTTTTTCCTCTAATTACTGCTAGAAAAAGTTCTTCAAACAAGAGATATAGCAGCAGAGCAACTCAGCCTAAACAGGTCATGTCCAAGCCACTCCTCAGTTCTGGAGGCAGATTTGGAGGCTATTTAGAAACATTAGTCTGAATAATACAATAACACTAAAGGAGAAAGTATAAATCATTTTTGCACTGATTTTAATGAAAATTTTAAAATATAACTTTTGTTTAATGTCAAATTGTAAAAAAAATGTGTAATTCCATTGATAGAACTCATTAACATATCACTTGCTCCTTCTGTGCAGTCTGTTACAATTCAGCTAGATACTTCTTGAAGTTACAGTCATTCTGTTAATGTCAAGTGAGAAAGTATCCCAGAAAACCTTGACTAGTTTCTTCCATATCCAGTACCAGAAAAACACAGGACCTAGAATATCTGAATGATTCACTAAATGGTTGATATTTTTTCTTTACTGACAAGCCTGTAATAAAAATTCAAAAGAATTTTTAATTTATGCATGCTTCTCTTTTGATCTCCTGCCAACAGTTTTGATGAGATGGCAAAATTTGATCTTCCAACAGCAATACATTTCATTCTGGAAAAAAACAGAACAGGAGAAGTTGTACTATATTGGCTATTCACAAGGTACCACCATCAGTATGTTACACACAACAGACCAATATTTCAGAAAAGAGGAGCAAAACACGATTTGAGATACTGAACATACCTGGGGTTTTCATTAACTCTTTGCAGGTGTGAAAAATGCAGAATAAGCTAGTTTCAGTAAGTTGGCATTTAACATTTATTATAAAGACAATAGAACAGTGGGCCAAATGCACTGCTGCTGTAAGTCTGTCAACCTAGAGTTATACTGGGAATAATTCTGGGCCATGCAAATTGTTTCTTTTCAAGATACACAAGTGTGCCCAACTGCAGATGGTCAGTTGCCCAAAATAAACGAACTAGGAAGATGAAAGTACAGAAAGAGAAGTTGGCCAATTTAGACAGAACATACAAAACAAGGAAAAAAATAAAAATAAAAAATCAAATTAGATTGACCAGAAGAAAAACAACTGCCCTTCCCTACACTATATCAAATGCACAAATATAAATCAGAAGAGTGCATTTATGTTTAAATAGGTTTGGAAGAAAGCTGCAAATGCAAAATATATGGAGAAAATTCTCTCTGAAGAAAGAAATAAAACTACAAGTTGGTAATACATGGAGAAGAGAGGTTTCACAGAAATCTAGGCTGGACTGTAGTCTCTGAACATGTAACAAGGTTGCTTGTAGGTTTGAAATTGCAGAATACCATTTATAAAAGCTGAAATGACAATTTTCTGAACTCCTGTTTTTTGGTTGGTTGGTTTGGGGTTTTTTTGTTTTCTCAGCTCTCGTTGCATTTTCAATGAAGCCAGAATTGGCTCAAAAAATCAAACTCTATTTTGCATTGGCACCTGTCACTGCTATCAAGTATGCTAGAAGCCCAGCAACAAAACTCCTCTACCTGCCTGAAAAATTGCTGTGGGTATGTGATAACTTGGTCTCAACTGTTGAACCATATACTTGTTTGTTCAGCTCTTAAAATGGATAAACAGAAGGTAGAAGGCTTTATGAAGTCTACTCATTTGCATGTGGGTAGGTTTACCTTATGACTGAGGACTTTGGAAGTTCAGGCTGGACATTAAGTAAAACTTTTTATCTAAGGCACTAGTGCTGCACTGGGACAGGTCACCCAGAGAGGTACAGAGATGCAGATACTCAAAGGTTTCCAAGATACCTGTAGAAAAAACCCACAACTGATGTGCAAGCTTAGAGCTAAAATATGAATTGGAGTTAAAATTTATCATACCTCTTTATTAAAAGTGATGTAACAAATTGAGTAACATCTGAGGAGCCTGATGCAATGGAGAACCACCTAATTTCTTTCCTGTTTGTGGCAACATCATCTGTCAAATGAAGAAAAAGCAAGTGAGAACCACTGGATGTGCTAGAGAAGAGGAACAGGACACAAATACCTTTTAAAAGCAAAGCACAATGTACAAATACATTCTTAAATGAGTGTTACCTTTGTATTTCACAGGGTTTGCTTGGCAGAAGAGAATTCCTTCCACAGACTGAAAGTCTAAGAAGGCTGATAGTCCCTGTCTGCAGCCACCAAGCTTTTGCCAGGCTTTATAGAAGTGTCTTCTTCAGTATGGGTGGCTGTAACCTGAAAAACATTGATATGGTATGTATAACTCTTACCAGTTATACTGAGAGTCTAGACTTCTGCTCCCAAAGCTTACCTGCTATACTGATGTGAATCCTGAATTTCTATTAGTCAGTGTTACATTGCAGGGAATTGTCCCCACTAACAGACAGCAATGTCTGCTGGTTGCCCCATCACTGGAATGGGACCACTGCCTCACTCTTCACAACCCTTACAAACAGCAGCTGCTCAAAGCTTCCCAAAACTGCAGTCAGCTTTCTGCCAGATCTCACCTAGGGCACCATCTCCTGGTTCATACTATGACTACTGGTCTCATTTGAGATCTTCAGTATGCTGGCACACCATGGAACATGAAATAAAACCCATATCTGCTTCATGCTTCCAGGACCTCTTTGCAAGGTAGAAAGGAACACTTCTATTCCCCCTTGTCCTCTTCCTCCAAGCCTTGGAACATCAACTATGTGCTCAGAGGCACAGGATAGCTAGGGGGTGCCTGAGAGAGAGTTGGCAGACACAGGGGATTAAGACATACTTGGGCATTTCATGTTGTGTACAGCTGTAGGCCAGACCACCTGGGCATGAAACTTTTGTTCCAGCATTTTCCAAAAAGTGCTTCAGAGTGTGTTCTTTGAGGAAGGATTACACAGCAACTTGCTAAGGAACCCCTGCAGGACTTAGGTGTTATTTATTTCAAAGAGTTGTGCATTCCTTGGGCAGTTGTGTTTCCTTTTGCTGTTCTGTCCAATAATGATTCTCTCTCCCACAGGATCTTGAAGGTCCTTTCCAACTGTGATAATTCTATGATTCTATGATTTCTATTATAGACTCCTGAAAAAACCCACTTAGAAACTTGGTGAGTTTCTATTTTACCCTTTCCACCTTTAGATTCTTTCAGATTCTCAGTCATCTTGGAAAATGTTCGGTTTGGGGGTTGTTTTTTTCGTGCTACTCAGAACCCAACACATCACTATGCCTGGTGTAACTCTGAGGAAGCCTCTGGTTGTGCCACTCCAACTACTGTTCGTTTTATTGTCACATGACTCTTCTGTGGCAGGTGTTTTGATGTACATCTGAATAGAAAGGAGAAAAAGAATACATACTGAATATTTTCTTTCAGAATCAAATCAATGTGTATATTTCACAAACCTACACTGGAACTTCTGTGCAGAACATAGTTCATTGGAGTCAGGTACTAGCAAACTCCTGGGAGACAAAGTGGGTACTCACCCCTGGCTGAGTGATGTAGAATGAATACAGCTGATATCCTGCTGTGAAACTATTGTTAACTTCTTGGAAACACATGCAACTTGTGGTTGATCCAACTGAAATCTCAATTCAAAACACTATTTTCCATGGATCTTTATTTTGCCAACAGGATAGAAATACCCTATGTGATAAAGGTGCACTTGAATTTCTGTTAAAAGTTGTGTGCTGGAAGCTGTGTATTCAGATGTATATATCACTCTTATTGTGTATCCTGTATAAATTATGTCCCTAGTTCTGTACAGAGCGTGCCTTAAGAAATTAGTTATACTTCCAATGTGGAGGCAAGAAATCAGCAAGACATAGGCTGCTTTGCAAAGTACCAAATTCTACTATTAAAATCCCTTTTGCTTGCAAAGCTCTCAGTGTCTGGAAAGCCATAGAACTATAAATAATAAACTCTTTCTTAAGTAAACTTGTTATACACCTTACTTATAAAGTATTGTCACAGTACATCCTCAGCAGCAGTGCTGATGGAAGCTGCCTTTCTGCCTGTGGGTTCACACTTTCAGGATTCATAAAGTCTGGCATCAGTTACAGAAGCTGCTGCATGCAAGGCAAGTTTCATGGCAGCACTGCAGGCTCTGGAGCAGAGCAGGAAGAAGCTAAGAGCACAGTGAGTGTGCAAAAGTGTTAATGCAGTTTTCAACCCACCAAGACATGGGTATGTTTGAGTGATACCTGCACAGGCATTTGTTCAAAATCAAACAATACTTTGGGATGTGAATTTACATAAAATATTAGACATGAATAAGTTGCTTCTGTAACCGTGGCCTAGACCTGTAAAGAAAAAGAGTTACAAAGGCACAGTGGGGGAGCTCTGCAAATCAGCTCAGATTTAATTCAGCATCTAGCCACAGATTGGCAAGTACAAACACGCAGCAGTAATATTTCTAAGCTTTCATTGTGTTTGCTGTTATTACTACTAAATGAGTTAACAGACATCTTAATTTCAACATTAATGTACTGTTGATGATGTCTTTTACAGTAGCAATAACCCGTGCTGTAGGCAAAGCCAGGGAGCACAAGAGAAGGACTGGAAATGTTGACTTCAGTATTCAGACCACAGAGGTAAGAGGAAACATAAGAAGGAGATGCTCACAGAGCTGAGGATGGTAACTTGACTGTCAAAAAAGTACATGGGAGCAGTAGTGATGGGAACTTACTGGAGGCAGTTGTTAATAGTGATTTTACAAACTGGAACACATTGCCTGCAAGAGCATCCCTGGGTCTTTCTGCATACCTGTGATGTTTTTCATTCTGACAAAACCATTTGGCTCCTTTTCACTGATTACAACTTTTAATTAATTTACTGTTGGCTCTTTCATAGCTCTTAGAAAAACTTCCATTGCAGCTTTAGATTGTAGCCAGAGGCTCAGCAGGGAAAGAACCCACAAACTTTCTGAATGGTGGCTTTGTAACTATTCTTCTCTTGTTGATCCTCTTAGGAGGCCCGGTCGGGGAAGTTTAAGCTTATGACTGGGGCAGTTCAGAGAAGAACATGGAGAAATACCTGCAGGTATATTTTAGTAAGGAGTATTATCACCCTTGAACAAACAGAAGGATAAAGAAAGAGAATGTAGAAGACAGCACATTTTCAGAATACAAGTAGCTGAAAGTATTACAACTTTTCAGTTTGGAAGTCAGCAGAGAAAGCATGCAAGCACTAATGGCAATAATACATTTTTAAAAGGGGAAGGGAGAAGGAAGGAGAGGGAGAAAGAGAGGAAGAAAAAAATTTTCAAGTAAATGATCAGTATGAATAAGAGGAAGTAAGGGCCGGAAAAATAGAAAATGAATTTTGAAAAAGAAGAGTACACCTAGTGGGTAAGACCAAAGCGGCATCTTGCATGATTGAAACAGTTGCCAGTGTATGAGAGCTCAGGGAAACAATATTAGGAAGAGGATAACTGGAAAGGTAATAGCTACACCTAAATTCTGGCAGCCAGAGACAAAAGGACTTTTTCTTCAAGCAGTCTCTAAGTAACCCCTCCTCCATTCAAGACTCTAATCCTATTCTTGACCCTCCTAACCTTTAGGTCTCCACAATATCCTATCATCATGAGTTATATGTTTTAATGATGACTTGCAGGAAACATAGCTTCCTTTGGTTTGTCTTGAATTTTCTTGCCCCTGGAAAGTCACTGGTTGCCTTCTAGGTTTCGTGTTATTAGAAATAATGACATAACTACTTCCTGCGCTCTTTCTCCATACTATTTGTGGTTGTATAAGCCTATCTTCTGTCCCTGCTCTGGCCTCTATTTTCCAAACTCAGGACTCCTACACTACGTTTTCTTCCTTTCAGTGTGACACCCTCATTCTCCATTTGAATCAAAAGTTAACCTGGGCCAAGTCTGGGAATGCTAACCAGGACAGGTACAGCCCTTACACTAAGACAGTTTTACTAGTGACACTATATGACCAAAGAACTCTGCAAAGTGGTTTATTAGCCAAAAAAATTAACTATGACTGGTGCCCCTTCTGTCTCTTTCCCTTCCAAGAAAAACAAGTGTGTTTCATCTCCTGAGTCCACTGTGAAGCCTGTTCGGTTTCCTTGTACTTCACAAATACAAGTAGAACTTGATCAAAACAAAACAGCTCCACTCCAGACTAGGACAATACACCCAATACACATTCCTGGAAACAAATACCCTCCAGAAAGTCAGTCCATCAACTAACTCACTGCTTCTAAGGGAAACAGAGGAGGACTTGAGACTTACTTTATAAGTTTTCAACACTTAAAATGGGAAATGCAATAGCAATATACCTGAAAGAAGCCAGATTATGCCCTAAATTCACCTAAGAAAGAGATTGTATCTGTGCAGCTATCTTGCAGCCTGGGAGAACATGGAAGAGGCTGTGTTGAATTTTCTGGAAAATCAGTAAAAACAATTTGGACAGGCAGCACTGAAAGTGTCATGAGGACTGTTTATCTTGGGACATGAGGAGGGACTAGATATCATGTTGCAGAAGCCCTTATGAGTGATTAATTTATAGTTTGATTAAAGTTATTGTCGCTTAGAGACATCAGAGCAGATGAGCTACAATGCTTTTCACTGAGAAATTACCAAACTACCTATTTCACCATCCCACATACACTGTTCTCTCCTTTGTATGTAAAGCAGAACAATGTTACTATGGTGTCACTGACATCCTTATCTTATTTCATTCCTTTCCACCCAAAAGCATCATATTTTTATTTGCAGTGACTTCCCAAGAGCACATCCCTTTCATCTGGTGTTCTCCTAAATGCTCATGAGTCCATGATGAGGTACCAGTTCTTCTGATGACACTTATGAGTTAATTGGCTGAAAAGGCTCGTCCTCATGTAGGAAGATATTACTTTGTTTGTAGCCCAACTGTCTAAGGACACAGAAGGTGTTACAGAATCACAGAATGTTAGGAGTTGGAAGAGACCTCAAAAGATCACCTAGTCCAACCCCCCCTTGCCAGAGCAGGATTCCCTGGACCAGGTCACACAGAAGCGCATCTTTCTGCTCAAGGTCGTCAAGCCAATTTCCATGAGGACTGAGCCTCCAGGCTGACTACAACTAATTCAACATTTAGACAAAGATCTCCAAAGATATTGTGGTTTCAGAACTGATGAAAATGTCTTGGTAGAAACAAGAACTCTTGTTTGTTCCCTCACTGTGAGAAAGATTATATGTTGTGATCCAGCTTTCTTTGGCACCAGAGGGTCCTTACAGACGCCATGTCAACTCTATGTGACTAATGTAGAATAAGATGGGTTTCAGGAGTTTTACTGCTCACTGAAAAACAGACTTAGGACGATCTCTTAAGCTAAATGTTCAAGTTAACATAAAAAAAATTAAAAGCAATAGCAGAGACACTGCTATTGAGAGAGTATGTTGAGACAAGCTGGACACTGACACTTCCTCCTCTTCATCCTAAAAGATTACATTTGTACCAGCCCCTTGGTTGGGCAACAATACAGGTTTGCATCTGCCACAGACCCAGGGAACTGGAACTCCCAGGTCCCAGCTAAATACCCTAACCACTGATTTGTAGGTACTTCTTAAACTCTCCTGCTCCCTGGTGCATTTTGGGTTTGTGAATTTATCCAGAAGATCTTTTTTATCACAAAGATTTCAGCACTTTTGAAGCGCTGCCAAATCAGCACTTAAACATGCTCAACAAAACAAGCTGCCAACTTATGACACTCACGGCTGCTATCCTGAAGTGCTCATGGTGTTTTGACTTCCTTTTATTTGCGCATTTCTGCCAGTGAATCAGTCTGCTAATGAAGACAGACCAGGAACCGGCGCAGAAGGCACAAGCAAGGCAGTCAAAGCAGAGGTAAGTTGCTTGTACCTGTGTGTTCATGGTCTCTTTCTCTGTTGCCTGTTTCATAAAGATGTTCAGTCTTGCTTTTGTGAAGTAGCTTCTAAGAACAGACAGCTTTTTGCCTCTCTGATCTGCAACTATATTGCTATGCACAGAAGTGCTTGTTTGCTCAAGTTAGAAGACAAAGAAAAAAAGGAAAAGAAAACAAAAAAAAAGGAAGAAAGAGAGCAACTACTTAATTTTCCCTCTGCTTGTTTTCTTCAGCCTGAGAACAAGGCAACAAAAGTTTCAGTATTGCAATGGTGTGTGTAAACTTGACCTCCTGCTCTTGCAGTGTAGTGCACATGATGTTTTGTTAGTGAGTTAAGGCATCAGATTCCTACATGCGTTTAGACACAGTTGCTTCTCTGGTTGGTATGTGTATGCCTTACAGCCTACATGAAATAAATTTTAGACTGCTCAAAGCTCAAGGGCAGATGGATGAATTTCAGAAGGGCTTGTATCTTACTTTCACTAAATCTTAAAAGTACTTAAAGGACTTTCAAGGGCATTTCTCTCCCTGACTTTTTTTCCTTCTAAGTATGTCCTTTTATGACAGAGAGTAATATTTCCTCATTACTTCATCTCACTAGATAAAAACAGCTGTTATGTCTCCTAATTGTATTCCTGAAGCCTAGGGGAGCAGTGGCTTGTCAGGATTGCTATTACTTAGCCTGCTTTATCTGGTTTAAAAGACAAATATCTGGAAGTCCATGAGCCATGCTAGCTAAGCCAGTGATCATAGAGTGCATTAAGAAAAATTTGCCTGAACGAGGAGAATAATTTAGCCTCTACGTTGCCTCAACTAGTCTTGGTAGTGATTTGAAAACAAGCTGAGACATTAGTAGAACTATTTCTTCCCAAAAGAGATTCCTTGTGCAGGGAGAAAGGCATATTTTAATCCCATTAGAACAGAGTAAAACAGCAGAAAGCAAAAAATGGTGCTGTGCTGACTGAGTACTTAGTTGTGAGGCTTCCTGTTTTGACAACAGAAATTATTTGATATACAAAGAGAATCGAATGGATTGTGTTTCAATGCCAAGTTTAAAGCTTTGGGTGTTTCCAAATGCTGCTTCATTCCAACTGTTTGATGACCCATGAGTTTTAAATTTAAATTTGTTCACTTGAATTTAAAGGTTAAATTGAAGATGAGAAAAAGTCAAAACTCCTTCTCCTGTAAGGATATTTAGAGAGTGCAAAAATCTCTTTGCTGTCCCTCCCTCACTCCCAAAAATCCTGCTCATCTTCCCCATTACTTACTAAAGAACATTCTCTTATTTTCTCTTGATCTGTAGCTCCATTTCCAAGTCAAAATAAACTTCACAGAACAGCATGTCTCATAGTAGTAGAAGTCTTATGCTAGAAGGAGACTCCAGAAGCATGTGGCTGCATGAGAACCTGTTCTTCAGTCAAAACTAGATTCTCCACATCTAGTGGATCTAGCAATAGCAATGCCTGGTTTCCGACAGACTTATTTCCTGAGCCTGCTTAACTTCCTAATACAAACCATAGTATAGGCAGGTCTCTTACGAAATTTTCACACAAACCTGATGCTCAGCCATACATGCTGTGGCTACTTTGAAGCTACATGGACACTAACTAGTTGGCTCATTCACTCTTGCTGACTGTTCAGCTGGTTGCAGTACATACAACAGCTACCTTAGGCCTGCCTTCACCCCAGTAAGTTACTAACCCTGCTGAATAGTTCTTCCCCAGCAAACAGTACTCAGGAGCTTCTCCAAACCTCATTACCTTACTGACTTGCACCTCAGTGCTGAACTTGGCAGATATTGACCAATGACAACAAAAGTTAATTACAGGATGGACAGAAAGGTGAACTAAATAAGCACACCATAGAAGTATGCTGCCTTCTTCTGAGGAAACAAAGTCTGTAAGAACAGTGATGTGCTCAGTCATTACTGGTGCGGCAATCTTACAAGATGCCTTGATGAGCTGAAGCCTTACATTGGATTATGTGTCTTTTTTCACCCATGGATTCTGTTGTTTAATATTTAGGCAGCCTGTCCCAAGCTTCACGGATGAATCCTTTTTTGGCCAGTTCTTCAGATTAGAAAGAAAATTCCTCTCCTACCTAGTTGCAGCTATCTTGTAGGTAAGGAGCACTGAACATGTCAGCACTTCTCTTGGTCCCTAGACAGTTTTCATTCATAGTCCCACACCCAGTAACTTTCTGGGACACAGAAACTGCGCTTCACTTTCCTACAGAGCATTCGAGTCAAAGTTTACGTGTTGGGAAAAAAAATGTTTGGGAAGCTCACAGAGAGCAGTGTTCCTGCACTCATTGACTGGGTTCTGGAAAACCTAAAACCTAGAAGCATATCTACTGTAGATGGAGTCGGCATAAACTCATGCTAGACAGGCTACACTTCTATTCAGAAAAGCTAATCGGGCATCATCAGCCAATCCAGGAAAGGACAAGGTTTCACCTTCCCATAACCAAGACCAGATTTGCAATATAGACAGTCATTTCTAAAAGATAAAGGAGACAGGCACTTGGCAACATGAAGGCAATATCAGGATTCATTGTTCACTGCTCCAAAACTAAATTCCATGGCTTCTTGGCTATCCATGGCAGCTATCCATTTTGAGTGGCAGAAATTTTGGGTTCAGAAGTAGCAGTAGAATAAAAATGCTATTATCTGGGAATAGCAGAGCAGCTATCTTGGAAGAAGTGATCAAAAAGGGGCTGGTGAAGAAACCAAAGGAGTGGTAAATGGAAACCTAGATGACTCAGTTTCAGTCTTAAAGGCAAGGTTAAATGGAAAATGATTCACAGGGCTTTTGGGGAGCCACATATTGTCACTTTGTTCACTTCATATTCTCAGAAGAACTAATTTCAAACAGAACTTGAACTTGGTCTGGGGCACATCATCTCATGGTAAAAGCAAAAGTTGACACTAATCTGGTGCAGCCATGTTCCCCTGAGCCCATTACGTCTCCAGAGCCCCTGAATCACTCCTGGGCCCTGCAGAACCCTTCATAAGCCTAGTTAACTGATCCCTCATCCCAGGATACCACTACCAGGACCAAGAATGGCATTTGATCCCAAAGGAGGAGAGGGCATATGGAAAGACAGCCTGTTCCAAATCTTTCTCACTTCATTCCTGAAGAGACAGGAAACAAACAGTACTTTCATCTCCTTTTACCTCTCCTGCTGGCAGAGAAGTGGAGGCAAATAAAGGCAGACAAGCTGGGTGGTGGTCATCTTAGGTACTCATGCTTCTCTTAGACTTATGCCAAGAGCTGGCCAACCACAACCTGTCTAGCAACCACAGCTCTCTCGTCACCTGCAGAGTGCTCAGGCATATTCTTTCATGGTATTCCCAAGTGATTTCCTCACCTGTTCTGCAACCCTCCTTCTTACACAGTACGCATGGACAGTCCCTCCTCTCACAGGTACTTATTCTGGCAGCCCCTTGGAGAAGAAACCTTGGGCAACCTTCAGGACACACCCCAGGGGGCTCTTCCTGTAGAATCCCATGCCACTATCTTCCTAACACAAACACCCCTGCATGTGCTGTTCCACACAGCCCCAAGATGTGGTGCCTCCTCATGCTGCTCTGCTCCCAAGGAATTGCCTTTTCAGCAGGATCCACATCACCCTTCACTCTGAATTCAGACACAAGCCAGTACAGGAAGACTCGCAACCCTGAATGCTTTATGAACGTGGTAAGTTGGGTCACTGTCTCTCACTTTCTTTCTAAAGCATTTCTTCAATACCACTATCACTGTGCCATCACTATCAGTCCTTTGTCAGAAGGCTAAGAGTTCCTTCCACATTTCCCATTTTCCTGACTTGCCTTTTCCAGAACTACGCTAGAAACACTGCTGCAACAAAGGCTGGCTCTGACTGTGCCAAGCTTGCACATTGCGTGTATCAGTGCAGGCTGGGCGCTGATCTGTTAGAGAGCAGCTCTGGGGAAAAAGACCTAGGGGTCCTGGTGGACAAGAGGATGGCCATGAGCCAACAGTGCTCCCTCGTGGCCAAGAAGGTCAATGGCATCCTAGGATGCATTAAGAAGAGCGTGGCCAGCAGGTCAAGGGAGGTTACCCTCCCCCTCTACTCTGAACTGGTGAAGCACCATCTGGAACACTGTGTCCAGTTCTGGGCTCCCCAGTTCAAGAAGAACAGGGAACTACTGGAGAGAGTCCAGTGCAGGGCCACCAAGATTATTAAGGGAGTGGAGCATCTACCCTATGAGAACAAGCTGAGAGAGCTGGGTCTCTTTAGCCTGGAGAAGAGGAGACTGAGGAAGGATCTCATCAATGTCTACAAATATGTTAAGGGCGAGTGTCAGGAAGATGGAGCCAGGCTCTTCTCAGTGTTGCTCAATGTGAGGACAAGAGGCAATGGGAACAAGTTGGAGCATAGGAGGTTTAGTGTAAACATAAGGAAAAACTTTTTCACAGTGAGGGTGACAGAACACTGGAACAGGCTGCCCAGGGAGGTTGTGGAGTCTCCTTCTCTGGAGACATTCAAAACCCAGCTGGATTCGTTCCTGTGTGACCTCATCTAGGTGATCCTGCTCTGGCAGGGATGATCTTTCTAGGTCCCTTCCAACCTCTAACATTCTATGATTCTGTGATTGCATGAGTACAGACACTTAGCTCTGCAATGGAAAGTGCTGGCTGCTACTTTTGGATCCAAAGCCAGGCAGCTTCCCAGAACCTCCTGAGGGGTACTGTATCTGAACTGTACTGTACTATTCCAGTATCTGAAGGGGGCCTACAAGAAAGCTGGTGAGGGACTTTTTAGGATCACAGAATCTCCAGAGTTGGAAGCGACCCATTAGGATCATATAGTCCAACTCATGATGTCAGGTAGTGATAGGACTATGGGGAATGGATGTAAACTAGAGGAGGAGAGATTTAGACTGGATATTAGGAGGAAGTTCTTCACTGATAGGGTAGTGAGACACTGGAACAGGTTGCCCAGAGAGGTTGTGGAAGCTCCATCCCTGGAAGATTTTAAGGCCAGGCTGCATGGGGCTCTGGGCAACCTAATCTAGTGGGAGGTGTACCTGCCAGGCAGCGGGGTTGTTACTAGATGATCTGTAAGGTGCCTTCCAACTATGACAATTCTATGTTTCTATGATTCTGTACTGGAGATCCAGGCTACTGAATTTTGACGCCAGTGACAGCACTCAGCCCTGGACTGTGGCAAGAGCACAGACTACATATTCCAATCCATACCAAACTGAACAGCAGACTTTCACTGCCTCTAATTAGGGTGAACCCCAAGAGGTATATGATCAAGACAAGAGTGGGCCATGCCTCATGATGTTTGTTTGGAGCCACCTTTTTCAACACATGTTGGTATTTTGGCGTACCACACAAATTAGAGAAGGGTGTGAACCTGCAAGAGGACGAAGATCCCACACTGTGATAGGGAACACTGGCCTACAAGAAACCTTGATGCTTCTATCCAGACAGAATTCCTTTGCAGTGAAGGCTAAGACTGGTTTCTAAGTCTCAAAGAAAGTGAAGTCCTCCCCTTCTGTAAGAACCTGTTTTCTCAGTACAGTGGCAAAGGAGGATGAATCTCTTCTTCAAACTGAAGATTTTCACATCACAAAGTAATCCAAGGCTTGGATTGAATCACCAAAGATTTCTTCACAGTACATGCAAAATTAGATGTAGATGGTCTCATGAGTTCCTTAGTGATAAGAGCTCCACCCTTGTTTGCCTTGCTTGCATGGCTTGCCTAATCACACTTTGGCAAGAAAAGATTCATTATGGCCCAAACCTCACAGCTTTTGGCATTGTCTCATACAGGTAATGCTACATGTTTAATCTAAAGAAGGTATGGTCTATATCAGCTTCATAAAACATGACAAACTATCTCCTAAAAAGTTAGTTACGCAGTAGAGTTCTGCTTTGTTCCATAATATGGGGTCAAATATCAGACAACTACCACCTAAGCAGGTCTGAACACTTTCAATACATCTTTTTACAAGGCCTATAATATTTATTCTCAGCCATTGTCCCTGTGGCCAGAAGTCTTGCACTACCATGACAGAAGAGCCCACATCCACACTGCTTAGCTTGGATACCCTCCAAAGGAGGACAATTTGATGTTAACAAACTATTCTTTGGCTTCCCACAGAGTGAAATTATCAGATATCATGGATACCCCAGTGAGGAATACCAGGTTACCACAGAGGATGGATACATTCTTGGTGTTTTCAGAATTCCTGCTGGGAGGAACAGCCAAAATACAGGTGTGACAAAGATACAGCACATAAGGAAGTCCTATGTCTGAGACACAGCTCTTGAATGGGACCCCCATCTTTCTGCATTGTACATGCAATAGCATATTCTACACCTTTCCATCTCAGCAAGAGCACATAGGCAGGAATGTAGCCTGAATTCTGAACCCATCTGAAGTCCACATGTTTTGAGTCTCTTTATTTCAGAATTTTCTAATCATTTTGTCACATCCCAGGTTTTTCCCTCATATGGACTGAGGGAAGGTTTGGTAGACTGGATTTGGGGAGGTTTTGCATTAACATCCTATTTAAAATAGAAGCCTGACAACAAAGCCTCTCAGGCTGAGCATATGATTATTTCCAGCTTTCTGAAGGACAGAGATATCCTTAGGAAAGGTGATAAGAAATCAGATCACTAATAAAAAGTAAACATATTTAATCTGTTTCATCACATTTTCTGAATGGAGAAAAAAATTCCACCTGGAATTCAAGGTACTCTGCGTGCTGCTGCTTTGTCTATTACTTATTGTAAGAATCATAGAGCAATTTATTTTGGATGTCTCATCCTGTTTGGATCTCCTCCTTTGGAGATGATCTGGACCAGTTGCACTTTCAAGGTAAGGTTAACCAAAGTTAGGTGAGGGGCCCCTCAGCCCTGCTCAGTTTGTTACTGAATAGACCTAAAGGTAGATATGTTTCTTTGGAAGAAATATTCTTTGTTTTCCATATACTTTTATGCCTTCAGCAGTTTACAGTTGTCGGTAGATGGTTTCAATATAGGGGCCTATAATTTGGCTTTGTAGTGCAAGAGGAGGTGGGGACAGGCCTCCTCATTAAATTCTTTCATTTGCTAGTCCTGTCATGCAATGGCTATGAAATGTCATTAAATGGTTCCTGAATGCATGGGACAAATGCTTCAGGTTTCTCAGGCTAACACATATGCATAGTTCTACTGGAAGCTTCTTGAAGAAGGAAAGATTGAAAACATCTCACAAAGTAAACTCTGCACTCCAATCTTAAATACACTCTTACCACTGCTCCAATGTAAGAATACTTTCATCTTTTCCAGGACAGAAGCCTGCAGTTTTCCTACAGCATGCTTTTCTCTCAGATGCTACTCATTGGATTTCTAACCTGCCCAACAACAGCCTCGGCTTCATCCTTGCAGATGCTGGCTATGATGTCTGGATGGGAAACAGCAGAGGGAACACTTGGTCTTTAAAACACAAGACCCTTAACCCCAGCCAGAAAGCATTCTGGCAGTTCAGGTACTCTGTAGAGGGAAAATTACTCAAGACAAACTCCAAGGGGACTAGATAGCTTCAGACTGATGGGTTTTACACCAGTCATCAGAACAGGATCTACACCAATCAAGATAGTACTGTCAGAGGGAGAGAGCAAGAACTTCAGCTGGAACAGACTGAGCAGCCTGGTCTAGAAATCTCTGATCTCTCATAGCTGAATTCAACCAGGAGAGAAATGTGTTTTGCAAACCGTGCTAGTGAAAACACTGATTAAATTCAGATCCCCAAGGGCTTGCAGCTGACAGGCAAAACTGGCACCTCCTTTGCAGAGAGCCTAAGGCATCAGGCAGCCTGGCAGTACAGCTGCATCCTTCTACCCCACTTACTCAACTCAAGCAAGAACATAGACAAACTGTGCAACCTTATCTTTCTATGGGTCCTGCCTGGTGCAATGAGAAAAACTGACATTCAGTAACTCACTGTGATAGCCAAATTTTCTTCTACCTTTCCTTCTTGTTTTTCTCCACTATAGCATGGATGAAATGGGTAAATATGATATTCCAGCAGAGCTGTACTTCATCATGAATAAAACTGGACAGAAGGATGTATACTATGTTGGTCACTCTGAAGGAGCAGCAATAGGTAATGTCAGGACATTCACAGTTCACAACCATTCATGGTCCTGCCTGGTCAGTACGTGGGTCTCCCCATTGGTTCAGTTGCTTTTCGTGTTTGTGGAGAGCTAGCAAAATTAGAAGTGCCTTCTGAGCCAAGATTTGAAAAAATATGTTTCTGAAAACAACTTTCTTAATAAGAAAACTAATAGCATATCCAAATATAGGCCAACTTTTAAAATAATTAGAGACATAAAAGTGGTTATTTACTGGGTACTTCAGATATCAGCACTGGGTATATACTGGGTATATAAGTTCATCTTTTGTATTAAGACATACAATTCTTTCCCTTGTAAAGAGGAACAAAAAACTAAAGAGATAAAACCGTGCATATAATACATAATTTCAAATAACAGAAGACAAGGAAAAAAATCATCAACGTTATTAAGTCATGTAACAATGTCAATCTTACAATTTAAAGCATAGTTCATGAGTGGCTACAACTGGCCATGTTACTGTTTAAAAACATATGACCAAAGACTGAAAATCAGTAAAAAACCCCATTAATAACTTATTTTCTCTTAATGCCAGCTGTTAGCATTAACTCACTTCATGGCCTTTGAATGCAACTAACTTTCTTTTAGCATCAGCTAAAAGTTCCTGATATTAATGGTTTATATGTAAGGTCCATGAACATGAATGCACATTGATTTGAATAAAGGAACTGCCAGTTCATTAGTGTAAATGACCCAGAAAGAGAAGAAAATATGAGAAAAAAATAGACTGTCACAGGTCCAATCTATTTTTTTCTTTTCCTCTCATAAGAGTATTTAAAGACACATATGGCAAAACAAAGTAACCATCTAGGCTTTCTTCAGCTGCCATTGATGCAAACAATCAGTTGAAATCATTCAAAGATTTCAGTATTCAGCTAATTATTCTATAGTTTCATCATGGCTAGGCTTCATGAATGAACAAACGTGGGTAGATTCTATAGTTTAATGGAAGCATAAATATACATAGACCTTTAGAGACTATAATCTGAAAAACTAATTTTTATGGGAGCTTTTTGAACTGTAGAGGGAACAGATTTTATCACAATAACCATATTGTCATGTTGCCCAAAAAGCCTGTTCTGATAAAGACAGTATCCAGACAATCTCAGAATGAACTTTGCCTCCCAAATAAAATTCATTTCAGGACATAGCTTCAACAGATGCCTTAAGTAAAACATGCAGCACAGACAAACATGGACAACAGACAATGGGCTGCAAATCTAGTACCACTTCTTGCTTGCTATTAATGCTTATTTATTTATTTATTTTGTCTGTGGAAGATCTCTTCACTAACTTGTGCTCTCTCTTTCTGTGTCTGCAGGCTTCATGGCATTTTCTACATACCCTGAGCTGGCTAAAAGAGTGAAAATGTTCTCTGCTCTGGCCCCAGTAACCACTGCCTCATATGCTACAAGTCCTCTGGTTAAGACAGCAAGGCTTCCTGAAACACTTCTCAGGGTATGTCATTTTTCCGTGTAAGAGTCCCAGTGCCTGATTTTACAGGTTCACTCAATCTGAGATTAAGTCACCAAACAGGAGATTAAGTCATCAAATAGGTGATATGCTGATATTGAGCTTGGAATGAATGAGGCACTTTTGAAAAATCTGTTCCCAAATCTGTGGGGAAACTACTGAAGATATAAGGCTTGTAGCAGCAGGTCCAAGTGAAGTAGGAGACTTGTGAAAGTTTGTCTCATCATAAAACTCTTGCCTTTAATTAATATTTTGCTGGCCTCATGCAGAAGGAACTAAACCACAGCTGCAATAGCAGCCATGGCAATGTTTGAGACTTCAGAAATGAGTGAGCATTGAGGTCACTACACTAGAAATTGAATGATGGCTTCCTCCAGGATTGATGCCAGTAATATGAAGGAAGGATATGTGATGATGCCCTATGGGGAAGAAGGTGTTTTCGGGGATACTGGCAGGGAAAGTTGTATTAACAATCTCTGAATACTGAGTTAGGAGACTAGGCTATTAGCAAGAGTTTCCTGCACAAAATTATCCTTTAACAAGAAAAAAAGTGTTGTCCTTTTCCATTCCCTCAGTTAGTATTTGGCTGCAAAGGAACCTTGCACCAGATTGAATTTCTGAAAGGACCTGTGACACAGTTCTGTACAAGATGGGATAAGTTTTGTGGCCATGTACTCTGTTACATAGCTGGAGGCACCATAAAAAATCTGAACACAGTAAGTATAAGAAATATATACCTTCTGAAAGTAAAACTAAAATGATTTTGGAAGTTACATTTGTTACATTTTACTTATGTAGCAATTGTCAGGCACCTAAGTGCACATAAACAACAATGTGGTTCCTAGCAGGCCAAGGAAATGCCAGGAAATACACTGTGTAGTTCAAACAGTGCCACACAGGACTAGAGCTAATGATGGATGGGACCAGCAGCTATACACATTCCAATTCCAGAAAGAAAGGGTTGAATCCAGCCTGGTGCTAGGGACTAAGCTGACCAGATCTTAGTCATACACAGATGCTCTTTAAAGAAAGCCAATGGATGTTGAAGTCAGACTTCTTGGTAATACAGTTCCCAGTTTCCTTCCTCAGCATGCAGACATCAGGAAACAGTGGGATAATTAAAAGACAGGGAAAAGCTTCATTTCTCTTCCCACATTTCAGACTACTAGCACCAGAATTTGGTACCAAAGAACTACTGTAAGAGATGTTTTCCCATATTTGTTACCCATAGAACTGGGACCAGCAGCTAAATCCACAACATGTACAGCTACTGAAAGTCCTTGCACTGCACCCAAGGAGTTCAACCCACCTACAGCTGGATTCACAAAGACTAGTGCATCAGTTAGAGGGGACAGGAGAGACAGGACAGTTGTCCCTATGCTTGCCAATATATGGATACTGTAGAGTGTCATACATACATACATACATACAGTGTCTTTTACAGTGGCCAAAGTATGCAGAAGGTGCCTTGTCTAAAGTTTATTAGTTCAATATCTGTAAAGACTGGGGTATATTTTTCTCCATCTATAACCACTTGTAAAGTACATATGGGAAAGCAGTCAGAATGAGGTTCAATGCAAAAGCAATTAAAAAGCACTGCAGCCCTTATGAATTGCAGAACAAAACCATTAAGGATCATTCCTGACTTGGGTTAAGTCACAAATGTGGTTCTCAGGGCAAGGTAAAAAGTTTGAGGAGGAATCTGGGGAGATGAAATTGGAAAATCTTCTTAACAGAACAATAAAAATGCAAACAGAAGAAAAAGCAATCTGCTTTGTAAGGTGGCTTCTTTAGCACTAGGAGTAAACTTAAGGAAAAAAACTTATACATACATGAGGCTTTGCTGTGAGGTTACGAATCTACTTTGAAAGGACTGGAAGGTTTTTCCCTACTGTTGCTGAATGACAGGATCCCACAGACAGAACAGGCTTGCTTTCACGGAGAAAGCATGCAGATGAATACTATTAACCAACAATTTCCAAGTCTGCTTTGCAGTTATTTGTCTGATATTTGAAGAATATCCTATAAAAATGGAGGTTTAACCCCATAGCTGCACTATGCTGCTTAAGTCCTTCACAGCTTTATTCTGTTACAGCATTGGATCACTGCCTTTATAACATTTCTGCTTTCTCTCCAGAGTCGAATAGATGTATATGCAGGACATTCCCCTGCTGGAACATCAGCACAGAACATTATTCATTGGCATCAGGTATAACTGCATAAATAGACTCTTACTACAGCTTTTTATCTAACCAACAGCCTACAGGGAAGTCCAGAAGTGGTGGATCTGGGAAACTGCCCATCACATCTTCTCACATGCTGCTGTGAGCACTTCCCACAGAGCAAGCACCGTTTCCTGTGGCTCAACACACCATTACCTGAATTATCCCTTTGGTATCAGGCACTGAGGTTTCCCCAGGGCACATCAGGCCTCTCTGCATGTTGGACTCTAATGGCTGCCAGGTTTCATCTTTTTTTTTTAAGACCTTTACCTAGAAAGCTGCAGAAGTGAATGCAAGCATGACTTAGGCACTTGGCAGGCAATAGAAGGATAGTGGAAACTTGGGCAGCCAGGGGATGAACCAGACAAAGAGGTGATGCAGGTTCAAATTCTTCTCCCAGAGGCTTAATTACAACCTGGATCACCTCCCAAAGACAGTTAACCACACAAACCCTCCTGCTGGCACAAGCAGCAAGTGGCAACTGCCTTATACTGTTACAATACACACAAGCAACACTGCTCTACATGAATGTTCCCAATAGCCAGTTTTTTTCCAAAACCCTTTTAGATCTTGCCACTGTCCAAACATTGGATTCCTCTTCTCTGAAGGTGGGTTTCTACTCATGCACAGGCAAAGCTGAGCTTGTTCTGCTCATGCTCTGAATAAGACCAGAGCAAGACTGTTCCAGCCAGGAAACACATCTCTGTGTCCAGGTGCACCTGCTGAGCCAGGATATATCTGCACACAGCCTATCTGCACACATCCTATCGGCAGATCCCCCATTTCTGCACCTGACGTGGTCTAGAATATAGGTGTGCTCCTGAGGACACAAAT